>CM065377.1:37784182-38096682 GCA_033060915.1 Euryodendron excelsum
AAGGGCTAAATTGAAAAGAATTTAAAAAACTTACAGGTAAAAGTGTAATTTTTAAAATTTGAAGGGGACAAGTGCCTCTCTAGGCACATGCTCCCTCTGCCACTATTCCCATGCCAAACACAAAAAATAAAAATAAAAATAAAAGAATTTCAAAGAAACAAAAAGAAAATAACCAACTTGACAAAAATACTCATTGTCATATGAATACCCAAACAAGTCCAACTTGTCTCAGTTTATAATCTGCTCTATATAACAACACTAAACTTCTATTTGAAATTAAAATTCTCAAATATACACAAACTCTGTAGAAAAAACAAACAGAGATCATCCATTTGGCCATCTCAATAATCATTACATTACAACCCTAAAAAATCTCAACACTCAAATTTAAAGTTCAGACAATAAAAACATCTATTATAATATATAAATGGAGAACGCAATTTGTGTATTTGAAGCTAAATAACTCAGCATGACTATTTTTTTTCTCAAATTGTTCATTTAAATTTATTTATTACTTTTTTAATTAATTTGCTTCTCAATAATGAGCAAATAAGTAAGACAAAAAATAAAAAATAAACTACTCAATGTAGTTACTGATAACTGCTTTAGTTGTTTTATAAATTTTGTATTGCATCACCTTATTCACTTATCGACGTAAATAAGATCATCATCTCTAGTGATTCAATAGATCACAACAACTACTGTTTTTTGTTAGGGATTTATACTAAAAAACATGCTTTATGTAATAACTTTAGTATTTATTAATAAATTAGTTATTTCATTTTAATGAGAATCTGTGTAAGCAATATTTGTATTGTATTATTTATTTAATAATTATGCATGTGTGTCTTGTACGACTTATACATGAAAGATCAGATTATCGGTTCTCATAAAATATAAGTTTATCGTTCACAGTCTTAGATGGAATTGGACACACCATCAGTAGGACTGCAGCACAAGATTTTAATAGGTCTGTCTTATGGGGAACGGTATAGTTCCAACTTCTTATACTAGTACACTTTGTATGTATTGAACAGGACCGTGTTAAGGTAATTATTTTTATACTGACTATATAAAACAATTAATACCTCATGATTATTATGAGTGCTTATACTCTTAATCCTAATATAATAAATAGATACGTGCATGTAGTGTTTATTGTTTTAATTTACAAAAGAGGAAGATTCTTTGTGGGTCAATAAATTTAATGAGTTGGACAATAATATTACATGTATAATGAATATTAATTACTGGTGGAATACATGTCCCAGTATAGGGATTGACGACACTCCCTTTAGGAAGCTTATAAGTTTTGATTATGTCAAATCATATAGGTGAATTATGAATCCGACGTATCAAATAAGTTAAGTAGAAGGTGTTAAGGAATTAAATAAATCTATTAAATTTAATTGTCAGTAATTTAATTTAATAGACGGATATCTGCAATCTTAATGTGAGGAGATAAATAAGCATTTAATAATATAGAGTTAGAAATATAATTCCTAGTATGACAGAGAGTACAATTATAATTCATTAGTGGTATAAATTATAATTTACGTAAATAGAGATTAATCCTGGTTAAATTAGAATCCTTATTTGCATAGGAAGTACTAATTATACTAATCATATGGTTCCTACTATAGCCTCTATATATACGCACTCTAAAAACTGTTAGGGTTACACTTGCTCATAATTGAGAAATACACGTTTTATGAGGAAGAGAAACCCTAGCAACAGTGAGTCTACTCTCTCTAGAATAAGGCATGTACGAAGGATACAATAAAAGTCCGACGATTGAGTTCAAATAGTTGATTCGTGCTTATTGCTATTACTTGTTATTCAGGATCAAATCATAGAGATCTCAAAAATATAATTCTAATCACGTAGATTAGGCTATACTAATCAGATCAAAGTTTTTAGTGTTATGCGTATGCACTATAACCAAGTCTTGAAAAATTTTGCAAGCCTTAGTATTTTTGACAATAATTAAATATTACATATGTATCGCGTGTGCTCATTTTAGTTAAAAAAACAAGGGACGAAAACAAAAAAAATGTCACTAAAGAAAGCCATCAAACACATGAGACACTTCCATGATTCCATCTTATTTTATTTCTTATGCGGACTGATATTTTCCATTTCAAATTGATTTGACTTTATAAAAAATATTTATAATTTATTTACTAAGTTTTATAGGTTCTAATTAACCTTTCAAGAGAATCTCACGACTATGGATCCGTCATCATTTAGTAGGTGATATATTAACTGAACTCACTACTTGATGATAGGAACCAATTGACATGATACTCATCAGTTTGATAGCTAACCCACAGACGCTTAGTAGCATTTTTAACTTTTTAAAATGTATAGCACGTGTAAGCTTAACATAGCGCTTGTCCAAGGGTGACTGTCCATTTGATGAGTTTACTACCAAACCAACCAAGGTTGTTGACTAAATACAGGTTGTTTTAAGTTTGAAGTTGTATCTATTTAAATGGTTTAAAATTTGTCTCATATTTTCATAAGTCTGAAGTTTTAGTTTTAAAATGGGCTCATCTTCAATTCTTAACATTCAGAATACTTTAAACTTTTTATTTTACTATGCCACATATTAGTTACTTTGATCAAACGAATAATATTATCTTATTAAATTTATAATTTTAAAAAATTAATAAAATAAGAATATAAATTTAAATCGAATAACATCGAATCTGTGTGACTAATATATTATATGGTGAAATAAAAAATTTAAAAAATTCCGAATATTAAGATGCAGCGGGTGGCCAATCCATATTTTCGAGACATAGCTTTTTTGAACAATATGGTCTTTCATAAGTAAGTTCAAAACCACTTTATTTAAAAAAAATAAGTTTAAAAACCACCTGATTTGGGGATAAACTCTCCATTTGACTCTGGCTACCATTCCGCTTTCCAATTATATACGTGGGATAGCCGATAAGGAAATCCGAGTCGATTTTGTATCGTTGCGCGCCTCTAACTCGAGCACAAGAACCCTCTTCTTCTTCTTCGACTGTGAAGTGTGAAGTTGATGTCTGTTCTAGTCTCGAAGCTGCAAATTATACCTTGAAGAAGAAGAAGAAGAAGAAGGCTCAAAGAGAGGGAGAGAAGTGGGTTAAGCAAAGAGTAGAATAAGAAAAATGGAAAGCAGTGAAGAAGAGGACGACTTCCCATCAATCGAATCTGTTACTCCTCAGTCCAAGATCGACACCATCTATCAATCCAAGACCGAAAAGGTATTAGTTTTCTCTTTTCCATTCCAATTTTGTTTGTTTGCTGAGAAAATGTAGTAAGAAGAAAATAAATTGCAATGCTATGCCTAAAACGCCTGCTCAACCGAGCCTATTACTACCACAACTCAACTTTTAAACTTTTTGTCTCTCACTTGTGGTCAAAATCATCTGCTTTTAACCTTTTGTTTTCAACCTTGGTCGCTCGTTAGAATTGTTTACTTTTTTCGATCATCCTTTTGATATCTACATATATGTTGTAAATCTCAGTCTCGCCTATTCGAAGTTCGATTCAATGAAAGGGGCTGCATTTTACTATCTCTGTCATATCTGTTTCAAGTTAGTGTTATGCAGAAAGTCAATCCATGGTTTTGTCATGTACTGTGTTATCTGGGTCTGAAGTATTTTAGGTTCAATTTATGGGGAGTGTAGGTCTTTCTTGGGTACCAATGTGGATTTTCGTCTTTGGTTTTTGGTAATCTTAGTTTCCTTTATTTTTAGTTCAATGTGGTGCAAAAACTGTATATGTGGTTCTTTAGTGCTTTGTTTGATTCATGGATTTGTTGAGGGAAAAAGGGATAGGAAACGCAAAGGAAATCATATTCCGTGTTTTGTTGCCGCGGCAAACAATGAAGAAAAGAACATATGGTGAAATACTTAATTCTATATATTATTTCTCCTCTTTTTCATTATTTCATGTCATTTCATATAATTTTTTTAGTAAAACTATTATTGAAGTGAGAGGGGAAACACGATAGGAAACAGATTTCCTTCTCACTTTCCTTTCCTTTTGCTTGTCCCTTGCCAATTACAAGTTTAAAACAAAGTTTGAGGCCTGTTTTTCACTTGAGTTACCCTTTTTCAGTTAAATACAGATTAATGGTAGTCTTTGACTCTTTGTGATTAGTACTAGAAATACTGATCCTGATGTCAATACTATGGATTTGTCACTATGAAAGTTTTGCAGACATTGATCTTGTAAACTATTCACAACAGAATGTGATCAAAATCAAATTGATTTCATTGGAGGAACACAGATTTTAGGTATCCCTTTGCTTCCAAAAACCAGATTACCACTTAGGCCTGTTTGATTGAGCTTTACAAACTTAGTTTCTATTTCTTCGCTAAGGAACTACTATCTTGCTATTTTTTTTTTTTTTTTGTTTTTTCTTTTCTCATTTTATGCAAAGCTAGAGTTTCAAGTTGCATTTTGCTAAAAAAGTAAAGAAATGGAAAAACATGCATGGATAGTGGTGTTTTTGGCTATAGTATGATAGTTGCAGTGGTGAATGGTTAATACTTAAAGATTATTTGGTAGCCATAAAGAAAAGATGTTACGTTAAAGATTAGAAAGTTTTTGCTTTTGTAAAAGTATTATTGAAGTTCATCATCAGTCTTACTTCTTTGCTTTATTTCTATTTTTACTCTCTTGCCTTTTTTTTTTGATACGTAAAATTTTGTTAAGAAAAGGCATCAAGAGGGATGCCAAACTTTTACAAAGGAAAAACCCGAAATTCTTTATACCATACAATTACAAGCTTTTCACAAGACTCTACAAAATCCACAAATTGATTCAAGAAGGATTGACCTTCCCCATTGTCCAGCTATACAAAATAGACAAAAATCTACTTTTTTTTTTTAATATTTTAAAAACAGGCTTCTTTTTCCCCCTCAAAAAGCCTACAATCTGAGTCTCCCAAATAATCCACATGACACAAAGAAAAGCCAACAACCATCCTTTCCTTCTTCTCTTTCCATCTCTACTCCCCCTCCTACTCAGAATATGATTCATCACACTCCCAGAGAACACCCAAGACCCCCTCTTCCAGTGATAATGTTATCTCCTAAAGGTCTATGGCAATATTTCAGTGAATGAGAAGATGGTTAGCGATCTCTTGATTCTTCTTACACATGAAGATCTGTTAACCAAACAGAGGTTTCTCTGGATCAAATTGTCAATGGTAAGGATCTTTTCATGGCTGGCCGACTAAACGTTAGACATAGCAGAAGCAACCCAAATACTTTTCCAAGGAAATGAAGCAACACCCTTATTCACACCCTGATTCACTAGAACTTTAAGAAGGACTTCACCCCAAAACTCCCCAGCTTTGGTGCCTTTCACTCCATCACATCCTCCCCTTCACCTATGTTCCTCACACTAATATAGTCTCTTTAAAAGGTCTACTAACTTGTTAATTTCCCATCTTGCAAATTTCTTCTAAAGAAATATCCCAAAACACATGATGACCCTCCTTCAGAAGGTAGTTTGCCACGGCCACCCCCTTATCCACTTCAGTCTAGAACAATGCTGGGATGTCCACAGCAAGCCTCTGCTCCCCACACTAATGTGGCTAAAAAATTGCACCCAACGACCATCCCTATCATTTCATTCTGGAGTGAGGCATGAAAATGTCCCACCTTTTGCTTCCTACTCCGCCTCCAAAATGTACAAACAAACAAATAAATAAACGAATAAATAAAGAGAAACGGAAGTACTTTCACAATCATATTATCATCTTGTCTAGTGAGATTACAAATAAATAAAAGACTATGGAAGTACTTTCAGAGTCATCCTATTTTCATCTTGTCAAGTGAGATTTTACTAACAAGAAAAAAAATTAGAGAAGCTCCAAGCTATATAAGCAATTTTCAGATATGCTGCTGTTATTTTATTTGACCATCTAAGTTGCAGAGCTGATTTTCAATTTTTTTTCAAAACAGAAGATAAAAGAAAGGGAAAATAATACTTTTAAATGTGCAAAGTCATTGGCGGACCACAGGGGGAGTGGGCGGGGGCCATGGTCCCCCCAAAGTAATTAAAAATTCTCTTTGGCCCCTATAGATTTTTGGATAGTAAGAATAAAATATAGTTTAAGCTATTTGTTCTCCAAATCATAGCCGACATTAGCACCCCTCTATTGATGCAAACCAAGAATAGATAAACACTTGTGTGCTCCCCCCAAACCAAAAAAAAAAAAAAAAAAACTCAAGAAAATTTACCTTTTCCCTCCTTTCAACAATTTTTTTTTTTTTAGCTTGGCCACCAACCCCCCCCCCCCCCACAAAAAAAAAAAAAAAAAAAAAAAGAGCCAAAATCCTATGTCCACCAGCAAAGTAATTCTCTTCAAGGTCAATGTCTAGGTGATTGCATTCGTTAAGATTCCTCCTCTTGTTTTTTATGTGATGCCAAAGTTTGAATCTGGTTTCCTTGTCATCATTTACTCCATATTGAGAATTGCAAGACAGGAATTTTTATCCCGTGCTCTTGAGTTGTTTCAAAGTTAATGAAGATATTTGGAATCTTGTGATCTAGGAAGCAGGAACACTTTGTTGGAGGAGCCGTACCTTGTCCGACTTTCGTGGGACACTTGCGTACATGTGTCGGATACTCCATTTTACGTTTCCAATTTTGTTGTTTTTATTTTTAAATAGTACACTCTACGGACACGGATTGGACATGCATCTCACATTTTGGACACTTTAGGGACATGACGTGGGCTCAGCAATAAATTTTAAAAAATGGGGGCAATTTTTTACGAAAATAATGAAAAGGGGGCAAATCTTTGTCAAACCAAATTGATTGATCGATCAAGAGAGACAATCTCAGTTTGTTGGATTGAAGAAGAAGAAGAAGAAGAAAGAAGAAAAAGCATAGGTATGTTGCTGATATTGGTTGTTGATTAGATGATGATGGATGGTTTATGAAGTATAAGGGCATTTTAATGTTTTGGGTACTTTATGACTTTGTAGTCTTAGTATTGATGGAACAACTTTTTTGTTGTCGATATGTTTGTTTACTTTATCAATTTTTGATGGAATGTAATTGACAAATTGTAAATGATTTGCTGGCAATTGTGCAGTGAAATATGTTGTTTTTTTAATTTTAATTGGTATTATCTTGTATATTTTTCACTTTTTTTTTGTAATATAATTTTATATATGACATATAAAAAATAGAAAAGCATATTCTTTTGGCATGTTCTAGCCATGTTTTGTCCTGCAGTTTTTGAAAATTGCATGCCAGTGTGTCTGACACTCGTGTCCGTGTCTGTGTTTCTTCTTTCTTTTGATGTCTTTACAAAAATTGTGGAGATCACATTTTATGTGTGGAGATCACTTTTTGTCTGTTGTGGAGTTGCTTAGCAAACCTCTCAATACCCATATAAAACAAATCAACCAAAAATCCACCTTCTTTACCTCCTGATGTTGAAGTGTTGAACTGATCTTGAAAATCTAATGTCTTCCACAACTCCATTTTTCGATTTCTTTTGATAATATGCGGCTGTAGCTGCCCTGTTCATTGCTGTCCCAGTCATTTCTTTGATTATGTTCATTCGTTGCGTAAGTAAATAGTTAAATCTAGTAATAGCCCGTAAAATTCCTCTGAATATAATGGTTAATATCCTAAATTTAAATAATATACATCAATTAATCATTCAGTGTAAGAAGTGATCCTCATTCCTCATCATGTCTCGTTGCTTTTTAAGAAGGAACAACTACATACAAGAATGACACAAGGTTTTGAGCTGTTGAGATGCAGTATAAATCCTTTGAAAGAGGCAGAAAATGCAAGGCTTATGACCCCTCTATTGACTGAATTTTGTCTTTTAATGTGTTTTGGTGCCATAGCCAAACAAGAGAACATGTGCCTGCATGTATATTTTAATGCGTGATGCTTGCTCGAAGTTATGGCTCTGCATACCAACTATAATTTGCATTCCAGAAGAAGAAGATGCAGGATGTTCCTGAGATTTTGTGCTTGTTATTGGTTTTGATTTTTGAACTTTTTCTATGAGAAGATAAAGTCCATTGTCTTGCCTTTTCTGGGACAGTTTTAGCAACTATTTCAATTTTCTGGGACAGTTTTAGCAAGTATTTCAATTTACCTCTTTTGTGTTCCTGAAGATAATCAAACTTTCACAACTATAATTTTTTTAATTTTAATTTTAGTTTTTTTATCCTTTTTATTCGGCAATTTAGGTTGAACATGCTTATTGATGTAGGGAATCAGAAAGCTCTGTTTTGAGCTTTTGGATTTAAAGGATGCGGTGGAGAACTTATGCGGCAATACTCGCACAAAGTACTTGGCTTTCTTGAGGTAATACAATGTCTCTGTTTTTTGGTTGACAACAAATCACGAGGAAGTTTGTTAATAAACCTAACACGATCCCTCCCTTTGCTTATATATATATATATATATATCTAAATTCCCTCCTTCCCCCTCTTTCTTCCTATCCCTCTGTAATGGCTGTGGATCTGTTAACGCACTATAGGGATAGTTCTCCACTTGCCTGAATGGGAAGTGCTGAAATGTAACTTTAGTTCTGCCTAATTTCAGCATAAAGCAGTGTTGATGTCAAGTGTTAGAAACAAGGAATTACAGTAGAATTAAAAGCATCAGCGAACTAACCTTTTCCATGCAGAAGCAATATAAGTCACAAAGTGTTCCCAAGCAAGTTGTGTTTCTCTATTAATCTTTCTTAAACTTGTACAACAGCTATCTTGTGCCAATTTTAAGATATCAAATGTGGTTCAATCTGAAAATTTTGTGTTGATGAATGTCAGGATAAGAAAAAGGGAAGTGACCAACAAGGAGGCAAGATAATGGACTTGAACACTTGCTAAAAAGAAAAGAACAGAAAAGAAAAGAAAAAGAAAAAGAAAAAATAGCGTAAGGTTTATTTCTTAACAACCCTCCTTTCCCACAGAAAGAGAGAGAAAAACTTTCAACCATAATTAAATGCACACTTCTAACAAGCAAGAACTACAGAATTATTTTTGAACACTTTTAAGTGGTTTAAACCAGAAAATCGCCCATTTTCAAATTCAAGACAGTAAGCTGATGAAGACCATGGGATTCACAGAAAATATATTCAGGCACAAACATTATGCATTTGTACTTAGAGAAAGACGTATGAATTCACTTAATCTTCCAGAGTTATGAGAAACTTGGGAATTATATTAGAACTATAATCAAAGTGGAATTGTTAATGGTATACCGTGGTGTGCCGGGAAATGCTGAAGGAAGGGGAAGACCTAAATTTAATGTTGGGTGAGATCGTAAGGAATGGTAGTGCTTTGGTAATTAAAAATATGATCCCAAGCAGACTGGAATAAGGGAAGTGGATTCATCAAGGACCCCAAACAGTTGTGCCAAGGCTATCAAGTTTAGTTTTGTAGTTTTGATGATATGAAAAGGTTTCTATCTGTATCCTCCTTTGGTCTTGAATGTGTAGGGCAAAGTTACTACAAAAAGCTAATTTTCTAATTTATGGTCCAAAGTGCACCTATATAAATGTGGTTCCTTTCATTCTAATGCATGAGACTTAGAGGCCCGAAAAGTCATTTTTTTCCCTCAATTTGTTCTTTAAACAATGAACTATAAAATATAAAATTTTATAATGAGATATGCAATCGCATATCTCTCATTTTTTTTATTTTTCCTCAATTTGTTCTTTAAACAAACTATAAAATATAAAAAAATTATAATGAGCTTAAATAATAAGAGATAGTATTTTAGGAGAAAATTTTGGAAAGGGCATCTGACTTCAAACACTAAACAGTCTAACTTTGGATATACTTAATTCTACGTATTATTATTAATTCCACTATAGGTAACCTAAAAGACGTGCATTTTAACAAACTTATTATTATTATTATTATTTAATAAGTGCAATATCATCTTTAAAAGAAAATCACTTGCGTTTAGAAATGCGTCAACATGTTCAAACTATGTGATATATGCAAGACTGTACTATTGTTCCAGATTTTAGATCATTGTGGCATGGCATTGTTGTCTGTTCCATGTACTGGAACAGGTTGCCTTCCTAGTAACATTGGTTTACAATGCTATTTTACCATTGTGTTGGCTCGTCCAGCTGTAAGTAGCTTGCATCGATTTCTAAAAAGATTTCTTATACATGTCTTCTCCTCATTGACACATTGTGTTGTATACTTGTATATTATTACTATCTACTTAGCTGAAGCACCATTGTTGCAGATCATGGAAAGAGAAATGGGCAAACTTGGGATTTCACATGGAGCACACTTTGGATGTTTAATTAACTTGTTTGGCTTCAATTTGAATATTATTTTTACATATTTTTAAGGTTAGAATGCTACATAATATATTTAATAATGTTTTTATTAAGTTTTAAATACCAAGGGTATTTCAATAGGTTTGTAAATTGTTGGTCATGCCCATGGTCGTGTTGTTGGGATTCAAACCACGTGCAAACGGAAGCAAAAGAATCACACGCACAATCTAAAGAGAAAAAACATAGAGAATTAAAGTGGTTCAGTAGAACAACGAATCTACCTACATCCGCGGGCGAGAGAGCAAAATTCCTACGTCAAAGGAAGAGTGCAATCACTACTCCTACTCTCTGCAAGCCTCTCTGTCTCTCTAATCTCCCAACCTAGAATTCTATAAGTTCCTTATCTATAGGCAAACTATAGAAAACCTAGTCCCCTATGATTAGGGAATGTTACACATATTCGATCCCCTAACCTGGTCCAAATACATGTACAACCGAATCATTAAATGGGCCTACAGAATACAAGACACACACCCAACACGTATAAGAGATCAAATATTGTTATTTGGGTTTTATATGCAACCTTTACTAGGTCTAGAATATTCTAGTTGGTCAAAATTTCTTAATTTTGAAGTTATAGGCCTTGTATGAATAGGAGAAGTCTAGCAACCTATAAATATGCATGTAATCTTTATATTGATTGGAGTCGATTTTTCGAAAATTGTGTGAAGCTTTTGTGGTGTGATGTTTTGGACTACTTTACCTTACAGGATAATTCCTAGGGAGTTGTAGGTGGGATTCCTTGTGGTACTTTCTCTTCTTTTTCTTCTTCTACTTCTTTCTCACTACTTTTATTCTTGGGTTATTGTTTCATATGCCCCAAAAGTGCCATTTTTTGCCCCCAAACGCTACCCAATCATGCTTAAGTCAAGCCAAACCCCTTCCCTTCCCATTGGCCATCCATTTAACCTTTAAAACACGGAAATAGCTGCTGTCCTGGCCTCTAATCAAATGCTTTTTTTGAAAACCTGCAACCTGAAACTTTTGAAACTTAAGCCGAAACACACCTTTTCCACCTAGAAACCCTGCAAGACTTCTACCGTCATAACCCAAACCCTAGCAACTATCCATTGCCAGAACCCACCACAATTCTTTTTGTAGGTAGCAATACCCCAAGTTTCCTAAAGCTGTCCTACCTCACCTGTCCAGAGTCCATTTAAATTTAATCACGGCCAATTAACTTTTTGCTGAATTCATTAGCTATGGGGATCCTACTTCTGAAACTTCTCTTCTTCTGTTTTAGTAATTCGAGATTCTTCAGTACATATGAATATCAAATTTTGCCATTTGATATTTATTGCATTAAAAGTGTCTTCATGAATTACAAATTCATGTTGCTGATGTCATAAAACACTCCATGTTCCAATTTAATAGGAATGAAGCACTGAGCAGGTGGTACTACCTTACCACTAGACTTTTTCCCCTCATTTTCCCCCTTTTTTCTTTTTTTTGTTTTGTTTGAGGGGTTGGGGGGGGGGCGGGGGTTGGGGTTGAGGATGTAGTTTGTGATATATTTTGTGGAAATTCGTATTCCAGCTCGAGGGAAAAACTCTCTTCGCTACTTCTATGCTGCGTAGTTTATATCATAGTTACGTATAGGACTCTAGTTCATTTTACATATTAATAACTTCTGGAGTTTCAACCTTGAAAATTGCATATTGAAGCAGGTAACCCCTGCTCTTTGCAAGAACATAATTACTAAATGGTTTTTGAGGTTGAGTGGAAGTGTTTCTTTTGAGTGCACCCATTATATATGTTCCTTTACCTTTCCTGCTCTTAAGAATGATTTGTAAAATTGGCCCTTTGAAATAACTCTGCTTAGTGCCCCATAGAATACATTCTTCTTTGAAGTTGCTTACCGAACACACACTTGATCTGAGAGTTTTCCTAGAGGACATCGTAAATCAATGCATCCTAATTATTGTGGGAAATTATCTGTTTGTCAGTAGTTCTATTAGGAGTCTTCCAAAACTAATATGGTCTATTCATTAGTTTAGGAGTTTTAAGGGTTTTTAAGGAATGAAATTTGAGGCTTTAAATATTGAAGAGAATTAGCTTCATGATATCTCTACTTGTTTTTAGGGTTTTATCAAGCCTAACATATGCCTAATTGATGTAAATGAGATGAGCGTTCAAACGGGAATAATATTTAGTAATATATGAGATTACTTAGCTCTCCCTCCTTCCCAAGTTCTCTGTTCTCTTTGATTCTTGAGTTTTTTTTTTTCTTCAACCTATTCTGCCTCTCGAAACTCAAGTCTCTATAATGTCTCCCTCTTTCCTTCTTTATTTCTCAGTTTTCATCTTTTCTTCTCTCTCTTCTTGAAGTTCTCTCTTCTTTACTTCTTTCCGCTATTTGATCTCTTTCTCTACTAGTGACACCTCAAGATCAAGCTCATCCTCATGATTGTTACCACCACATCGTTTTATTTTTATTTTTATTTATCCCTTTCTAAATAGACATAAAATGTATTTATCAATTAGAAGGTGCAGCATAGTCCATGAACATAAAAGTATACAAAATCTATACTCCAAAACCAAAACGTTGAATGACCATATTGTTTGCCAAATCCAATAAACTATCCAAGGGAGAATTGTACCTTCTCTCACGCAACTACATAATAATGTGAGAACTTATTTCAAAAGGAAAAAATTGTCAAAACTTCTTTTCTAATTGCTCGACTGTTATCTCAATACTATTAAAAACAAAAACAATTCCTTTCTACGTAGAAGCACCTAGTCAACCATGATGTGTCTGCCAAGAAAACTTCTTCGTCTTGCGTCTTTCACACCCTCTCCAACTATTGAAGATATCCATCACCAATTTGGGTGTAGGTATATTTGGGTCACAACTCATGTCGCTAGACACACCACCTCCTTCGTTAGCTCTATAAGCTGACAAGGCACCACCACATTAGCCTTGAATTGGCCTAGAGGCAAGCTCCTAAACCTCTGGAGTGGGTGCTCCTGGCCCTTGCCTCGGTGTAAAGGGACCTCCCTAAGAGGATTCCTTCCAATAGGACTTAAGGGAACCTCCATCCTACACTTGGGCACACTCCCACAGATGCATTCTCCGCTTCACCCTTGAGTAGCCTCAGGGTGCATTCTTCTGCTAGGCGCAATCTCCAATCTTTGGGTCTTGAGCATAATCCAAGGACCCACCACTCAGCGTGCAGTTATAGAGTCTAACTAGCCATGACCCCTGTATGGGACCATCAGGGACTTGTGGTTTGGAGGTTAAGGTTAATGGGTTGGTCAAGGTGCTAGCCCCTCCCCCTTAGAGGACCTCCTTGACCTGCCACAACAAGAGACCTCCGCCTGCGTTCAAGGACCAAAATTTCATTTTGAAAGGTTGTTTTAGTGGGCTTGGAAACGAAAACATGATGAAAATAGAGAAAAATGGAAAGCATAAAGAAACATTTGGAAACATAACTTAAACTCTATTAATATATAATTTTAATGATAATATAACAATAATGGAATATGTTTAAGGGGTATATATTCATTGGGACTATAGAGGAGGTATGTTTTAAGGGGTATATGCTTAACCGTATCCTATTTATTAAGGGGAATATATCCAATATCACATTGCCTTTTCTATTTTTTTTTTTTT
Organism: Euryodendron excelsum; assembly: GCA_033060915.1. Taxonomy (NCBI): domain Eukaryota; kingdom Viridiplantae; phylum Streptophyta; class Magnoliopsida; order Ericales; family Pentaphylacaceae; genus Euryodendron; species Euryodendron excelsum. Next base: position 37,798,141 of record CM065377.1, read on the forward strand.
TTTTTGGAGGTTGTGAAGTCGTATCCTGTCCTTTTGATGCCATATCTACAAAAAAAATTCACAATCGCTACTAAAATTCACCCTCTTTAAGTTATACATAGACAGCATAAATTAACTGTAAATTATACGTCCAATGTTTTTTTTCATATTCAAAATATTTATTTCAATTATTCCCTTTTAGTCTAACTGTCTAAGTGGGAGATATTTTTATTAAAAAAAATTGAGTTTCTTTAATAAATCAAAATTTAAAAAGTTCAATAAAAAAGATAACAAATTTATTTAGTGCATGTATATATAACAATAATAGCTATAAATATTAAATACCTGTTATTACCTTATTATATAGACCAAAAAAAAAAAAATTATAAAAATTAATGAACAACCATTCATGTTAATTACTTTTGAATATATAATTTAAGATCTATATATAGTTAATTACAAACATTTTTTCAAATTACTAATAATGTATATATTTGTTAAGCCTACAACCTATAAATATATTATAGATACATATATATATATATTTTACTCAATAGCTCAAAGGGCCAAAGCCCCATTTTTATATTTTAAACAAATTAATTATAACATAAAACATAAACATAAACATAAACATAAACATAAATCTATATCTATATCTATATCTATATCTATATCTATATCTAAATTACTCAGTTTCACCGACGGATCAGTCGTTTAACTGCCGCAGGAAGAGAGAGAGAGAGAGGGGGAAGCACAAAGAAAGAGAGAGTCACACACAGAAAGAGAAAGAGAGAAGGGGGAAGAGATATGGGTTTTTCGATTTTCTGCAAAGAAAGAAGAAGATTCGACCAAAGAAGAAGATGACAAAGAAGATATTACTTGGAATACTCTATGGCTGGACTTGGGTCTTGGAGGAGCCTGAATCGCCAAAACCCTAGCTTAGATTTGAACTACTGAAGGAGTCAATCTTTTTCTTTTTGTCTTCTATCTCTTTCTCTAGTTTCTTTAAAAATTTTTGCTTTGTTTTGACACACTACAAAGTTTCCATTGAAACGATGTTATTTTTCTCAAAACACACCGAAATGATGTTGCTTCCATCGAAACCCTAGAATTTTGTAAATCCATCACTGTTGCGTTTCGGTTTCTGGCAAAAACGAAATGTTTTGGCCATTTCCAATGAAACGAAACGAAATTTATATCCATGCCTGCATTTAGATATGCAAGACAACAACGCTACAAAAGGGAAGAAAAAAAAATGTATGTAAGAGCATTTAAAAGTAGATCTCAGATGCAGAGCCAACCCCTCTAAGGCTGAGAGGGACATGCCATCACACCCCGTTGCCTATATAAGGGCCTCCCTCTTCCCTTCAATGATAAGACCAACGAGGCTCTTTTACCATCAATACACTGAGGAGTCTAACAAACTCTCGCTGTTTCTCCGGTTTACTTCTCTCCCTCTCTCTTGTGTTGCTATTGATCCTCTTTCTTTCGCTCTCTGTTTGGTTTAGTGATCGTTGAGTGACTATCATACTTCCTAGAGCATACACATACACTCACGACCCTCGCGGTCAACCCCACTAGGGAATACTTCTCGATTATAGTCAATAAGAAAGACCACACCTAGCCAAGCCACTCTACAGTGAATGAGATGATGATAATTCTGCCACCTCCTTCCCATATGAAACTGAGAGGAAGACCTTTTTCCATTTTATCAACTTCTCAATGGTAAGGATATTCCTACGAGTTGCCACTCACCTAATTAACGCTGCCCTGGAAGTATTTTTAGCACACTATGGATTCTTTTCTGTGGGATAGATACCTTTGTGTTACCATCCAGCCTATTCTCCTTTGAGCATTAGTAAGCGATCCATTCATGTGAATTAATTTTGGATTTCATCTCTACCATCAGTTGTTAGGACTCTTATCCTTGGCTTGGGGAGTCGTTTGGCTTTATACAAAAAAGATATCGGTGTACTTCTATGAGATCCAAGACGTTTTCCATCTCTCCACCCAATCTAGACATTGGATCAAAGATCACGATAGGTAAGAGTTTAGGGAGTTTGCGGTCATTCTTTGGATAATTTCTTGGATTTTTTAGGTAATTTGGAGTGCTATTACTTATAAATTTTTTTTTTTTTTGAGGGTCAAGTTGTCTGGGGTATTGCTGTGTACACCCATGTAAATGATGGCACTCCATTGATTCAAAAATCTTTGCGTACTTATAAAAAAGAAAAAAAAAAGATGAAGGAAAGAAAGACACAAAGAAATTGAGGAGATAAAAGGAATGGGAGAATAGGAGAAAGTGGATTAGATTCAGGAGACTGAGGAGAATAGAGGAGGAAAAAGAAATATTTCAAGAGTTAAAAAAGAAATAGAGATAGAAAAAGAATCGGTGGAGAGAGCAAAGTTCTTACTGATTTTTCTGAATCTTATCCATCTTTCAAGGCTAATTTGTTTTACACCCATTAGTCCATTAATGGATTGTAAAACCTTAAAAACTAGAATAACCATCCTCAAAGGCTAAAACTCTATTCTCCTCAATACAGTAACATATGAAGCCTCAAATTTTGATCCGGGAAGCACTAAAACTCCTAAAAGTATCCATGGCAATATAATGTATATATATTGCTTTATATTTTTGAGATTGCTAATAGGTTATTGCTTCACAGATCCACTTGGTTAATGGACGTATCAACTTCAGATACCTCCAGCAACTATTATGGTGCTTGACATATGATTCTATGAAATACCTCACTCACACTTATGCTTCTAAGTTCTTGCCAGAACTAAGTGCACCTCCTTGTTGACATATTTCCCTCCTAACAATGAGCTTGTGGTTTCTAATGGCTTCTTCGGCTAGAGATTTAATTCACTCAAATTTCTTTTATTTGGTACATTAGTGGTACACATATGCAGAATGTTGATTATGATGATTAATGTAGGTTGTCTGAAGAAGTGGTGGAAATGGAGCATGAGCTAAATGAGCTGCATAAGCATATTTCTGCTCAAGGGATTCTTGTGCAGGATCTGATGAGTGGTGTGTGCTGTGAATTGGATAAGTGGAACCGAGCTAGTGGGGACATCCAGGAAGCTGAGCAAAATCTTGAAAATTGTGAACTCGAAGATTCTTTGCCAAATGAAGCAGAGGGTCATAAGAGGATATTCCTCGAGAATGTTGATGTTCTCTTGGCTGAGCATAACGTGGAAGAAGCACTGGAGGCATTGGATGCTGAAGAGAGAAGTCATCCAGAGCTGAAAGGCACAGGAGAGACTTCTTCTACTGAACTATCCTCATACAAGTCTGCTTTTCTGAAAAGAAAGGCAATGCTTGAGGATCAGCTAGTTGAGATCACTGAACAACCCTTAGTTGGTATTCTTGAACTGAAGAAGGCCTTATCCGGATTGCTAAAGCTTGGAAAAGGTCCTTTTGCACATCAGCTACTGTTGAAATCATATGGCTCCCGCCTCCAAAAAAGCATCGAGGCTTTTCTTCCCTTCTGCCCTAGTTACCCAGAAACATATTCAGCCACATTATCTAACCTTGTATTTTCCACAATCTCATTGACAACAAAAGAATCTGGTTTGATGTTTGGTGACAATCCTACTTATACCAACAGAGTCATTCAATGGGCAGAATGGGAAATTGAATCTTTTGTACGGTTGGTTAAGGAGAATGCACCTCCTTCTGAGACAGTCTTTGCTTTACATGCGGCTAGCATTTGTGTTCAAGCTAGTCTCAGCCACTGCTCTGCACTGGAATCTCAAGGCCTAAAACTCTCAAAGTTGCTTTTGGTTCTTTTGCGGCCATACATAGAAGAAGTCTTGGAGTTGAATTTCAGGCGGGCTAGAAGACTAGTTCTTGACATTGCTGGAACTGATGAAAGTTTGCCATTGTCACCTCGCTTTGCATCACCGTTATCTATTTTTGCAACATCATCTGATAGTTTGCTCATTGATACTGGAATGAGGTTCATTTTCATTGTGAAAGTAAGTTATTTCCATATGTTAGTGAAATTATCTTGGATCCTAAGAGTGAATCCATAATACATAGTTTGCAAGTGGATAATTAAAAAACTAAGTATTTTTTGTGCTGTGCACTGGTGATTTTGGAAGTAATTAGGATTAAAATATACTTTGGACCAGGTGATTTTATCTTGCTACTGGTCTGGAAAAACAAGTTTTCTATGAGAAGTGCCTGAGAAAATCTTACGTGGTCTGAAACCTTTCTCCACTTAGCTTACTTACTGGAAAAAAAATTCACATGCAATTAGGGTCAACAATAGCTCACTGTGGTCTACTGAAACGTGAGTATTCCTCTGTTGTGTGTGTGCAATTGCTTTAGGCATAGAATAAAGTGCAAGGAGACATGCTGCTGTTGTATGGCTGAGGTCGTAGAAAATTTCTTAGATTGGATAATCTAGTTCACATGCATTCATCACATGCATGATAGGAAGCATGAACATGCCTCCTAGTATGCTATGTCTGACAAGTGTCGGACAATGACACTTGTTAAAACACACCGCACACATGTAGGACATCTGTCCAAACATGTTTTATTTTTTTAAAATTTTTCGGACCACATTGAGTGACTGACTATCGCTTGTGTCTACTGACATGTATACTTGTGGAGTTGCCTGTGTAAGTACATTGTCATATGCATGCATGTGTGCCTAAACTTTAATTAATTTATTAACTACAATAATATACTTCACATGTGGCAATATGTCCTGTGAGTCAAACTTGGAACTATGTGCATGGATTGTTGTGTGGTTGGCTGCATAATGATTTAAGAATGGAATTGGAATGACTATCTTGGAGGCCTGACCAGGCATCAAACAACAGTGCTGGAGCCAATAGAGCTGAGAGATATGCAGTTCAAATTTTTGTTGGCTAAGCAGACAGGTCAAAGATATAATGACTGTTGCAACTTGTATGGTTGGTGACTGCTCAAATATCAATTCATCTTATAACATTTGAAGTAAAATATTCTCTACAGGATATAGTGGAGCAGCTAAGCCCCCTGGTCATTTTGCACTTTGGAGGAAACATATTGACTAGAATTTCACAGCTTTTTGATAAGTACGTGGATGCTTTGATTAAAGCGTTGCCTGGCTCATCTGAAGATGACAATCTTACAGAGTTCAAAGAAGTTGTACCTTTTAGAGCCGAAACAGATTCTGAACAGCTTGCACTATTGGGAACTGCATTTACTGTTGCTGAGGAACTGTTACCAATGGTTGTTTCAAGAATTTGGATCACATTCAATGGAAGCAAGGAAGCAGGGACTGGAGTTGTTGAAAAGATCGTGCCTGCAGCAAGTAATAGTATAGAACTCAAGGATTGGAGGCGCCATCTTCAGCATTCATTGGACAAGCTCAGAGATCACTTCTGTCGACAATATGTTTTGAATTTCATTTATTGGAGTGACGGAAAAACACGTTTAGATGCCCAGATTTATTTAAATGGTCAAGGAGAGGATCTTTTTGGGGGTTCTGACCCTCTGCCGTCACTACCCTTCCAGGTTATCTTTGTCCTCAAACTGCCGAATGCATAAGATGTTATACACTTATTCTTTGAGTGCATGAAATAATTTAATATCTTCTTTATTATTCCCTCATTTTTTCATTTGTTAAATTGTCAATGAAGTGAGTAGGCACATGTAAGTTTTGGAAATATGATTTGTTTTAACTTTAGTCACTTCATGTAATCTTGTCAACTTTTACTACTTGTACTTCCATCGAATGCTTACTTGTTAAGTAATATTTTCTACTGGCAACAACGTATAGTTGCATGTGTTTTTTGACCTGTTCAATTGTTTCTAGCTACGGTACATGTTTATGTTGGATTTCATGCTAAAATGTTTCTTTATGTTTGTGTGCTGCGTTCGTGTGAGGGCTTGTTTGAGTGATGCTTTACTTTAGTTGCAAGGTGAGGTGTAATAACTGCTGTTCAGTGTTTTGTTTTCGTTAGAACATATTTATATGAAAACTCAAGGACAACGTTCCTGGAAATTCCACCACAATCTATTTCACTTTTTCATGCTGAAAAATTTGAGTTCCTTCTTGCTGCAAAGTGTACTTTCCCACAATATTTGGAACCTACTAATGTGCCTTAAAAGTTCTTGCTTTTATTTAAAAAATGACATATCTTTTTTCTTTGCAGCCAATTTTCTTCATGTTTTACTTATGACATCTCATGCTATGATTTAGGCATTATTTGGGAAGCTGCAACAGTTAGCAACTGTGGCTGGAGATGTGTTACTTGGAAAAGATAAAATACAGAAAATTTTGCTTGCCCGGCTAACCGAGACTGTGGTAATATGGTTGTCTGACGAACAGGAGTTCTGGGGCGTGTTAGAAGATGGTTCTGCTCCTCTTCGGCCACTAGGGTTGCAGCAGGTTATTTTTCCTATCCAGATTGCTCTTTGTCCAATTTGTTTAAGGGGTAATTACAAAAAAAAAAAAACCCCTAAACTATGAACTTTAAAATGTGACAAATTTTACCCCCTAAACTACCAAGATGTATCAATCAACACCTTCTGTTAGGAGAGTGGATGGAAAATTGCAATGTGACTTCACATATTCACAAAACTTTAGTTTTATACCTAAATTGACCTTCTCTTTTTTTGTAATAATTGTCTAATGTCTGAAATGCCCCTATATATTTACATGCTATTCCAAGGGGCATTTAAGTCATTAGGCAAATATTATAATAAGAGAAGGTCAATTTAGATGCAAAACCATCCTTTTTGAACATGTGCAAGGAACAGTACAATTTTCCATCCACTTTTCTAACGGAGTGCTAAGATTGATGCATATTTGTAGTTCAAGGGGTCAATGTGTCATGTTTTAGAGTTTAGGGGAGTTTAGTGATACTGAGTCATAGTTCAACGGATATTTTTGTAATTACCCCTTTCTTAATACAGAATTGAAGATATGGCACCAAATAATTGGGAAGGGAAGTCAACTTAAACATAATAAGAAAGAAGAGAATGTGCTGTCCATTAAATTAATTTTAGGGTAATGCTATACAAACAAAAATTTCATACAAAATTTCTATGCAAAACGATGTGTCTTAATAAGAGCTTTTCACTTTAAAACAAATACTCACCATAATGACTTTTAATTACAAAATAGCCATTGCCACATCATTTTGTAGGCAAATTTTGTATGAATTTTTTGTAAGAATAGCATTTTCCTTATTTTTAATGTTGGGTAACTGATCTACATCTACTGTTTGTGTTTGTTTACATCATTTATGCCGTTCCAAACCTTTCATTTTTAATCTTAGAATTAAAATATCTTGCTTAATATAGAAGTTTGAATCATAATTCTAGATTAGATCAATAAGGAATCTTCAGAATTGAATGTGGGAAGGTAGTGGGATAGAGATTTGAGTGAAGTTCTCAGAACGAAACAAAGAAAGGAGGGGTGGAAGTCATTGAAGAGATGAAGTACTTGAAGAAATAACAGAAATAGAAAGATGAGAGGTGGAGAACTAGATTCTGACGTAGTTTCCTCCAAGGATTTGTACCCAGCCACCTGGTTACTCCAGTTAAGAAAATACAAGGTCCTCTCAATACCTCAATTCACCTTTATCCGTTGAAAGGGATTACAGCATTTGTTTTATAGAGAAAGTTAACACTGAGGAGTAGTGGGTGAGTTTTGGATAAGCGACTTCTTCAAGATAGTAATTTTCAATTAGAGCAAGTAACTACTGCTAGGAATCAGTTCACAATTAGAAAAAGTAACTATTTTAAGGATAACAACTAGCATAAGTACTTTCTTGCTCGGGGTGACGGAGTCCATGGGCTTGAAGAGGTTACTTGATGTTGAAGTGCTTGAAGGCCAGTTAACATGCTTACTAAGGAGTAAGGACATAGGAGTCTACTCCATGACTAAAATGACTCTTCTAGACTTAAATATTTCTTGAAAATATAAAATTAGCCACCGTGTCTTACAAAATTTAAATATACCCAAACATATACCTTTCAAAACCTATCCCTTCTCTACAAGTGTTTGAGGTTTCTTTGGCTTAGGTTGCCACATTGATTACCAGTTCTTTAGCAAGCAAAGATTGTGCCATCAATTCCCCTTTGGCTTCGAAAACTTAACTTGAAATTGAATTAATTTTCCGAATTTCTCGTTTCTTTTGAATTTTTTTTTTTTTAATACTTCGGAGTTCCACATCATTACGGAATTGTAAGATACAGAAAAACTGGAAAAAGTTTTTTTGATTAAGAAATTGAAATTATATGGGAACGAGAATATGATTTAGAAAGATAACGAAGTTCACTAATAAGATTGATTAAGAAGTCTGAAGCAAAACTAATAGATTGAGAATACATTGTATGCATTTACTTCTCTATGCATTTGGTTGAACATGTGTTGATTCAAGAGAAGAATTTGTGTAGCTGAAGTTTAGCAGTTGGCAATGGGGCTTTTGTTGAGTTTAGTTTGAGTACATCTCTGTGCACATATTTCAGTAGGGAATGGGATCTTATTAATCCGTCAAAAGGCAGAATACAACAGATAAACTAATGAGACCAGAAAACCACAATCCAAATTGGTTCCAAGCTTGCAGGTAAAGGGGAAAGCAAAATATAGCAATAGTATTCATATGCATTAAAATTTTTCACTCCGTGGAGTTATCTGGTGCATAGAGAATGAGAGATTTGCTCATATAGTTACCAACCAACATTTTGAATTTGTTCTTCTTGTGCTTAACTGTTTCTAAGGGTCCCAAAAATGGTCATTCAATTTGTGGAGTAGCTGAATAGGCATGTTCTTGTTTTTCTTGGGTTCTGCTCACATTTTAAAAAGAATGGAGAAAATGGTTACTACAGTAACTATGATCCATTAAATTGAAATAAGTTATTAATGAGTTGTGCAATTTCATTGATTTTGATTTTAGTATACTGCAATGCAGCTGACTTGCAATGTTCATAAACTTTACGTAAAGCATAGGTATCAAAACCGAACTAGATATTAAACCGGTGAAGTCACCGGTTCATGATTTATCGGTTCAACTGGTGTTATAAAATTACATATATTTAATTTATACATATAACTAATTGTCTTACATATGTTATATTACAGGAAATTAACACAAAAAACTGGGACATTGGTTTGGTGTCCCACATGTTGGCCCACCTTTGTACGTTCGAACATCAGTAGGTTCACTCTTTTAAACTTTTAAGAGTTAGCTCTGAAATTTTCAATTCTACCATTGTAGAGAGTGGGTCAAAGTAGAGATGGCCCACACGGCAGTCCAAATGGCAGGTAAATGAACTCAAAAAGCAAGGGAGCCCGCACGACAGACTTTGAAAATTGAACACGAAGGCTGATAAGACTTTGAATGCGGCCCACATCAGTTAAATGAGCTGAAACAAAGAGTGGTTTATTCCCCAGTCGATACCAACATGTGAACCGAATAGCCGGACCCACTGGTTCTCGATTGAACTGGCTGGTCTGGTGTGATTCTGATAACTATGGCTTAAAAGAATTTTAGAATTCTGTGACCTGGATCAGGAGTTTAATACCACAGGTAGTAGACAATTCTTTACACCTTCAACTCATTCGATCGTGGTTGTTAATGGTACAATTAGGGAGGACAACGGGGCAAGGCGGGGCGGGGACTTGAGATGTCAGGTTGTTTTGCCATCCCTAGGTGCAATATCTTGACTTATTTCTTTTATTACAGTTGGAGATGTCAACCATTTTATTTTATTTTTCTTTTTTTTGGGTGATAAGCATAGTTGGAGATACCAACTTGATTAGCAATTCACGGTTAAGCATGACATGCATTGGACTTGAACTATTCATGTGAAGTGTAGTTAACATAACTAGCTTTGCTGGGTTAGTCGAATTGCTAGCTTAGTGACCTAGACCTTAGGTTGGTTAAACTTATGCTACCAGGAACATGAAGTGTTTTGGTATGTGGAACAGGAACGAGAATGCCCTACAGCCACATTCTCTAAAATGTGGTACCATCGGGGTAGCCTTATATAAATTATACTATTAGAATTTAAGGGTAATTAGAAAAACTCCCATAAACTGACTTAGTATCACTAAACCCCCTTAAACTTTAAAACATGACCCATTGACCTCTTAATCTTTCAATTTGTATCAATTAACACCTTATGTTAGTAATTTATTAGGAAAGTAGATGAAAATTGTCATGTAACTTGCACATGTTCACAAAATTATAGTTTTATACCTTAATTGATCATCTTTTATTATAATAATTGTCTAATGACTGAAATGTCCCTTGAAATGACAACCCGTCGAGTTCTTACGCTTTCATGTCTACAACTCAATTCATCCGATTACTACAGGGATGAACCCAATCCGGAATATGAACCATAAAAGAAAATACCTATTAAACCGATCACAAGAATACCAGTTACAGTACCTATTAGCCAAAGAGGAATCCTTCCAGTAGTATCGGCCATTTAACCCACTTCCCTCCACATTTCATCAAATGGTCGTGCTAGACACATAAACATTGATAGATAATTATGCGATGAGATCCTTTCGAATGGGCTAAGAGAATTCTTAGAGTTATTATTCTATTATTCTCTTTTGTTTTCTTAATTAAAGAAATAATTGAAAAATAAAACCGCAAGTACAAAAATGAGTAATAACCCCCAATCTGTATTTCATTCGTTAGACAAGTATTACAAAAAGAAAAGGTCAATTTAGTTATGAAACCATATTTTTGTGAACATGTGCAAGTTATAAGACACTTTTTCATGTGAAATTTACATGTCATTACAAGGGGCATTTCAGTCATGAGATAATTATTTTAATAAAAGGTCAATTAAGGTATAAAATTGTACTTTTATGATCATGTGCAAGTTACATGACAATTTTTCATCGACTCTCCTAACATATTGCTAATAGAAAGTGTTGATTGATCCAAATTGGTAGTTCATGAGGTCAATGTGTCATGTTCTAGAGTGTAGGGGTTTAGTGATATTAAGTCATAGTTTATGGGCTTATTTTGTAATTAACACCCTCCCCAACCCCCCCCCCCCCCCAACCAAAAAAAAAAAAAAGGTAACAACACAGGTACTTTTAGAGCAATTTTCCTTAACAATTAGATGACTAACAAATATAGTCTATCTTTAAAACATTAATCATGTAAAAAAATATTTCTAGGCGCTTTATGGTCTCTCTCTCTCTCTCTCTCTCTCTCTCTCTCTTTATTTTTTATTTTTATTTTCTTATCAAAACTCTACTCTTCCAATATTTTAGTTCATTACCATCTAAGTACCGACATAGACACGACACGACACGACACGACACGGATATGCCGACACGGTGATTTTCAAAAAATACAGGATACGACACAGCAGGGACATGACAAAAAATATATGATTTTTTCAATATTATTTATATGCCATATATGAATATATTATTCCAAGCTAATAAAAAATACAAGATAACACTAATTAAAATTAAAGAACCATGTCTTCCATAACTTAATTATCAACATCTAATTCCATAAAAAATGATAAATATCATAATTCATAAAGTAAACCAAGATATCATTTAGCAAAATATTGAACAAAGATAAAATGGAATTAGAAATATTTATTGATAGTAGCTTGTTAGGGTCCTCCTTGAGTCAATCAAATCTCTAGGGGCTGGGGTTCTTCGGCTAGAGTCTCTCTCTCTCTCTCATTTGATCGACTGAATTGAACCTTTTTGTCTTTTTTTATTTTTCAGATTCAAGTTTTTAAAATTACAAAATATACTCCATGTTTTATTTTTAAAATTTGTAGTAGAGCCCTCGTCGTGTCCACGAAGTGTCCAAAATTAGACACGCGTGTTCAAGTAGTATCCACGGAGTGTCCGAATAAAAAAAATTGGACACGTCTGACAGTGTGTCGAACACGTATCCGACCTGTGTCTGTGTTCTAAAGATGTCCGACACGTATACAAAGGCTTTAACGGAGTGTCCTTGCTTCCTAGATTACCATTTGTATTTGTTTTTTTTCTTATGAAACTCTTACACTTTGTTTGGAATCTAGATTTTTGGTAGAAAAAGTAAAGGAAAAGAAAAAGGTGAAGGAAAAGAGTTCAAAAATACTTTTTATTTTTGTTCTCTTTTCTTTCACATTTTCCTTTTTTTACCGAAAATTCGGGTTCCAAGCAGAGCCTTAAAGAAATAAAAAGGAAAAAATTTGGGATTGATTTGGGTTGCTAAATTCACTATGTTTAAATTTTAGTATACTATGTTACAGAATGGGTGTTCCAAAACGTAAATCGCTAGGGTATTAGCATTTTTCAATAACAGTGGGTCAGACTATGTAATTTCTTCTTTCTGACCAGTTGACCTGATGATTGAAATCAGTGACCTCTCCATCCATCCCTTTGTTAGTTGATTCCTATGTTGAGTCTAGTGATTAGGTATGGATGCATAATACAGATGACACAAGTTGTTTAGTGTGGTATTGTGGTAAGGGCTCTTTTTCTTGCCAAGAATGCATGAAGATCTCTATAAAAGAATTGTCCAATTCTCTTTTTTGTTGAGCTATTAAAATACAATTTGTGCCAACTCATTTCTCAATAAAATTAGACACTGTGTTTTAACTTTTATCAAGTGTTTATTTCACGAAAAGTCTGGAAAATTTTTTTAGGGATTATAGTAGTTCACATTTTGGTTGTCTCCCATTAACAAGCACTTCAAAATGGTAGTATTTCGTAGTCAATTGGTCGTCTCCTTATTCATTCATCAGTGGCTTAGGAGTTTTGGCTTTTGATTCTTAGTAATTTGTGATGGAGTGGGTCTTCCCTTTGCATGTGAGGCATCTTATCCTAAGAAGCACTGATATGAGCACGAGTATGGATACAAACACAACCACGAATATGGGACACGACATTTTTAGAATGGGGATATGGAAAAATATTTGCCTTATTTATTGTTATTTGTTATGTATATATGAATGTAACATCCACAAACTACCAAAAAAATATGAAAACAACTAAATAAATTTTACAATTATAATATATCAACTAACAAGTTAAGAATTTGAATAATTAGATTTGAAGATTTAATATTTTGGTGTTTGAAGTTTTGCAATTTATAATTTTGACCCCATTTAGTACTTTCAACAGTAACATCTCAATCATATCGTGTCCCAAAATGTGTCTAAGGGACACGGGTGTCTCTGACGTGTTTGGGACAGGTCCACTGAAAAAAGTAATAATCAAAATTTGAGGAGTGTCTGTGTTCGAAGCATATTTACCAAAATGGAAACCAGAAGCGAGAAACGTTAGGGGAAATGGAAACAGGAAATGCGGCCAAAAAATATAAGGGGAAACGGGGAGTGGAAAACGATTGAGAAACTTAATATGAAACTTTTCCGAAACTCAAAGGAGGCTTTTAAGAAACTTAGTGAAGACCTTTGGAAAACTTAGTAGAGACGTTTAGGAAACTTGATAGAAACTTACACGAATAATTTTACAGATATATAGTTAGAACTTAAGAAAAAAAATGTATAAAAACTAATATTTTAAGTTTCTGAAGCGTTTCTCAAGAGTTTTTTTCTAAGTTTTCTAAGAGTTTCTATTAAGTATTCCAACAGTTTCGCAAACGTTTCTTAAGAATTTCCGAAACATTTTTTCAAATTTTTGAAATGAGTTTCGTACCAGTATGGAAAACGCGTTTCTCCCTCCAAAACGAGTTTTCCGGTAACTATGGTTTGAAGCATGTTGAACACGCAATGGTACCCTAAATGGAGTGTTTGTACTTTCCTAGATCTTGTCACTTCATGGAGGACGCCAAAGTGGGAAAGAAGAACAAAAAAGCTTAGTTCTTGATGTAGTTTATTTGGAGCAAGCGTAATTCGAGGTCTTTATGGGAAAGAAGAGTCATTCTTTAGACTAAGAAGTAGAATTCTAGCTCTTTTATATGGTTGGTTTTTTGATGGGGTTGAGCCTAGGTCAATCAATTTTTGAATTTGGTAGAGCTTTTTGAGTAATTGTGATGCATAAGGAAGTATAAACTTTTTACTTCTTCACTTAGTGCACATGGGTGGCACCCCTTGGTACATCTTTAATAGAAATTTATTTTACTATATTACTCGGAACCCGGGTCGTTCTGGTACGTGCAACGAAAATGGGAACATGGTACGCCACATGTTCTAAAATATGTTACGCTAGGGGTAGACTTTTATAAAAGTATACTTTTAAATTTAAGGTACTTCTAGAAGAACTTCTTTGATAATTAGACATTTAATAAAACATAATTTATGTTTTTTTAAATTAATCATCTAAAAACATATTCTAAGAGTATTATGGCCTTTTTTTTTTTTTTACATATTGTTATCTCAAAATTCTATTTTTCCTATATTTTTGTTTATTATAGTTAAATTTTTTTTCCCCTTTAGGTGACCTTTAAAGATATAAATAGGAAAAAAAGTTTGGGATCGCTGTGGATCGCTAAATTCATCTTTTTGGAACGCTAGAGTACCATGTTTCGGAACGCCGTTCCAAAAACGTAATTCACTACGGTAGTAGAGTATTACGGTAACACATTTTTACTTATTAAAAAAATGATAGTATATCATTGTGGATGTGAGTATGTGTCAAATTACTATCATGCCCTCAACAAAGAGCACTTTCAAAGAAAGAGAGGAATTTCTCAAATGATTGGGATTCGAGGACCTTTTACAGTCTCATCTAGTCCCGTTTTATAATTTCTGCCACTTCCTAAGCTATTTTTTGTTTTATTCAAGTTTTCTTCAATTACGAGTGAAGGGCGTATTAATAATTTTTTGATTTTTGCTTTAGTTTTCAATAAGAGAAGCCTTGGCAGATTTCTGGCATGGTCTGTAGTAGTGGTTCATGGGTATTGTAAAGGGTCAACTTGGGATTACATGAGTTTTATTAGTAAATATCATTAAGTTTCTAAACACAGAATCTAAGCCGAATTATGTACAGCTACAAGTCTATAGTTGGTAAGTAGTTCTCTTTCTTTTTTTTCTTTTTTTGGGGCGGGTGGCGCTGTGGGGTGGGGGGAGAGAGATTTTGCAGGCCCATGAGGGGATTGCAGCTCCTCAACATGAAAGTTGTAGGAAAAATTGGTTAGCATTTGTCCCAATTGGCCAGTGGCATGTCATTCTTTTAATTTAGTAGAGATTTATATGAATTTTGAAAGCTTTCTGAAGATCTTTGGGGTTGTATTATGCAACCATAATCTTGGGTTTAATGCTAAGGGGCCCAATATCACTCCTTGGGATCCTTTTACTTTATTTTAATTTTATGTTTATTTTTTTCCTTCTTCCAATTCCCCGCCCTCCTCCTCTTCATGCAGGAGTAGAATTTTCTTTCCTAATCACAACCAGAACACTATTTCCTTTATCATTTGACCTAGGCCTACTCTCATAGCCTTATTCTTCCCTACACTGTGAGCCTTCACTTTAACATTGGCAATGCCAAAACAAGTGCTGTTTGTATTTTTAGCTGCCTTTTTCCTCAAATTCCAGTAGCCAGTCACTTTGAAAACAAGTTCAACACCTTTCCATCTTCAGTCATTCGACCCTAGTGCCCAAAAGAATACAAACTAGCTCCTAATTGTCATCTGGCATTATTCAGTCCAAGAATGTGGGCTTCTTTCGCTTGACTATTTAGCTTCATTTTAATTAGGAGAGAGATTTTGGGTGCTGAACCAGATAAAGGTATCTCCGTTGGTTTACTTCCAACGGGCTCAAAAGTCTAAATTCCTGTCAGTGAGGGATGGAATAACATATGAATAAGAGAGTCTTAGTAGACCACCCTCAAAAGTTTTTCCTTTTGTTACTTTGTTTCATCTGTAAAAGGCTAACCGTCTTACATCATTACCATCCCTCTAGCCACATATAGCCACTAATTTTTAGCCAAAAATGGCATAATTTTGTTTGATAAGTAATGGAATATATTTATTAAACAAAAGCCACCATGGGAGTGCCATTCATGTAAAAAAAAGGCTGAGAGCCACAGAGGACCTATGAAATCAATACATTAATTTACTCACAAGTGACTATCGTACAAGGGTCTATGGGGGTGTGATAGATTACATAGGAGCCACAAAACACTTCAAATGACACCCAGAGTGCTCTGGAGAGAACTGGGTAAAGGATGAAGTAGCCTAAGCCTCAAAGAGGGAGAGAGAGGCAATATAGGGTAGCATAACTATCTGATAAGGGAGCAATCATTTCTATACAGGGACTCATCCAATATCTTCGAAGAGATAAGGATAGAGTTTAAACAAAATAGAGCTTATTAGAGAAAAGTGATCAAGTTATCCTTTGGTGACCTGTTCCTATAGGCAAGGGAGGTTAAGCTTCTAGAGTCCATGGAGAAGTTTTCTTCTCTTAGTTGGACTGGCTGAAGGCAACTAGACCCATTCAGGGTGTAGTGCCGCGATGATTCTTTTGTTCCAAGCCATCAAGCCACAAGACCTAGAGTTCCTGAAGTGCATGCTAAAATTATTTGGCTTGCTTAGGCTTACCTCTCGGCCTAGGAGTCATGCAGCAAGATAACTCCTGCACACGGTGAGTAGACTGAAGCACCCATGAAGTGTCGTTGGCGTATGTAAGGCATGTCAATGTGTACATATAGCTATGGGATATCTACACTAAAACCCAAAATTGGTAAAGAACAGACCCACACTGCCCGAGACCTAACTATATAAAACAAAGGAAAATTTACTCTTTCAGGTGTAAAAATGGGAAGTTCCACCCCATCAAAAGATCTTTGATTGTGTTCCTCCCAGATTTGCTACATCAAGGCCAAAGGCACCAAAACCAAGTCTCTTTCCTTCTCTTTCGCACTCTAGCTCCTATCCAACGAGAAAGGATGAGCTCTAACACTCTCATACCAAACAAACAAAGAGCCAAAGACCATAAATCTCTAGAGACCTCACAATGAATGAGAAGATGACTGACAGACTTCCCATCCTGCTCATACCTACAACACCAATTAAAATGGAGTTGTCTCCTCCTGATAAGTTATTAGCGGTTAGAATCTTACTATGCACCGCAGTCCATACACAAAATAAGCAACCTTAAACACTTCGACCCCCAAAACCCTTTCCAAGGAAAAGAGGGATACTTGTGGCCCACCGGAACTTTATAATCAGGATTTCACGGCAAAGCTACCGAAGCTTGACCTTCTCCATCTCCATAAATCCTCTCCTTCTCCACTGTGGGGAATTTGGCAAAGTCTCCAATAGTCTCACTAGCTCCTCCATCTTCCAATCTTAAGCTCTCAACGAAAGACTGTATCTAAAAAAATTTGATTGCCTTTTGTTCTCATATAATCGCTCACTGGAACTTCCTAATTAACCGCAACACCAACAATGGTGCGGAACACCATCTCCTGTTTCTCACCAAAGGTGGCTCCAAAAGCTTACCTTCTCACCACTACCCACAACAGACGGGTGTCGCACCAAAACTCACTCCACCTCCTCCTAATCACCTTCCAAAGCCCCGCACCATAACACTAATTGGTTTGTGAGCAATGCTGTGGCGCTGGGACATCAAGTGGTATTAGAGACATTTTCTTGGGTTGGAGTCACCCAGGGTGGTTCCTGGGGGCTGAGGGGGATTGTTGGATATGGGACCAGTAATCCACCCTTGTCAACTCGTAGGTAGTGGACTAACCGCCACAACCCTTTTAAGGCTATAAAACTGCATTGCAACTAACACCAATTGGTTTTGGCGTGCAATGGCGTGGGGCTGGGACGGTAAGACCAATAAACCAGCTCTTCGCGTCTTTGCTGGCATGCATGCACAAATTAATATACCTGTTTTATCTCTTGATTCTTAAGGCGTCACACTAAACTAAATGCTGTTTATAATATCATTTTTGGTAAAGACAAGCCAATGTTTTATTTGTTAGTGTATCCAAAGAATATAATGATACTAATTGGAAACTGAATAGGAACCGATAGGGAGACCTTACAGTCCTAATTATTTATATCTTCACGATAACTTTATCATAAATTGAGTTGGAAATAGTTCATATTCAATAATTTGGACTAAACTTCTTAAATTCATGATTCTATGATTAGAAAATCGGAGTCCATGTTACAAGGACTTAGCATTGATGTCACTGTCTAGAAGTGATCACAAATAAGCTCTACCATTACATGGCTGTTAATGTCTGAGCTTTTGTTGGACTTGAATGCGCTCTTGCAATCTACAATAAGAGTATGTTCCTAATTCCGCTCTTGCAATCTACAATAAGAGTATGTTCCTAATTCCTGCATATCTCAATTTTTACCTGGCTATACTATATGATGTATTTATATATCATCCTTCCATGGAACTGTATTTATTTTGACATTTTTTCTTTTATTGCACTTGAAGATATGCTTATTTTCTAAAAAAAACAATTAAATATTTTTGAATTCTAATAAACAGCAGTCTTATTTTGTTCGCATTTTCATACAGGAAATTTTACATTTCTTTGACTTGGTTAGTTTTATGGTCTGGTGAGGAAGAACACCAGATATAGGTGCTCATTCGGGAATTTCAGGACCGTAATTTGTGAGTTTGATAATCTTTATGTGAAATGTAAGGTAAAAGTGTCCACAAGTCATATTTCAGGATTAGGCATAGCCATTTCCATAATTTGGAAATACATTATGGGTTTTTTTCCAACCTATGAAATATCTATTACCAAATTTCTCGTAATCAACCTAACAACATCCAAAAAGGAAATTTTTTGAGCATGCATATTTATCAAGTTCTCCAATTGATGTGTAAATAATCTCTGATTAATCAAGTTTCTAACGCAAATTTGAGTTCTATTATGTAGGTCTTTTTCACAGTATGGTGTTAATCCCTTTCTCTATCTCGGTGAATCTGTCAGTGTTGAGCTCTTATTCAACTTTGCCTTTGGCAGTTAATTCTGGACATGCACTTCACCGTTGAAATTGCACATTTTGCGGGTTATTCATCCCGACACATCCATCAGATAGCATCTTCCATAATAGCTCGAGCAATCAGGACCTTCTCCGCTAGGGGCATAGACCCGCAAAGGTAATCATCTATTGCTAAGATTATCTCCTCTCATTCTGTTCTTCTGCCTGCGATTAAATTGTTATTTCTTCTCAGTGCACTTCACGAGGATGAATGGTTTGTTGAAGCTGCAAAGACGGCAATAAACAAGCTTCTACAGGTAACTTCTGGGTCAGACACGTCAGACATTGATGAAGAACACATCATCATGGATGATGAAGGACACATCATGATGAATGATGAGGTTGTCTCGGACTCTAATGAGTCTCCTTCTTCCCTCTCATCAGTAGATACCTATGAGTCTTTTGCTTCTGCAGAGATGGGTGAACTTGAAAGTCCGATCTACTCATCAGATCCTGAAGGCTGAAATTTCCAATCAATTACCTTGGTCAGACTGTGATCTTCAGGGTGTATTATAAAGGCATTGGATATATTCATGTTGCAACATTAGAACTTTCGAGCTATAGTCAAATATTTGCAGATACAGGCTAACATACGAGGCCGTATAGAGAGTTTAAGAGTTAGCTTATAACCTCCTGTTGTTGTTGTTGTTCATATATAACATGTACTCTAGTATTTATTTTTATTGGATATATTTTATGCTATATCAGGTCTGAGCATTTATTGGGAAGTGTGACATTGTTTTGTTTAATTTTTAAACTTAAAAATCGGTTAATTCAAAATTTGCATGTATTGAGAGTCTCGTTATATTAGATTAGGCAATGGAATGTTTTATAATAAAAGGTAAATTTTAGTCAGACTTTCTGTGGTATCGACAGCAACACCTACTTGGTTTTGAAAATAAGCAGCCACACCCCCTCTGGTCAGGCTTGGTAGTTGACCATGTTGACTAATTAAAAGACTTTTATGCCCTTTGATGAGTTAAATGCATTAGCTCTCGCATAGTTTTTGACCGTTGCCACCAACGATTATATTTTGGCAATATATACCCAGCAAATGGCTCTCTCTCTCTCTCTCTCTCTCCTCTCCCAGATTGCTCACTCTCTCTTACATTCTTCCCCTCTCTCTCTCTCAACTTGGGAATAACACACTGCAAAAACCAACAATGACATCATTTCAAAGCTTTACCAGAAATGTAAGCCAAATAAATGGTGGAATTATAAAGTTTAGAAATAAAAAATGCCAGTGTGGACGATGAGCTGCAGTTAAGATATCAGAATTTGAAGGCAATCTTAACAAGCTTTATTTTGTTTGTGAGTTACATAAATGTAGGTATTTCACATTTTGGGAACCTGCAATTGATGATATCAACTTTACTGAAGGTGGTCATTTCCCAGATGAAAGTCCACCTCACTATAATGCAATGTTACATGAACTAAAAGAGTTGCAAGGCAGGGGGGGTTCAAATGCTGGGACGCACACAAGGAGGCCTCAAAACAATGATGATGTTGACTATGATATTCTTTGGCATATCTATTGCTGTGTTTTTTACTGTTATGATGTTTATGAAAAATAACAAATTCTGAATAATGCCTATGATGTAATGGAGTATGATGTACTATAAGAAAAATGTAAGAAATATATTCCATAATATATTTGCAAAATATGATGCTTTAAGAAGTCATTGCAGAAAGGGAACACAGTCCCACATCACATATTTTACTACCAAGGCCATATAAAATCCAAAATGGTACTACCCTTAGGCATGTAAATTCCAAAAAGAGTTGTAAGCCCTAAATAAACATCAAGCATGTAGTACCAGGCCATATAACATCCCATTACATAAAGTATCTAATAAACCACATCCAAGACTCATAAACAGGTAGTAGAAAGAATACAACCATAACAGAAACAAAAGTAGCAGGAGCAACCACATCATTCTAGGCTGCAGTGGATCATATTTGCCTATGTAATAAAGTATGAAAATGAAAACAAGAAAATAAGAAAAATACATATGTAATATGAATGAATTAGAAGCAGAGGTTATACTGTTGCATATTGGTTGAAGCACTAGAAGCAAATGCTGTAGTAGGGAAAAAATGAACTCAGAATTTGTCAAAACAGATTTCCATTGACTGATTGCACCTGGAATGAGGAGGTCCCTCTGCTTTGCCTGTAGTCTCTTTGTTGAGAAGGAGTTTGTGGACAAGTTCTTTTATTGTGGCCAAACTCCTTACAATTGTAGCACCTCAGAGTGCTAGTCCTTTTGCTTTCGCTTGAAGGAGTCGGCTCACCTGCTTCCCTTCTTCAATGGAAACACATATTAGCTCTTTCATCATACTGTCTGTCTTTGATGGAAACACAATTTAGCCAAAGTGCAAGGGTTGTACTCTCTTAAAATAGCTGCATAAGCTGGCAGCTTCTTGTAAGAGTTTACATAATCTCCTTCCAATGGGAGAGTTTCACCACTAACAGGCATCATACCACTAATCTCCACTAAATCTCCAAAGCAATTCTGACTATTTCCGTATGTAATGTCATAACAATCAGTTAACAAATTCAACAAAGAATACCCATAACTTTTCACATTCCAGATTGTATATTCCTCCCCCAAACAATGTAGTTTCAAGTCAAACAATACCATCCTATAGAACAATATTATTAAATAAAAAGCAGATAGCATTAAACAAAAAAAACGTAGTTTATGAAAACAGAGCCAGATTATTCAACAACAATGATATATCAATCAACATGTAGAAATTCCACAAACCAACCCCACCCTAAAAATCCTTAAATAAACTCAAGTAAAAAATTCCCGAAAATATCATGATAGAACAAACCCTAACAAACCCAACAGTGACTAAACATCATAAAATTCCCAAACATTGCAAACCTAAAATGACAAGAAAATGATAAACAAAAATCAATTAAACAGAAAATTGAAATAAGTGGGGGTTTCACTCACTTTGAGTGGGTGTTTAAATAACATAATAATATAATAACATAAGTGGGGGTTTCATAGATTAAACAGAAAAGAGTAACGATTAATGGGTGCAAAGAGGCAGCAAACAAGAAAAAATAAGTGTGGGTTTCAGTCACTTGACGATTGATAGACAAACAAAGCCACAAAGATGAACCCTTCAATCGTTCGTCTCCAAATCTTGTAGAGAAGTGAATCCTTTGATCGGTTAAAGAGATCTAGAACTGGGTGTTTCTGGATAGCTTGAACAAATGAAGAGAAAATGAGAAAAAAAAAAAAGAAAAGAAAGAAAATGAGAGAAAGAGAGAAAAATAATGCTGCCAGAGTGGGAAGTCTGAGAGAGGGAGAGGTTGTGTATGAGTGAGAGAAGGAAGCTTCGTTGATGGACTAATTGGACATAACGGTATCCATCAATCTGGCGCCAACGTCTACTGCCAATATCATATGTATGTATAACGTATAAAAAGATCATACTACCCTTTATAAATAAATAGAGACAAACAGAGCCCGGCGGGAGTGGGCATGGCTGCCTATTTTTTAAACCAAAAGAGGTGTTGCTATTGATATTAGAAATCATTTGGTTAAAATTTATTCTAAAATAAATTGTCAAATCTAAATTCCAATTTGTAAGTGAAATTTTTGTGTTTTTTAGTTGTTTTAATTTTACAGTGAACACTTCTAGATAGATACCTGCTAAACCCAAATTCTAAAGGTTGGACAAATTATTTAGTATGTCCAAAACACCACATTAGCATGCTGACGTGGTGTGCTTAACCTATTCAAAATAAACACATGTTTCTATTTTTATATTGATTGACCTAATTTTTAAGGTAATGAAAATAACAATACGTTGATTGATCTAATCTTTATGTTGCTTGTTCTTCATGTAGCCGAGTTGGCAAAAAATACGTGATGTTTTTACTTTTAGTAAGTTAAACATATCATGTCATCACGCTGACTTAGTTTTTAGGACCTATGAATAATTTCTCCTTTCAGCTTGTATTTATAGTATTCCCTCTCTTACCGTGGATTGAGCAACTTTTCTTCCAATGGACTAATTATAACTGAATCAATTTATATGATCGGGACAACTTCTAGTCAAATTTAATACCCTGAGTTGAAAATTGCAAACTCCAATGGAAGTATCCAAGTTTCTCCAAATCTCTCACTTGAAATTTTAAGGTTCGTTTGGTAATGCTGTTAATTTTTGTTTTTTACTGTGTATTTTTGTTGTGTGTTTTTTGTGGTTTGGTGATTGGCGTTTATAGGTTATTGTTGTGCCAAAAATACTAGACCAATGTTTTAATAAGAGAAAATACACTCATTTTAGTGTTTTTAGTTTTTTTTTTCGAATTTTGTAAAAAACTAAAAAAAAAAAATTTAAACAAATGCCGTTTTTTGTTTTTTTTGAAAAAAAAAAAAAACAAAAGCATTAAACGTTATCAAACGAGGCCTAATGTTCTAATTAATTTGGTAATATTTGTACTGAGATTCCCAAAAAGAGTCCCTCAATGAAGACTTATATCCCTATTTATAATAAACTAATCCTAATTCTACTAAAAAAACAAAAAAAAAGGGAAAAAATAATATAAAAAATTGAGTTAGCCCCAAATTTGAACACTATAATCCTAAAGAAACTTTCTAAACCAAACCTAAGGCTAATTTGGGAATTCTTAGACAAAATTATAGTTAAAACAAAATTTTTAAAATAGTAAAAACACCAATTTGAGGGCTTAAATTTTGGAATTTAATCAAAATAAGGCATACTTCACAACAAAATAGTGAGTATTGTTCTTCAGGCTGTTCCGATCAACCCATCAAATTTCAAGTGATTTCAAAGTAACCCGGCAAAATAACAGTTGTGCCCGTAATCACATTTTTGGCTCTAGTTGGACTTCATTTGCTACCAAATTTCTAGAAACTCTTCAACAATTTATTCTTTGTTGTTTTAACAAGGAAAAAAAAATGATATAAAAAATTTAAAACTACGAATCCAGTATTGTGATACGGAATTTTATGCTTGGCTGACAAAATTGATGCATTCCATGTCCAATAGTCCATGGGAGAACAATATTTTCACGTGAACTCGCATGTTAAGTACGAGATTTTAAGTTGAATCTTTGTTTCTGGCCAACCATTATTTAGGTAATGTATAAAATTTATATAATTCGTGTGAATGGTAACTCTGTGCAAACTCGAGAGATTAATCGATGGAAGACTTTAACTAAAATAAAAAATAGAGAGAATCTCTACCTTCCCACTTATTCCACCTACTATATGAATATATATACATATTTATCATATACCCGTATAACACTGAAAGTCTCTACCATACTGAGAAATAGTCCATTAGGTTGTACTTGTATGTGCAGAATAATATTTTTCACAAACCCTTGTTAAGTAGGGGTGTTCAAAAGCTCAGCTCGGCCTGGCTCGGCCAACCGTGCAGACTTGATTTGATTGTTCGGTTTCACCCGTTACTTTTGGGCAAATAATGAGTGAGAATTTTAAGACCCGAGCTTATTCGGTTCGATTGTCAGGCTATTAATACTCTCATTCACTCGACCAAACCCAACCTCAGCGAATTTTTTTTTACACCATCAAACCCAGCCCCGACGCCAATCTCGTCTTCGAACCAACTCAATCACCCATTTAATGAAAATCGGTTCTAAAATTTTTCAATCGAATCTTTTTAGATTGAGTGTCGAGTGACTACACAACCGAACCCGTGAGTACCATTACTTGCATGGATAGTATCTTTATTTTTCCAAAAACAAATCATTCATGAATTTAAAACTACAAGATTTGCCATGAGGTTATTTATGCTTTGTTTGTTTATGCGTTTGTTTTTGTTATCATTATACAATTTACCATTAAAGCTTGCTAATTTAAAGAATTTTCGTACTTACAAAAAGATAGCTCATCTTTAAGTGGTGTGGATTTTGGAATATTTTGCATAATTAAGCAAATGGCTAGCATCGCATGCACAAAGGCCGAGAAGGCAGTGGTAGGAGAGACGGGATGAGTCAAGACCACAAGGTGTCACCACAACTCAACAATAAAGAAATAAAGGAGGGGCAAAAACAGAACGACATTGTGCAAAGCATGGAGGAGCCAGCCAAGCAGTGGAAATTTTTGAGAATTTGGGGACAAAATCGTCCGAAGGACAGTAAAAGACGGGGACAGAACCACCCGAAAACAAACTAGTCGAAAGTGGAACTACGATTCCCTCTCTATATATGTAGTATGATATGCAAAATATTTTAACATTTTACAACTTTTTGATATATTTACATCTCGCAAAACCGGTCTTACCATTGGATTCGATTCTCCTCAGTACCCAAATTTTAAACCAATAAGAAATCGAAATATATCTCTACTCCAAGCTCATATATATTTTTTTATATAATATAATTCTTATTTAGAGCACTATCTCGATCAAAAATCTCTCGACCGAGCTAGCACTAATTAACTTGATATGCCTGTGAGTTTATCTAATCCAACTACCAATTTCATATTTAATTAAAAGTTATAAATAAGTAAAATATCTTAATTTTACAGAGGTAAGTTAAACATCACCCATAATAATGCTAATAATGATAATATAATTAATGTTATGAAACGTGTTGGTGAATGACCAAAAGTTATATCAAAATTATTATATAGGATTGTCTATTTTATTTGCCAGCCTATAAAAAAATTGCGTAGAAAGAGAGAGAAAGAGAAAAGAGAGAAAGAAAAGGAAGAGAGAGGAGAGAGAAAAAAAAAAAGAGAGGAAAAAAACGGAAGAGAAAGAAGAAGAGAGAAAAAGTAAAAAATATAAATAAATTATTTAAATTTTTATTATTTTTTGTATTTTATTTTATAAGAAAAATACATATTTGAGTGATAAAAAAATTTATTTCTATAATTTTAAAAGAATTATTTAATTTTATTTAATAATTTAAAAAAATTAATTTTATTATATATTGTGTTACTTCGTACTCATTTAGTTTTATAATAATTATATCAAAGATGGTTAAAAAGCGCGGGAACCCCAAATTAGGTCTATTATTGTGCATTGGTATTTCGATATTGTGCATTGGTACGGTTTTGTCTTTTGTGAACTGCGAATAGATATTTCGACCTGCCACGACGTCGTCATTTCCCATGGATGGAGATGGAGGTTCGGCGATCGCCACCGTCGGAAGCATCGATTTCAGTCGTGTTGGGGAGTCAACGGCGGTGGATCTGACGGGTCAGGTCCATCAGCTCCCTTGCTGCATCAAATACGACGGGCCTACTTCTGTTTCTCACTACTTCAAACCCAAACCCACTGGTACTTCTCTCTCTCTCCCTTTCTCTCCATATGCATATAAGTGCTTATATATCGATTCTAGGTATTGAGGTGGAGGGTCTGAACGTGGAGGAAGCTCACTTCAGGGGAAGGAAGTTGCAAGGAACCACTCTTCCCCTTCCCCATGGCTATTCTGGTCAGTAATTGTTGCCTCTTTTCTTTGTTGTCCTTGTGTTTCTTACAATTTCAGGCAGTCGCACTTCTCAGACTGGCCTGTTGCGTCTGGAGGTGGACTGAATTACCATTCAGAGAAAAATTAGCTGTTTTTAATTTTGTAATTTATAAAAGTCCGTCCCACCCCCCCCCCCCCCCCAAAAAAAAAAAAAACAAAATCTGAAGATTCTGAACCAAAAGGTGGATTAATTCGATTGGTTTAAGACGTGTCTTTGCATTTGGTGTTAGTTTGGGCTACTGCAGAGCTAGACTGGTGACTTGATGAGAATATGAGCTTGTGCAGGGTTGTGACACATACAACTATACAAGCTTCTTGACTTACTGCTCATTGTTAAAGCTTCTGGCAGGATGTGATTGTCAAAAGACTAATAGAGAAGCTAGATGAATTTGTGGATTCAATCAAACTGCAACTTGTTACAAAATGCTTTGCAGGGGTTGAGGGGATAGACTATAATGAAACAATTTCCCAGTTACGAGGTTTCCATTAACTAATCTCACATTATCTTCAGTGGGTTTGGCATAAAGTTGACCCAAATGGATGCAAAATGTTATGGTGTACTTCGAATGTTGATTTAGTGAGACAATGGTAACTTGCTTAGAATATGAGATAGACAAACATGATTAGAAGGTTTGCAGATCCAAGACATCCATAATCAGGCAAGTGTCGTCTAGGCGATGATGTCTTCACCACGTAATCTCGTCACGTTATTAAGTGGTTGAAGAAAATAATTTCTTCCTGATTAAGAGTCAGTTCAAGATTTGGAAGTACTAAATTGTGCTCTACTTCTGATTGTGGTACTAATGTTTGAAGAAAGTGTATTTAAGCAGTGGGTACAGGAAGCTTAGCTTTCAATGAGAGTACTGGATTGCCTAATTCTCCAAGTCTTAATACGTGTTGGAATTTCATGGTGGTTGATTTTGTTGGTTTTGGGGCTCTGCTGCCTTGTGAATTTTTTTTGTCTTTTTTTTTAATTTTTTTATTTCACTAAATTATACATACGGGGAGAGGGGAAAATCAACATGGTGGAACCAAGAGCAATAATCCACAATCCAAGCACCACTTCCTTGTGAAAATGTTTTCATGGAATGTTTATGTATAAGTATCATGTACACTAAATGCCTATGTGTCACGAGCCAAGCTATGCCAGGCCCACACCCTTATTTTTTTGTCTCGTGCCAACCCATACATTACTGTACATAGTGTCTAGGGTGTAAATATGTAGGAGTTGCATCGGGCAATGTGTAGATTTTCCGTCAACAAGGGGTGCAGCGCCAAAGTTTGTCGTGTCCTTAGCCCTATTAAGGAGAGGTGTTGTAATTTTTCCAAATTGCTAGAAAATTAGTTTAAGGTCATATATAGATGTGTGTAAAAGGGTTGACCAAATACCATGTAAATATTTTTGTAGACCCGTTATGACTTCTCAAAACATTTTGATGTTTCCTAGTGCCACTTTGAAAATGGCTTAGAAAACATATATAGGGGAGGGTAAGCAAGGCGGATCCCAAGTCCCTAGTTGCTTCTTGTCGGTTGTAAGCTCACTAAGCTCCCCACCTAATTTTAGTATGGAGTTCCTTTGCTCTTGCAATAAAAAGGATCTTAATGCTTTCAAACCATGTGCCTATTGCCTCGGTTGTTATTGTCAATTGTGCTTTAGCTTGTTGTTTTATTAGTTGCTTACTTGTGCACCGCCAGTGTGCGTGATGGCTATTTGCGAGGTACCCTTTGGCTGGCTTGCTTGGTGCAGCCCAAGGCAAGCGTTGCACGGCCTTGCACACTAGAAAAGTGTCGGTCTGTCACACTATGCATGTGAAAATGCCCTTAACATCTTCATTTTTTGTTTATCTTTAACTTTTCCTTCTTATTTTTATTTCTTTTGCTTATAATAATTCTACGCAGGCTATGTCTTAGGAAAGAAGAGTCTTGACAAGGGAAAGAGGAGTCTGGACAAAACAGAAGCTTGTGATAAGTCCGAAGAAAACTCAAATTGTTGGGAGATGAATGCAAAGTTTCAGAACATTACATTTTGGAATCACGACAGTCTTCCCTCGCAAGATGATACTTTCTTGCGTTCGTTTCACTGGCTGACTGTCGCAAAAGCTGTAAGTTTTTGCTTGATATTTGTGCTGAAATGATAAAACTTACATTGTTTAGGTGGCAATGTCTTGATATACTTCACTTGTTTAAAAACGCATGAAGTAGAATATTTGTTGGTGCAGTGTTATTGCTGCAATAATTTTGGTTGCTTTCAGGAGAGCCTTGCATGTAGATGTCCAATTCTCTGCTTGAAATTACTATGGAAGCAACCTATGGTTGCAATAATGTTGGCCAGCGTATTAACCTAAAGTTTTGTTCTTCTGCTGAGCCTAAAATGCTTTTGTGGAGACTGCAAACCAGGCTAGATGACTTAATGTCGTATCTGGGTAGTTTGTACATGCAGGAATCAAGTCAAAGTTGTCTCAATTATTTTTCACAAATGGTTACTTTTTGAGAGACATTTAAGCTGGTCTTCTGAAATATCTGTTTACTAAATATTTTAATATAAGTATCTGTTTGCAAAACATGATTTTGGCACGTGTAGTAGATTTTTGTTTGGCAAATTCTGGTTTGCCAGACAAGCCCATCTGATGTATGTTGGCATGTATAAAGATGACTGGGTACAAATGATGGACCTTTAAAAATTCCCTAAAGGATGACCTGTAAAAATCCCTTGTTCGTATACCTATGAAGCACTATTTGCCTTGTTGCTTCCATGATTATGTATAGAGATATCACTTAATATCTGTGCCATGTGAGAAATTCTTCGGTTCTTATCTGCACCTTACTTGAGGATTCTTTTACTGAATCCAGCTGCATCAGCCAGTGACAGCCGAAGATTTGGAATCTGCTGCAACAGCCAAAGCAATAGACTGACCAGAAATCATGGGGAGCTTCTTGTCTTTTGCCAGACTTGTAATGCATATCTCTTGCTGTGGCACATAATTCATTAAAGACAATATAATATTGTCTGATGTAGATGCTTCAACCTTTGCACCATGCTTTTCTCACGTGTAGATCTGATGCGAGCTCCTGTTGGGTCTTATTTTTCAGATTGTTAACTCCTATAAGATTTCGTAGAGTGCCTCTGAATTACATAGGCTTGTATTAAGAGATCTCATTTCAAATTATCTAGTAGAAGAATGAACCGGCCTGCCTTATTTTTGTTCTCGGACACCACTAAAGACCCATATTAAGAATGAGAAGCAAATAACTCGTTCTTTTATAAGTATCTGAGAAACGTACTTTACTTATGCTATGTTTGGATCTATTACGATTTGTTGAGGGGAAGGAGAGAAGTTAAATTCTTTGTTTTTGCTTGGTTGGGCTAAGAAAATGAGTAGAAAATGAATGAGCATTTCTCAAAAAGTAATATTACTTTCTAGGTCTCTGCAGAGCACTCTGCTTCATCCATTTCAAAGCTTCAAAACAGGATCTGGCCTTTGCCAATAAAACTGAAAGGGTAGAGAAGGAGAGGCCGTTTTCATGAACTATCCTTCCAGCCTGGTTCATCAAAGGCTACTCAAAACCAGCGAGGAGTTGGTTTAGTGGGTAAGAAGTTAAATTTCTTCACTCAATGTTTTGGTTCAAATTTTTATAGTCAATTGGTAGGGTTAAACTTATTCTTTAGCTTTCAAAGCACAAGGTTGGACATAGGTTCGGTGAGATTTCTCACCAATAACTGTATGGTACTGAAGCAGCTTGTTTGCATAACTATTTTGTGTATCAAAACAAAAAAAAAAAAAAAAGAAACTATCCAAAGCTAATTTTTTTTTTTTAATTTTATTTTCTGGTGCAACCCAAAGCTAATCTTGTATGAAGAGAATCCTGTTGTTGTGCATGTTCCACAGATGAGAATTCTGATTCTCATGAAGTTTGAACGAAAAAG
Source organism: Euryodendron excelsum (assembly GCA_033060915.1). Classification (NCBI taxonomy): domain Eukaryota; kingdom Viridiplantae; phylum Streptophyta; class Magnoliopsida; order Ericales; family Pentaphylacaceae; genus Euryodendron; species Euryodendron excelsum. Next base: position 37,828,449 of record CM065377.1, read on the forward strand.
TTAATGTTTAGAATAAACATAGGAATAGTATTAGTACTATTATTGGATTTGTCAAAGAAAAAGAAAATAAAAGGACGTGAGATTAGTTATACAAATTCAATTTTTTTAGGTAAGTAAATAAATGAATAATTTTTTTGGTAAATATCTATTCATGTTCTTATTTTCCTAATCCAGCCAAACAAAATGAAGAAATTTACTTCTTTCATTTTGTTTTCTTTTTCTATCTTTTTTTTTTTTTTTTTTTTTTGTGTGTGTGTGTTTGTATATATATATAAATATATTTTCCTTTCACTTCAAAAATTTAAGATCCAGACATGGCATAAAAGTCATACAATCCCACGAGGATCGAATATCAATTAGTGTCGTTATTTCTTAAGGCGGTTGAAAATATAAAGTTTGGAAATTTGTTAAACTTGAAAAAATGGGATCGAAAGCCAAAAAAAAGAAGAAAACAAGCAGAATTTCTTGCTCGATAACACTGTCCAAATATTCCTCTTGTAAGTGAAAAATCCAACTTTTTATTTAATTACCCATTAAAAATTGAACACATATAAGCAATTTTATTTTATTTTTCTCGACAAATCTTAAATTCGAACATAACATCTATGAACTGTGTAAAATTAAATAAGTTAACTACGATGTTGATGTTTTGCCATCGTACATATTACCATATCCATCATTATAGCGCCTTCCAACTATCCTATTTGAGTAAATTTAGGTTAAAACTTTATAGGGTTCAAGCATTTGCTTTGCCCACTGAAGGTAAAATTATAAAATTTGGATATATGGGCACGCTTAATGAACTAAGTGAAATTAGTTAATGTTGCATTTCTAAGTTACTAGCTTTAAGATGTCTGCTTTACACATTTTTTTAAAGGGTCCTACTAAAATTTATCTTAAGGGTTCAAGTAAATATACGTTGTCTAATTGTACAAAGTGTTAACAATTATATAAAAAAAATGTGAGTCTCACACTATGTACAAAAAGACAATATATGCTTAGCATTTGCCTTCTCGAAATTAGCTAGGAATATTAGCATTAAGCATATATACAGAGATGGAGAGTGACGAGGCACAATACAAATTCCATTTTGGGAGGAAAGGTTGTCGAACAAAGCATTGTATTGACCTTTGTCCAACCAAACCAAGAGCAAAGATATGCCCGCAAGCTGAGTTGAGAACCATATTTGGAGCAGTACGTAGTGATCTTGAAGGAACAAGCCATCAAAGAAGCTATCGTTGGATCGGATTCCAGTGAAGCAGTTAATCTTATCAACAGTGGCAGATCCAAGATATTGGTTCAGTGAAGGCAAAATTTATATAGAATCACACAAAAAATTCTTTTTAAACGCGAAAATATTTTACTTTTTAAAAGCAAAAAGAAAAAAAAAAGTCTTACTAAACAGAATCTAACAATGCCAAAAAGGAGACAGGTGCGCCTTTGTACAACGGCAGTATGCACCCCTTAACAAAATTATAATTATTTAGAAATTAAAAGGTGATTCCATATTTTCTTTGCAAATTAAAAATTATATTTTACAAATAGCCTCTACGACTTTTCATATTTTAAAAATAACATTTGATAAACTCATTTGGTATGCTATTGAAAATATTTATCCCATTATATACAATCAATTTATCATTCCTCTACTTATCTTCTATTCTGGTTGTAAAGCCTATTCTTTGCAAACTTTCATAGAAAAAAAGAAAAACCTTTCTCTACAATTGCAATCACAACAGACAAAATTAGTGCCAAAACTAGAAAATTCATAAATACTTAAGTTTGAAATTCCAAGAGAAAGTACTGAGTGTTTGGTTCATAACTCATCAATAGATAGAATGAAAATATTAAAATTTAAAAATTTGAAAAATTTTCTAGAATAGACAAATAAAATATTGAAAGTATGCACAATAATATTTTAATTTAATATTAGGATAAATGGTTATGTTTATGTTATTTACTTGTCTAAATGATAAAAAATGCAGGTGTTAATAAATATTTGTCTTTTGCCTACAAGTTAGTTAATTTAGTAGGGACAAAAGCAGGTGTTAATAAATTTAATAAGAACAATACACTATATGTATAACTTAAAGATAAAATAAATATACATAAATTTTTTTAAAAAATAATAAAATTATCAAATTAGTAGAGACAACTGTCCCACTCGTCCTGCGGTGCATCCGCTCCTGTTCGGAAAGATGGCGACATGTACAGCTAGTTATGATTACTGAGCTGTAATCAAATACTACAGCTTCTCGGTGAGAAGGCAAAAGTGCTCTATAACCAGGGGCCGGTCCACATGCATTCATGTGGGGTCAGTGGATTCCATCGCCCTTAAAATAATTAGTAGTTTCTTAATATTAATTTTTTTGAAGTTGTAAAACATTGAACTCATTATCCAACGAAAAAAAAAGAAAAGAAGGAAAAACTCACAAGTTGAAAAAAGAAAACACAATGAAATCTCTCTCTCCAAGAGTGAATTTACTGTGAGGGCATGTCGAGACAATTGGCGTATTTAAGTTATAAATATATAATATTTTTCACTGCATGTTATGATTTTTTTTTCTATTTAATTCATTGCAATATAACAAAATAATATTTTGTTCCATAGGATACAAATGCATTAATTTTGTGAACAGAACAAGTTGCATATATAATATGTATGTTGTGGTCGTTTAAAGTTTCGATATGGTTAGATATTCTAATTAGTTAATGTGATATACTGACTAAAAAAATAAATAAAGTGTTGTTAAAGAATAACATCGTATACTGATATATTATTTATAGTAGAAAATAGAGTTTTCAGTCTAAGTAAAATCGTCTAGTTCAAACACCTCTTCATCCTTTGTAAAAATAATCATTTGCTTGGGAAATTAGTTTTGCTTTTGCCCGGCGCGCTACAACATAGAAACAATTTTTGTATAACGAAATTTATATATTGAGTGTGTAATTAAATGAAAAATTAGAGAATGAATGATGTTTAGTAACATACAAAAAGATGTTTTTGATAAAATTGATAATAAAATTATTATACTACGATTCTACAATATGAAACTCCATTTAGGACAGCTGTAAAAGTATGTATCTTTTGTAATAGTATCAACTATTAAATATTATATATATATATATATATATGACTTGAAAAATAGTATTTAAGATTTTACATGACCCCAATAACAATAATTTCTAGAGCCATTACTGTCCATAACCCCACACTGTTAGGCAATCAAACAATTGTGTTGACTTGCGTGCTAATCAAGGTGATCAAGCTGGTGAAGATTTTTTTTGGTTTTGGTGCTTCAATCTCCTCCTAGAGAAATCGACGGCTTGCAACCACGATGAGAGTCAGCTTTGAGACGCTTAGCTAATTCTGCTCCTTTTTCTCTGTACCGAAAAAAAAAAAAAAAAAAAGGAGAACGAAAAAAAATGCCAGCACAACGTACACAGAGTTGCTATGAAGTTCCATCAAACAAGAATAAGCAAAGATCAAAGAACAATATTAGACAAAACTGATATGATAAGACATAAAGAAAGAGATTTGCTATGTAATCTGCCGTCATTTTAGAATAGTTTCCCACATTAGGACGCAAGCTATGTCCCAATATTTGGATTGGCATAGCACTACAACAATGTCGAGAAACGAGGGATTGCATCCAGTGGCGGAGCCACATTATGCTCAGAGAGGACAACTGTCCCTCCTTACTTTTACCTATAGGTTTGATATATTTCACAGTTTGTCCCCTCTTAAAAAAATTATTAATTCTCGCACTCAAAGTTTCAAAATCTACTCTTTCTTATAGTTTTAAATATGTATTCAAATTTGCCTCTTTCAAAAATTTATAAATACCCTCTTTAAGTAGTTATTTTGCTTAAAATCTCACATACTACATTACGTACACACACATATATATATTATTTATAAGTCAAGTATTTCATTGTTGATTTAAAAAATAAAAAATTTCTTGAGTAATGATTAATAATTATCCTCTCTTGAAGGAATTTTTTTGGCTTTGTCACTGATTGGACTTACTCTTTTGCAAACATAAATCCACATCCACAGCAGTTGTAAATCAGGCCCAAGCTATTTGAATTACCTAGGCTAGCCAGCAATATCAATGGTTTGACTTATATATGTTAGGGTATCCTAGTTTTTAATTTAATTTTATTATCCTCCATGCATGCCTTCATATTTAACTTTTTGAATAGAACTAAAATCATACATTCTTAAGGAAAGGCTATTATAATGTTCTTTTTGTTATAACTTCTCTCGAAAGAGGGTTTTAACATGAGAGTTGAAGACCACACAGGGGATGCGTTCAAATTTGCTCATTGAGCTCAGGCATGACCGCATGAGGCCCATCATGAATCTAATACAAATTAGCTTGAATCGAGTCAAATCAAATCAAATTGATATCCATATATAGTGCAATATAGATTATCTCCAATCGAATCAATATATATCTATATCTGTTGTAAATACATAGTGAATGGGCACCATAATGCTACATTAATAGTGTATCACCATAATGAAGCATTTAATTTTTTATTATAACCATTGATTTTCTCCTCGTTTTATATCTACAAAACGAGCCTCTGAGATATAGAAAGGAGAGAGTAAGAAGATGAAATAAGACTCATGGTTTGAGTGATCAATTTTTCTATCTCTAAAATATTGTAATTTACTTTTCGTTGATTACATAACACGTTACCAGCATGAACGTTCTAATCTACAGTTATAAGAATTCTACATATTTGGTCTTCCAGAAGGTAAGACAAATTACTATGGTTCGTCCTCTATCTCTTCAACTAGTACACTATAGTTCTTTTATTTGTTTTTTTTTTATTTTATCTAATGTACTGGTTTTATCTATTCTATGATACAGTTTTTCACCTAATTTATGAAAAGAAAAGATTAATAATCTACCAATTTTATATGGTATATAATAGATGGTAATCTTGAATATCATAACAATATTAATGATCATTAAAACAAGATGATATCTCTCACTCTATGTTCTAGTTGAAATACTTATCTTGGATCCTTGAAGTGGAATTCACATTCAAGTTACGGATCTTGGCCTATTAATTAAGGAAATCAAGCATCCCTGTTGAATCGTGCTAAAGTTAATGATTTTTCTTCAATATTATTTTTCATGATTGAATAATTTCACGGTAATGACCTACTTATTTTATGAAATAATTAAAATGAGAGATACGAGTACCAAAAGTCTATAATCCTACCAAAAACTCAATCTGACTACATGCACTTGAAGTTGCACATGAAATGATATTAGCCTTTTTGTGGCTGAATAAGATAACGAGTTTTTGATAAAAATTAGCAGTCCCATCTAATCGATTCTACACCATTTTCTGAAATAAATGTAATCTTCTTTCATAATTGAAGAAATGGAAGTGGTCATGGTAAATGGTTTCTAGAATTGTGGGAGGTTCCCGTGAAGGTTATATTCATAATTCTTCAAGTTTGTAAGAATACCACACCAACCACCAGAAGTGAAATAATGCTAGAGCAAAATAAGAAAGGGGAAAAGTTTTACAGAATAAACCTTCCAAGAATTATGAAGATAATTGTCGCACCCCGGTTTTTTGGGTCCAAGGTCTTTTCGGCTTGGAGACAAAAGCACGGAATTCTGTCACTAGAACTCATCCTCCTAGAAGGTCAAATGCGACTAAGTTTGAATTGAAATTGGTTTGATTAACGACTTTTTAGAAAAATAGGAGTCACCACCTAACTTAATTAAGGTAAGTTAGGACATCTAAAACTAAGTGTTAATCCGAATATTGAACTTAGGATTTTTTAAAAAGGTTTTGAAAACGCCCTCGAGAAAGGGTTTTTGAGAAAATAGATTATTTGGTAACTTTTGGAAAGTCTTAAGCCTTTTTTGAAATAACTCGATTTTGGTATTTCGAAAATAGAAATCTATGGTCTGAGGGTTGATTACGTGTAAGTAAAATATCCTAAGATCATCACCCTACCCTGCCCTTTTGGTATCTACATGTTTAATCACCCTTTGTTCTCTCACTAGAGTAACCGGTTATCAATTGTCCACTTAATATCCACTTTAGAATTTTAAAAATGGGGTTTTAGTCATCACTTTTCCGATGAATGATGCACGATACAAGTTTTAGAAGAAGTTTGAAAACATGAGAGATTTAAAGGGGTTTGAGATAGAAACTTTGAATTGATTGAAATTTTTGAAAAGGGGATTGGGGTTGAAGTAGAAGTTATGACCGCACCATTTTAGGTTGCCTACGTATCTCATTTGGCGAGAATCAGATCAATCGTAGTTCGGGTTAGAGCCTGATAGAAATAGGCGCATTAGAGCCTTTGGGAATGTTTTGAAGACACATTAAGGTCTTTGAAAAGTTTGAAGACACTTTAGGGTCTTTGAAAAAGTTTAAAGACGCTTTGTGGTCTTTGGAATAAGGGAACTTGAGAGTTTTGATTTGAAATCGGGTGTCGGAGTGTTTTGAAATAGAACTTTGAATCTTTCGAAAAGAGGGGTTTGAAGTGTTTTGAAAAAACTCAAGAGAGTTTTGGAAAGGGTTTGAGATAACTCAAGAGAGTTTTAAAAATGTCTTGAAGTCTTGTTTGGAAACTTGGGAGATAAGATATTGGAATGTTAAAAAGTTTTCAAAAATGGTTTTTGGATGCGCTTAGGACTTTGGAATTCTAATATGGACAACTTTGAAGGTTGTTCTTGATATATCACCTTCCCTTGGAATCCCTAATCATGAGAAGGATAGGGACACCTTATGGTTGTGAATTCTTGAAAGCATTTTTTAAATATAAAGTGTAGGAGTGTTTAGAAAGGTTGTGGAATTGGGTTTTGAAATCTTAAGAGTGTAGGAGGTTTTGGAAGAATGGGTTATGAGAATAGTTTTAAATTGGAAGAATCTTTAAGAGGGGTCCATGAGTTGGAACCTTGAAGTACACTAACCTAAGTTGGGTTGGTCCAAGGTTAGGGGTGACCTAAGGTTAACTAACTCGGGTTAGGTTAACCTAGGGTTAAGGTGACTTTGGGTTAACTAACTTGGGTTTGGTTAATCTAGGGTTGGACAACTAGGGTCAAGTTAACCTAGAGTTGGATAACTAGGGTCAAGTTAACCAAGGGTTGGATAACTAGGGTCAAGTTAACCTAAGGTTGAATTGGAAGATGGTTTTGAAATGTGGTTAATACATTTTTAGAAAGAGTTTTGAAAAACAAGTCATGTTATGCAAAGGACTTTGGTTGATAACCTTTTTGAAGATCATTTCCATGAAAGTTTGACTCTAGCCAAGAGTGTGGCTTATATGGTTGGTGTTTAAAGACCATTCCAAAGAAGGCTTCTTTATGACCATCATAACCATTATCTTGACAAGAGTGGGGATTTCAAAAACCAACATAATGATGATAACTTTTGAAAAATCATTTTTGATGCAAAGATGGAGGGAATGAATTTTTCGAAATCATTTTTGAGAAGAAAATTTTAAAAACCATTTTTAGAGGAGACCATTCCAACAAGGTAGAGTTCCTATGACCAATGTAAAGGGAGACCACCCAAGGGAAGTTTCCATGGGGCCATTTCAACCACTAAACTTGAGTGAATGGAAACCATTGGAAATTAAAGAGTTTGAAAATCACTTTTGTACAAAAATAGAAAGAGAAGGGAACCATTCAAACAATTTAGGGCTCCTATGGCCAATATGAAAGGGAGACCACTCAAGAGAGGGTTTCATGGGCCATTCCAACCACTAACTTAAGAGAATGGAAGCCTTGGAAATTAGAAAGTGTGAAAACAACTTTTATGCAAGTTAAAATGCAATGATGCAAAAGTGTGAGTTAGGAGTTAATGGGAGGTTTTCTAAGGAATGATTTCTAAGGTCTCACCCTAAATTTCAAGGAGCCAACTCTTGGAATCATTTTGAGAGGAATATCGAACTTGAAAATGGCATGGAAATAAGAGTAATGCAAGTTTTGTAGCACATGGTTAGAAACATGAAAATGAAGTCAAGCACACAAGACATGATCAAGATAACAAAATGCAAGGGGGTCATGAATACATACAAGGCTTTAGGCTACACCATGTAAATAAGGGGCTCCTAGGCCATATCATCTTAAAGTAGGCTAGTGAGAGATCCCCTTACACGGTGACTCCCACTAGCTTTCGTTTAGGTATGAACTAAGAGCCCTCTAGGCTCAAGCATGCAAGATGGGGATTAAAATAGAGAATAGCCTAAGTAGGCTAGGAGGGAGAAGAGAAGAGTGGGGGAAGACAAAAATGTAAAAGAAATATTACCTTTAGCCTTCAACACACTTGTAATCTTCTATGGATGCCTTGACTTAAACTTGGATGGCTTCAAGTAGGCTTAAGGGGCTGGAAGGAGGGGTTTAATGGTGTATAAGGCTATGTAGGTGAAGTGTATGGACTAGAGGGAGGTGGAATCTAGCGTAAGTGTTGGAGGAGTGGAATGTATGTAGAGATTCGAGATTCTGGAATAGTTTTAGCAGAGCTTCGCATTAATATTCGGTTATGGAATATGTAAAGGGGGAGGCTAATATTTATAGGCAATCTGAAATAGGCCTAGCACATGTGCTCCATGCGCCTGGCCAAAGTTTGCCCTAGCGCATGTAGTACATGCGCTAGTACTATTCCATGCCAGAATGCCACGTGGCATTTAGTGTACTGGTTAAATCTTGACGGTTAATTGAACTTTGGTCAATTTGAACAAAATCTGGGCGCATGTAGCATACGCTCTGTCACCGGAAGTGTTTGTTTAAACTTTACCTTGATAATTGAACTAACTGGGAAGGTTTTGGGGGAATCGGTTGCACCCACGATGTTCTCCTAAGGTTTCTTGCGAACTTTTGTGTTTTCGAGAAGTGTGAATGATGTTCGGAAGTGTAAGATATCGTCTCAAGAAATGTGCATAAAATGACATTTTTGCCGAGCATCTGTGATACGCTCTGCGGGGTTTCGAAAGTAGCTGTATTTGTGTTGCATGATCGGGGCCTTCGGGAAGCGATCTCTTCGATTGGACCGTACCGATGGAAAGTACTCTAGAAATACTTTCAGGAATTTCGTCATTTACGCATTTTTCAAGTCATTTGATGGTGCGTCATAATCAAGGAATTGGGGAAAAAGTTAATCCAGGAGGAGCGTCTGTAAGACGCTCCAGGGATTGCTGAAAGTTGTAGTTTTCGAGCTATACAATGAAGGGCTTCGGGAAGCGATCTATCTGATTGAGCCGTATCGATGGGAAGACCTATGAACGAGCTTTCGGGAATTCCCTAGTTTACACACTTCTCAAGTCGTTTGACAGTGCGTTATTATTAGGGAATTGGGAGAAAAGGTAATTCTGGTGGAGCGTCTACGAGATGCTCTGGGAAAATTTTATCGAGTCGGTGGTGTTTAGTGTTATAAGGTTCTCTTTAGGTTAAACAGGGGTGTATGACAAGACCCGCCATTCCAAATTCTAAGACCGACACTGTTCTTAGGGTGTGTTCGGGTTGACAGGGATAAAATGGTCATTTTGACCAGATTTGGTTGGAAATGGTCAGGAATGGATTGGAACATCATGTTAAGCGTCTCAGGTCATTCAGGGATGTTTTCAAGAGAGTCTTTTACTATTCGGTGCGATTTGTGCAGTGCTGGGGTGTTCTAGGGCAAAATGGTCATTTTGACTGGAGTCAGCCGAAATGGGACCGAAATTGGGCTGAATGGTGTGCAGAGGACGCCTAAGGGCTTAGTACCATTTTAGAAGGGTGGACTTACCATTTTGAGGGATTTTGAACTTTCCCAAAATGTGCCTGGAGGCCTAAGGAGCAGGTTTGGTCATTCTTCACCGAGTCGGACTAGCAGGCGCCGGTGTTGACCTAGGTGTTGGTTCCTGAGACTGCCTGATCCCAGAAAACTACCTGTGTGGTGTTGGTCCCTGAGAACGCCCGGTCTCAAAGAGTTACATGTAGGGTGGTGTTGGTTTTTGAGAATGCCTGGTCTTAGAAGGTTACCTGTGAGGGTGGTGTTGGTTTCTGAGAATGCCTAGTCTCAGAAAGCTACCTATGAGGGTGGTGTTGGTCTCCGAGAAGGCTTGGTCTTGGAGAACTACCGAATGATGGATATTCTACATTAGCGGGCTAGCAGGCGCCAGAAGTAAACCGTCTAGAATTTGAAAAGGTGTTGGTCCCCGACATCGGCCGACCACGGGAAGCTACCTGGATGGCGTTGGTTTATGAGACCGCTCAGCCCCGGAAAGCTGCCTAGAATGATGTTATGGCTTCATTTGGGCTTTGTGGGCCCAGGAAGCGACTAGTTAACTGGATTGGAGTTTGAAAGACCTGTCTTGGGTTTGCATGTACTGTGGTGTTTGAAACTAGGTCCAGTAAGGCCGGAGATTGCCGAGCAGGCAAAAATGAGGTGCTTACAATAATTATTTCCGGTGTGGTATGAAAAGGCATTGGTCATATACCTATTGTATGCCTAAATATTTAGTGGATCTTTACCAAGCTTCAATGAAAAAAAGGAAAAAAGGGTGGAAATGAATTTTACAGATTTTGATAGTACTGTAGGCATTATTCATGTTGACGTTTTTAATTTCCTTGTTAATTCTAATAGAGAACTTGATATTTTAATTGGTAATGGGTTTGTTTACACCAATTAGCCTTATTTATTTGTCTTCTTATCTTGTCATCATTTCTATAATATTTTCTTAGCATGTACCTTTTGTTTTCTTATATATAAAGAAAATTTAATATTTTGCATCTAGTGAGGCATGGATCGTCCTAATGCATTGATTGATTTCAAGATGAATAGTGATGATATATATCTGGCAGAAAGTGTAACAACGCACCCAATTCTCCATGATAAGAAATATTTTTTTATCTTTAACATTAGCTAAATCTAATGTCAATACAATATCAGGCACTACAAAATTAATTGAAGGCTTCCAAAGAGCTCATATCATGTTACTTGTAGAAACAAAACTTTATATTAATGATGCATTGTATTCTACCAGAATTAAAAAAAGTCTCTGTTTTAAAGATATCCGCTGAAATAGATATCATATGTAGACTATAAATGAATGTAATGGGAAATATTTCTACATTACTGTGTGATTTCAGGCCAGAAGCTTATCTCAGAAAACTTCTTGCTTTCTCTTCTGGGTTATATTACACAACTTCACGTGTTGTAGAATTACTTGTTGTGATGCATCAAAAGTGCTCTGATCTAGATATTTTATACATTGGTATGATCGTCTTGGTTATCTAGGATCAACAATGATGTGTCAAATTATTGATAACTAAAATGAACAGCCGTTAAAGAATAAGAAGATTCTTTTATCAAGTGATTATTCTTGTACCACCTGTTCCCAAGGTAAATTAGTGACTAAACCATCATTTTCAAAAATTGTTAAATCTCCAAGTTTTTTCTAGAATGGATTCATGGGTATATATGTGGACCAATTCAACTTTCATGTGCACCATTACATTACTTTATGGTATTGATAGATACATCCATATGGTGGTCACATGTTTTTTTATTTTTTACTCGTAATGTGACTTTTGTTAAATTTCTAGCTCAAATCATTCGATTGCGAGCACTGTTTCTGGACTAGTCAATTAAGTCAATTCGATTAGACAATGCTAGTGAGTTTACTTCCCAAGCTTTTGATGACTATTGCATCTCTATAGCGATTAATGTTGAACATCCTGTTGCACACACTCACGCACAAAATGGTTTGGTTGATTATTTTATCAAATGTCTTCAGTTAATTGCTCAACCCTTACTTATAAAGACCAAATTACCTTTTTTTGCTTGGAGACACATCGTATTACATGTTGTATCATTAGTTCTTGTTTGCCCAACTGCTTACCACCAATATTTACCATTACAACTTGTCTTTGATCGACAACTAAATATTTTCCACTCACAAGTTTTTGGTTGTGTTGTATTGTTAGGGATTGCGGAATTTTTCACAATTCGGCTATAATGCATACACATAATACTAAAAATTCTAATCTGATTAGCATAAACTAATTTATGTGTTTAGAATTATACCTTCAAGATCTCTGTAGTTTGATCCCAAATATTAACAGGTACAATCTTCAAAAACCTTCTACTTTGATCTCGAACAGTAAGTAATAGCAACAAGCACGAATCTACTTCTCGAACTCAACATTCGGACTTCTGTTGTATCCTTCGTAAACGCCTTACTCTAAAGAGAGTGGGTTTGTAGCTGCTAGGATTTCTTTCTCACACAAAAACATGCATCTTTCTACGAATAAGTGTAATCGTAACTGCTTTTAGAGTTCGTATATACAGAGGTTACAACAGGGACCAAATGATTAGTATGACTAGGGCTTCCTACGCAAATAAGAATTTCTAATCTAATTAAGATTAATCCCTATTTACGTAAATTATAATTTATACTACTAATGAATTATAATTGCACTCCATGTCATATTAGGAATTATATTTTGAGCTCTATATTATTAAATACTTATTTATCTCCCCACGTTAAGATTACAAATACCTGTCTATTAAATTAAATTGTTAATAATTAAATTTAATAGACTTATTTAATTTCTTGAGACATTCCATCTAACTTATTTGATATGTCAGATTCACAATTCACCAGCAGGGTTTAACATAATCAAAACTTATAAGTTTCCTCAAGGGGGTACCATCAATCCCTATATCTGGATATGGATTCTGTCAATAATTAATATTTACCATATACATAATGTTATTGTCCAACACATTGAGTTTATTGACTCATAAAGAATTTCTCTCTTTTGTGAATCAAAACAATAAACACTACATGTACATGTTTATTTATTATATTATAATTTAAAGCATAAGTACCCATAATAATCATGAGGTATTCATTATTTTATATAGTCAGTATAAAAATAATTACCTCAACATGATCCTATTCAATACACACAACATGTACTAGTGCAAGAAGTTGAAACTATATCGTTCCCCATAATCAAGATATACCCATTAAAACCTGATGCTGCAGTCCTACTGATGGTGTGTCCAGTTCCATCTAAGACTGTGAATGATAAGCTTATATTCTATAAGAACCGATGATCTAATCTTCTGTGTATAAGCCATACTCTACGTATCAAATCATCTACTGTATAGAATAAGAGACACATATCCACAATCATTAAATAAATAACGTAAGACAAATATTGCTCACACGGATTCTCATTAAGATGGAATAACTAATTTATTAATAAATACTAAAACCATTAGACAAAGCATGTCTTTTGGTATAAATTTCTAACATGCATAAGTTCAAATTTCACATCCACAGCGTACCAAGATGGGCCCTCAATGTCGAATAAAAATTTATGTTGGTTTTGATTCTCCATCTATTATTAGATATCTTGAACCTTTAATAGGTGATATATTTAAGGGTAAATTACACTTTACCCCCTAGGGTTATACTCGGAAACACGGAGCCTCCTTGAGGTTCAATTTGTGACACTAAACCCCCCTGTGATGGCTACCAAACTGCAAAAGTTAGGAATTCCATTTAAGATAATAGAGAACTCATTAGGATCAATAGGCGGGTCTTTTTCCTACCAAAAGTAACAGCTCAATGGACTATAATGCCCTTAAATCCTCTATACGTATGGATTATATATTCATATAAGGTTCTCTCTCTCTCTTGTCTTTCTCTCTTCTTACCTCTTTACACGCACTTTTTTTTTTGTTTCTCTCTCTCCATTCCCAACGAGTCTATCTCTTTTCTCTCTTATCTCTTTCATCATTCTAGCACTATAATACTGTGATGGCAACCTCTCAATCCTCTGTATCCGGAGCTGGACCTGTCACTATAAAGCTTTGTTGTTATGGAGAGAGAACCCCTATAAAGACATCATGGACATATGGAAATATGGGCATAAGGTTTATTGGTTGTGCAAATTATGGGGTAAGTATTAAGTATTGTATTAAGTTTAGTGTGAATGTGTTTAAATTTAAGTCTATTAACTAAAAAGCCCTAGTTTATTTGCAGATTCATGCAACTTGTGGGTACTTTGAGTGGGTTGATCCATTGATGTGGCAACGTGGAAGAGAATTACTCCCAAAAATGTTGCAAAAGATAAACAAATTGGAGAAAGAACTAACTGAAGCTCATGGGAGGGAGAGATTCCACTTGAAGGCTCTGTGCAACACATGGGTTACAATTCTGGCAATTGGCTTATGCTAATATGGATAACAACTCAATGTAATGGAAATTGCTATATGTTTGGTGTTGATGCATGAGTTTGTAGCGGCTATTAGGTTAGGCCCCACACTTTGTAATCCTAAATTGGTGTAATGAAAATCCTTGTTAATGCAAGCCTTAATCTAAACTATATATATGTTTGGTGTTAATGGATGTTTTGCTGCAATCATCTATATCCAATCTAAGCAAAATGGCTAGTAAACCCTTTATACATTAATTTCAAAAGGCAACATCCATTCTAAAATGTATATTAACCAAACCAAAGAAGCCAACATCCATAAGTTACATAACATCATTTGCAAAATATCATCCATCGACATCAAAATATTAACTTCAAAGCCAAAATACAATCCATTCACATCTAAACATCCAAAAGGCAACTCCTTTTTAGCTCAATTCCCCTTGGCTTTTCCATCTACAACACTAGCCACTTGTCTCCTTTTCTGCATTCCATCCAATCCTCTTCTTCTTACTGTCTGGGTCCCTTTTATCCTTCTTGAAGTTGATCCACCAGCCTTTCCACCAACACAAGCTAGTTTTGTGGGCTACAATATACAATTATACACTATAAATTCCTTGTTGATTCAAAGCATCATAAAGTAATTGTTAAAGCATTATGCATACTTGAGAGTACGACGTGATAGGAGGTTTAGAGTTACCAACAACTGGTCCCTTAGGATGTGGATCCTACAAAGTCAAATAGTGCATTTGTAAGGAAAGAAAATCAAATGATGTTGAACCTTTATATTACTTACATCCCTTGTACCTACCTAAAAAGGGATGTTAAATGGGGGTTGGGATGATGATGTCTTCTTTCTAGCTGCTGCCACAGAGGAGGAAGTGCCCATGGAGTTTGAACCTTTGCTAGATCTTTGATGAGGTAGAGAACTACCTTCAACTGTCGATGATCCATTGTGATTCTTTCTTGACACCTAATATACATAAATCATGGTTAATGAAAAGGTAATTTTGTCAAACTACAGATCATCATATTTTTACCTTTTTAGATGCACGGTCAGTATGAGTTTGAGTTTGACTGGGGACTGAAGTTGAAATTGGAGTTGTAGGTTGACATTGACCTTGTCCTAATGTTGAACCACTTTTGGTCTTCTTGTTGATGTTTGACTTGGGGTGCACTGGTCCCTTACATGATATTTTATTATGGCCTCTTTACAAACATTTTGCACAAACTATGTACTTGTGTTTCCTTGACACCCTATAAGGATTAATTGGTTCATTTGCATCTCTTCTCCTCAATTTTTTTGATCATCCAGCTTGTCTTCTATAAAAGGGAGGAGCTACAACTAGTAAACTAGTGTCAACCTAATCATGTTGACTTGGTATAGAATGTATCATAGAACTGTATGCCAACCTGTATGTATCCTTACTGAAATAAGGGTGTATATAATTCTTAGGCTTCTCTCAATGTAAATAGATGCAACTGACTGCATGGTTGCATGGAATGCCACTAAGGTCCCACATCCTACAACCATATGTCCTAGCTTCCAAATCCACACCAAAAGTTGTGTCATAACAATCAATCTCAAACTTTAGTTCACCACAATAGTTGGCAAAGTAATTCCTTGCTTCAACCTTGATTTCTTCCAACCTTGTCTGAATGTTTGGACAAATGGGACCACTGTATTTCATCCCTTGTTTCTTAACTTGAATTCTATTCATCAGCTTCCTTCTTATCCATTCAAGCATGCTTAAAATTGGCTTGTCCCTTGACTTCATTATGTAAGAATTGAAAGACTCACTTCCATTGTTAACTAAGGTGTCACACCTGCTTCTAGAAGTGAAGTGGGACCTTGTCCATCATGTAGGGTTTAGCTTTTTTACCCACTTGTATGCTTTGCTCTCTTTATCTGTCTCCTTAAACTTGTCCATATGATACTGAAACTCTCTAACAGTTGAAGCTGCAGCTGCCTTCTATAAGAGATCTTTCAATTCCTTTCCTTTAAAATTTGCCCTAAAATTTGTGTATAGATGCCTCATACAGAACCTGTGCTTGGCACCTGGGAATAGTTCATCAAATGTCTGAACTAAACTCTTTTGCCTGTCAGAGATAAACACCCATCCCATATCCTCAACCCTTCCAATGTCATCCATAAGCTCTGTTAAAAACCAACTCCATGAGTCTTTTGTCTCTGCCTCTACAACTGCAACAGCAAGTGGGAACATGTTATCATTCCCATCCCTCCCAACTATAGCTAGTAACTAATCACCATATAAGCCCTTTAAATGACAACCATCTAATCCTATGATTGGCTTGCAACTTGCTCGGAACCTAGCCTTTTATGCTTTATACCTAACGTAAAGCCTTTGAAAAATAGGGGCCAGTTCCAATGTGGGTCTTTCAACCTTCAACTTGAAATAGGTATCTGGGTTATGCCTCTTAACTGTTTCACAATAATCCCATATGTCGCGCCCCGGTTTTTGGGTGTCCAAAATCCTTTCGGCTTGGAGACAAAAAGTACAGAACTTTGTTACTAGAACTCATCCTCCTAGAAGGACAAGTGCAACTAGGTTTGAAAATTGGTTTGACTAAGGGCTTTTCAGAAAAATAGGAGTCGCCACCTAACTTGATTAAGGTGAGTTAGGGCACCTAAAACTAAATGTTAATCCGAAGATTAAACTTAGGGTTTTTTGAAAAAGGTTTTGAAAACTCCCTCAAGAGAGGGTTTTTAAGAAAATAGGTTGTTTGGCAACCTTTGGAAAGATTTAAGCCCTTTTGGAAAATAACTCCATTTTGGTCATTTGAAAACAGAAATCTATGGTTTGGGGGTTGGTTACGTGTAGGAAAGATATTCTAAGATCATCACCCTACCCCGCCCTTTCGGCACCTACATGTCTAATCACCCTTTTGTTCACTCACTAGAATAACCGGTTACCATTGTCCACTTAATATCCACTCTAGAACTTTGAAAATGAGGTTTAGTCATCATTTTTTGGATGAATGATGCATGATGCATGTTTTGGAAGAAATTTAAAACACAGAAGTCTTTGGAGGAGTTTAAAATGGAAACTTGGAGTTGATTGAAATTTTTGAAAAGGGGATTGGAGTTGAAATTAAAGTTATGACCGCACAATTTTAGGTTGCCTACGTATCTCATTTGGCGAGAATCAGGTCATTCGTAGTTTGGGCAGGAGCCGGATGGAAAATAGGTGAATTAGGGCCTTTGGAAGGTTTGAAGTTACTTTGGGGTTTTTGGAAAAGTTTAAAAAACTTTTAGGTCTTTGGAAAGGTTTAAGACACTTGGAGGTCTTTGAAAAAATTTAAGACACTTTGAGGTCTTTGGAAGTTGAAGACTCTTTGTGGTCTTGGAAGTTGAAGACTCTTTGTGGTCTTGAAAGTTTTGACTTGAAATTAGATGGTGGCGTGTTTTGAAAATGTTTTTGGATCAACTTAAGGGAGTTTTGGAAAAATACTTTAGCATGTCTCAAGAGAAATTGAAAGTGTTTTTGAAGTCTTGTTTTGAAAATCTTGGAGGCATGATTTTAGAATGTTTTGATGAATTAATTTTTAAAAACGATTTTTGAAAATGGTTAAGGGTTTGGAATCCTAATATGGACAACCTTAGAGGTTGTTCTTAATTTATCACTTGTCCTTGGAATCCCTAACCATGAGATGGCTAGGGATACCTTAGGTTTGTGATTTTTTAAAAACATTTTTGGAAACGGTTGAAGATGGACTGTAAGAACATTTGAAGAGTTTATGAAGTTGGTTTTTTTAAAATCAAGAGAGTAGGAGGTTTTGAAAAAATAAGTTATGAGAATAGTTTAAAATTGAATGATTATTTGGAAAAGGGTTCAAGAGTTGGGACTTTGAAGTATACTAACCTAGGTTGGGTTGGCCTAGGGTTAGGGGTGACCTAATGTTAACTAACTTGGGTTAGGTTAAATTTACCTAGGGTTAAGATGACCTATGGTTAACTAACTAAGGTTGGGTTAATCCAAGGTTAAGGTGACTTAGAGTTAGGTTAACCTAAGGTGAGTGAACTAGGTCAAGTTAAACTAGTGTTGAATAACTAGGGTCAAGCTAACCTAGGGTTAGACAATTAGGGTCAAGTTAACCTAGGGTTGGTCAACTAAGATCAAGTTAACCTAGGGTTGGACAACTAGGGTCAAGTTAACCTAGAGTTGGTCAACTAGGATCAAGTTAACCTAGGGTTGGACAACTAGGGTTAAGTACACCTAGGGTTGGATAACCAGGGTCAAGTTAACCTAGGGTTGGACAACTAGGGTCAAGTTAACCCAGGGTTGGATTGGGAAATGGTTTTGAAAGTTGGTTTAATGCACTTTTGGAAAGACCTTTGAAAAACAAAACATGTTATGCAATGGACTTTGGTGGACAACCCTTTTGAAGATCATTTTCATGAAAATTTTGACTCTAACCAAGAGTATGGTTTATATGGTTGGTGTTTGGAGACCATTCCAAGGAAGGTTTCCTTATGGCCATTATAACCTTTATCTTGATAAGAGTGGGGATTTCAAAAATCAACATAATGGTGGCAACTTTTGAAAAATCATTTTTGGTGCAAAGATGGAGAGAATGCATTTTTGAAAATCATCTTTTGAGAAGGATTTTGAAAAATCATTTTTTAAGGGAACCATCCCATCAAGAGAGGGTTCATACGGCCTAACAAAAGGGAGACCACTCAAGAGAGGGTTCCACAGAGCCATTCCAACCACTACACTTAAAAGAATGGAAATCTTGAAAATTTGGAGAATTAGAAAGTAACCCTTATGCAAGTTAAAATGTCATGATGCCAAAGCAGGAGTTAGGGGGTTAGTAGGGAACTCTCTAAGGCATGATTTCTAAGGTCTTATCCTAGGCTTCAAGGGGACAACTCTTGGAACCATTTTTGAAAGAAATATAGAGCTTGGAAATGATATGAAAATAAGAGCAATGTAAGCATTGTAGAATATGACAATAAGCATAAAATGAAACCAAGCATACAAGACATGATCAAAATAGTAATATGCAAGGGGTCATGATCACATACAAAGCTTTAGGCTACATCACATAAACAAGGGGCTCCTAGGCCGTACCATCTCAAAGTAGGCTAGTGAGAGGTCCTCCTACACGGTGACTCTCACTTGCTTTCCTCTAGGTATGATCTAAGAGCTCTCTTGGCTCAAGCATGCAAGAATGGGAGGTTATAGATAGGGATTAAAATAGAGAATAGCCTGAGTAGGCTAGGAGGGAGAAAAGAAGAGTGGGTAAAGACACAAATGTAAAAGGGATACCACATTTTGCCTTCAACACACTTGTAGTCTTCAATGGATGTCTCGATTGGAGCTTGAATGACTTCAAGAAGGCTTGAGGGGTTGGAATGGAGTGCGTAATGGTGTATAAGGCCTTATAGGTGAAATGTATAGGCTTGAGAGAGGTAGAATCCAGCCTAAGTGTTGGAGGGGTGGAATATATGTAAGGATTCGAGGTTCCAGAGCAGTTTCAGCAGAGCTTCGCATCAATTTCGGAGATGGAATATACAAAGGGGTGGTCTGGTATTTATAGGCATTCTGGAACAGGCCTGGCGCATGTGCTACATGCACCTGGCCAAAATTTGACCTGGCGCATGTAGGACATGCGCAGGTACTGTTCCATTGCCAGAATGATACGTGGCACCCTGTGTACTGGTTAAATCTCGACTGTTGATCGAAAGTTAGTTGATCTGATTAAAATTTGAGCGCATGTAGCATACGCTCCATCATCGGGAAAGTTCGTCCAAACTTTGTCACGATAGTTGAGTCAACCGGGAAGGTTTCGAGGGAATTGGTTGTACCCACGGTGTTCTCTTGAGGTTTCTTATAAACTTTCATGTTTTTGAAAAGTTTGAATTAGGTTTGGAAGCATGAGATATCATCTCGAGAAGCGTGCATAAAAGGACACTTTTGTGGAGCGTCTGTGATACGCTCCCAGTGTGTTCAAAAGTGGTTGTTTTCGTGTCGTGTGATCGAGGCCTTCGGGAAACGACCTCTTCGATTGGACCGTATCGATGGAAGGTACTTTGGAAATATTTTTGAGAATTTCCAGATTTACACATTTCTCAAGTCATTTGACGGTGCATTTTTAGAAGGGAATTGGGAAAAAAGTCAACCTTGACAGAGTGTCTGCAAGACGCTCCAGGGGTTGTCAAAAGTAACAAGGTTTGAGCCATACGATGAAGGGCTTCGGGAAGCGATCTATCCGATCAAGCTATAATGATGGAAAGATCTATGAATGAGCTTCCAAGAATTCCTTGATTTACGCATTTCTCAAGTCAGTTGACAGTGCGTTATAATCAGGGAATCGGGAGAAAAGACAATTTAGGTAGAGCATTTGTGAGACGCTTTAGGGAATTTTTATCGAGTCGTGTGCGTTTAATGTCGTAGGGTCCTCCTCGGATTAAACAAGGGTGTATGGTGAAACCCTTTACTCGAAATTCCAGGAACGGTGTTGTTTCGGGGCATGTTTGGATTGCCAGGGGCAAAATGGTCATTTTGGCCAGGATTAGCTGGAAATGGTTATGAATGGTTTGGTGTGTTGTGTTAAGCGTGTAGGGTTATCAGAAATGGTTTTGGGAGAGTCTTTTACCACTCGGCGGGGTCTGTGCAGTGCTGAGGTGTTTAGGGGCAAAACGGTTATTTTGACCGGATTGAGCCGGAATAGGACGAGAATTGGACCAAATGGCGTTGCGGGGGACACCTAATGGTTTAACAACATTTTGGAAGGATGGACTTATCGTTTTAAGGGATTTTGAACTTTCTCAAAACGTGCCTGGAGGCCTAAGGGGCAAGTTTGGTCATTTTTCACTGAGTCGAGCTAGCAGGCTCTGGTGTTGACCTAGGCATTGGTTCTGCCTGGTCTCGAGAAACTACTTGTGCGATGTTGGTCTCTAAGAACGCCCGATCTTAGAGAGCTACCTGTAGGGGTGGTGTTGGTTCCTGAGAACGCCTGGTCCCAGAAAGCTAGCTGGAAGGGTGGTGTTGGTCTCTGAGAATGCTTAGTCTCGGAGAACTACCAAATGACGGACTTTCTACATTGGCGGGCTAGCGGGTGCTAGAAGTGAACCGTTTGAAATTTGATGAGGTGTTGGTCCCTAAGATCGCCCGATCTTGGGAAGCTACCTGGATGGCGTTGGTTTACAGGACCACCTGGTCCGGAAAGCTGCCTGGAATAATGGTGCTTATGGCTCCAATGGGTTCTTGTGGGCTGAGAAGTGACCAATTGATTGGATTGGAGATTGATAGGTTCATCTTGAACCTGCATGTGTTGCGATGCTCGAAACTGAACTCGGTCGGGCCGGAGATTGCCAAGTGGGCAAAAATGGGGTGCTTGCACCATAACCTTGCATAATGGACCCTGTGATTTCCCTCAATATTCTTTGTTGCCTTTCTTTTTGCTCTGTACAATTAGCTCATGCTGACATCAACCATTAAATTCTTCCTAATAGTCTTCTGTATAGGGCTTACCTTCCATTATGGATTATCCCTCAAGTTGTCTAAGTATTTTTGTGCCATGTATGTTGAGTTAACCAAATGGTTATTATAGTCTCTCCCACAACTATGCACTGCATTAATTGTTTTGATATGAAATGTCTTTTCACCCTACATGGGAGAAGCATGCATTCTCCATCCACACCCTAACTTGCAAACTGCAGTAATCCTGGAGTTTTCATTGTTATTGTACTTTATGTCATAGCCATGTTGAACATTCCACTCTTTCATTGCCTGCCTAAATATTTGAGGGGTTGAAAATTTCATCCCCACTTTTACTTCAGGTTTAACCATGTCAGTTTCTTCATTAAACTCAGACTATTCAACACCCCTGTCATCATTTAATGAATCATAAACACTATGCAGGCTCTCACTTGGTGGGTCAAAGTACTAACCCATGTCATTATTGTAAGCATCCCATTTTTGACCGCTCGGCAGTCTATGCTCCGTCCAGACTTGTACTTAAGTCAATATGGACGTATTCCAATCGAAACCAACTCTCTAAGTCCAAATCCCGTCTGTCCATCGCTTCGCGGGCCCACTAGGTCCAAATAGAGGCAAAATGACCAAAATGCCCTTAGGGGCATTGTCCTTTCCAATTCCAACTCCAATCCCTCTTTCGAGGCAGTTGATTCCTTGAGACGGTTCCAAATCAGGCACATCTTTTCGAAGACGATAAGACCCCTTTCCAATTCCAACCGCTCTCTCGAGACAGTTGATTCCTTAAGACGGTAAATTTATTCCAAACCAGGCACATCTTTCCGAAGACGATAAGTCCCCTTTTCAGTTCCAAATCAGGCACATCTTTTCGAAGATGATAAGACCCCTTTCCAATTCTAATCCCTCTCTCGAGACAGTTTATTCCTCGAGACGGTTCCAAATCAGGCACGTCTTTCCGAAGACGATAAGACCCTTTTCCAATTTCAATCCCTCTTTCGAGACAGTTTATTTCTCGAGACGGTTCGACATGTTTTTTGAAGAAAACCTCTTCGAAAAAGTAAGTCCCTTTAAACCTGTCGACCAGGATGAGACCCCAAGTCCCCTAGATGGTAGAACGGTCCACCTTTGGCGCCTACTAGCCTGCCAATGCAGAAATGTTCGTTTAGGCACATCTTCCGAGAAAGTTGACTTCTCAAGTGCTAAGTCCCTTTAGTAGCTTCCCGAGATCAGGCAGTCTCGGGAATGATCACGAACCGTCAGAGTAGCGAAAATACTCGCAAACATCACAACTGTCAGAGTAGCGGAAATACTCGCAAACAGGTCGATATAGGGAATTACCAACAAACCCTTGTATCACGCGACCGTTGTCAGAGTGGCGGAAACACTCAAAACCCAGGTTAACACCAGTGCCTGCTAACCCACTTCGGTAAGGAATGACCAAACTGCCCCTTGGGCCTTTTCTGAGACTTTCCGGTCAAGATGACAATTTTGCCCGTAGGCATCCAAACGCCCTGGGAACCACATCGGCTCTGGGTATCAAACCAGTAACCTTCTGAGATTACTTCTTATAGTATTCTCAACCTTCCTCTACTTTTCTGGATCATTTCGAGTCAGTTTCGGCAAACCCAGCGTAAAATGACTGTTTTGCCCCTAGAGGGCCGGTCACCTTTTCCGACCACACCGGCTCTGGGTATCAAACCGGTAACTTCCCGAGAATGCTTTTTATAGTGTTCCCAACCTTTCTTTATCCTTTCGGATCATTTCGAGTCAGTTCCAGTAAACCCGGTGCGAAATGACCATTTTGTCCCTGGTGGGCTGGTCATCTTTTTCAACCACACCATGTCACGCCCCAAAACCCGGCCTATACGGATTTAGGGTACATGACCGGCCAGTAGCAAGGCTACCTAAGGCCGCATTACATAAACTGGTTGATCACCTGTGCATAAACATTTATAATGATGCATAATCGCGGAAAATAGAACTTTTAATTATTTGAAAACATGATCAATGTCATACATGGTAGAGCTGTGCCTAATCCCAAACATAACATACATAAGGACACAATCAAGGTCCACCACAGTTATAACAATATATCATTACAAAACATTGGGTCCAGCCCTCAAACATTACACAAATCATAGGCCCGTGGGCCGTAACTCAAAATCCACATATGGCCTCGCTTTAGGGCCTCCCGGATTGGCTACCTGAAAATCATTTGAGAAAACGTAAGCTAATGCTTAGTGAATAACAATGATGCATGAGCGAGGAAATATCATGGACTAGGAACTATATCCAACATACAAGGATAGATAATCATTTATGCATAAGGAAATGAACTTTTGAACGTTAAGGCGTAAGCTTGGAACTCATAAATAACGTAAACGTCATTTGAAACGGCTCAACATTTGAAACCATAGTATCATAAGAAGAGATGCAACATAACATTATTCTTAGGATAACATTTCATATCTTGTCATAAGACATGTGAACATATCATAGTTCTCAATTCAAAACATAAGTGTGCTACAACTCGACATATGAGCTAGGCTCCATAGTAACCGTATAGGTCACGCTAAGGCTCTTTAGGCCAGGGACGTCTCCCAACATAGATAGTTTATTTCCGGTCCCTTATCGTAGGACTAGATAGTTTATTTCCCGTCCCTTATCGTAGGACTATCGGGCTAGATTAAGGTCTTGCCACGAGAAAACCCGAGTTGGCACCATATATTGGAAACTTAGCATCTCTTTTCATTCAACTTTATAGTCTATGATTTTCATTCATAACATAAATATAACTTGCATGCATTTGAAATATGACATTTGTAATTGAACGTATCATTAATGCATTGAAATGTATAGAAAACATTCATGATATGGTGGTGAGCTTAAAACATTTAGAAAATACTAGAGTTTTACTCATGGCATATCGTTACTCACCTCTCTCCGATTGAATGGGTGATAAACAAAGTGTTCCTTCTTCAAGCTTGGTGAGGTCTTCAATGGCTTCAATCCTCTTGCTTCAAGCCTTTCTTCCCTCAATCTTCCTTTCCTTCTCCCCTTTCTCTCTTCCTCCCTCTACCAATCGATTGTGAGAGTTGTGTATATGTGTGTGTGTGTTTTGTGTGTGTTAGTAGAAGACACATATGGAAAATAATCCCATGTGTCTCACACCTCCAACACCAACTACAACACAAGTTCTTATTGGTCAATTTTGACCAAAAAGAAGAAATAATTAATATCAAATATTGCATAAACTAAAAATTCTCATTAATAAGGTTAAATAGAGGTTTGGGATATCACACACCGGCTCTGAGAATCAAACCGAAAACCTTTGGGAACATGCTGAATAATGTTCTCAAATCTTGAGTCTTCTCCCAGGACAATCTGAGTTCGTCCCGGCAGCTTCCCAATCCAATTGACCATTTTGCCCCTAAAGACCCAGTCAACCATTCCGACACATCCTATCCTCATTTTTAGAGTCAAATACCTTTGGGACACTATTCTAAATGTCCCTGCCCTTTTCTGGCCGTCCGAGTCATTCCCGGCCTCTTCAAATCATTCCCGGACTTTCCGAAGTCACTCCTAGTGAAGCCAGGCTAAAAATTACATGGTAGTCATTAGTACAGGCACCCAAATCTAGTCAAAGATACGTTGCTTGCCGACCTTAATAGTTTCCTAATTGGCTGGTGCCACTAGTAGTGGCGCTAAGCCAATATTTGGCCTGGCGCCACTCCTAGTGGCCCTAGAAGCATTTTTGGCCTGGTGCCACTGCAACAGGCGCCAGGTCTATTTCATGTCTGTAAATATAGAGCCTCCTCCAGCGTGAAAGAGGTCCTCAAACTCAGTCTAAACACACTAATATTCGATATACAGAGCTCGAACACTCCCTAAACCCTAGCTTCCTTAGGTTTTTCAAACCTTAGTCACCATACACTAAACCCTAACCTTCTATACACTCATATACACCCCCATACACTTATATCCTAGCCTCCAACCCTCATTTGAAGACTTGAAGAGCTGCAATATGAAGTTTGAAGATTGAAGACAACTCTTGAGGATTGAAGACGAAGATCAAGTCGAAGACCGAAGACAAGCAAGGCGCGCAAAATAAACAAGACATACGGTAGGCTTTCTCTTTAAATTTCTGCACTTCCCCCTCTTTTCTCTTTCTTAAACCACTTAGGTTTTCTCTATTTTAATCCTCCATCTCTTTCCCCCCCTTGCTTTGCATGCTTGAAACAAGGGGACTCCCGATCCATGTGTAGGATTAGACTGTTGGAGGGTCACTGTGTCGGGGGCTTTCCTTTAGGCTAACTAGAGACCATGTGGGTTCGGCCCTCTTGATTATGTGGTGAAACCTTAACCTTGTATGTTCACGACCCCAAACTTGCATTGTGCATATCATGATCTTGCATCTTCTGAAAATCGTTTTCAAATTCGTTTTCAAAACTTGCATTCAACTTGTTTTCAAAATTGCATTAAAATTTTCTTTTTCAAAACATATTTTCAAAATCACAATCCTAGGGTGATTCTAGCTTTTCCATGGCTAGGGTTGCTTTAGGAAAGTGTTACATTTAAAGTGATTTTCATGGTCCATATTTTCAACCCTTGTTGTTTTTAAAACCACTTTCTTAAAGTGGTTCTAGCATTCTTATGGTTAGAATCGCTTTAGGAAAGTGAGACATTTTTATACTTTCTAAAAAACTCTATTTTCAAAAGTCTCTCTTTCTAAAACCCTATTTTTCAACATGCTTCCCAAAAACTCTTCTTTCTAAAGTTGTTTTCAAAAACTCCCTCCAAAAATCTATTTTTCAAAACTTCCTTTTTCAACTCATTTCTAAAACACCCTCCTCAAAATCCACTTTCTAAAAACGCTCCCTAAATTCACTTTTCTAAAAATTCTCTCCAACAATCTCCTACCAAAAATCTTTCTAAAAAGCTTTTTTTCTAAAATCTTCTTTCTAGAAACTCCCCTTTAGGGTTTTCCTTCCAAAAACTTGTTTCTAAAAACACACTTTCCAAAAACTCTTTCCTTAGAGCCCAAGTCAAGCCCTAGAACTCACAATTAGGAAACCCTAATTTTCTTTCTAAAAACATGATTTTCAAACTTGCCTTAAAACCTAGGTTTCCAAAACCTCTTGTTTTCGCATCCAAACTATACACATTTCCAAAACCTCTTTTCTACGTCAGAACTATAGCCTTCCAAATCTAGGGTTTCTAAAACCTCCCTTTCCAAATCCTTGTCAATTCCAATCTTCCCTTTAAGAAACCAAACCCCATCTTTCCTTTAAGAAACCGAATCCAATCTCTCCGTTTAGGAAACTAGATCCAATCCTTCGTTTTTGGAAACAAAATCAAAGCATTTCTTCTTAGGAGCAAAATCCAATCCCTTCCTAATCCAACTCTTTCCTAATCTTCTATTTTCCTAAATCTTAACTTGAACATAAAAATCTTTCCTAAATTTTAAAACTCAAAATCTAAATCTTTCCTAATTTAACTCTCTCCTAATTTCCTACCTTTCCAAACCATAAGTTTCCTAAAACTTCCAAATCTTTCCTTAAACATTAAGCTTCAACCCTTTCCTAATTCTACCCCTTTCCAAATCTTAACTTTCCAAATCCAAGTTTTCAAATCTTTCCTAAACTCAACATTTTCTAAAACTCAAACTTCCAAACTTTTTAAATTCTAAACCTTCCTAAAGCTTCAAATCTTTCCAAATCTAAATTCAAAACTTTCTTATTTTCAAAACTTCCCTATTTCAAAACATTCCAAATTCAAACTTTCCTAAAATTCTAAGCTTTCCAAATTCAAAATTTTCTTAAGTTGAAACTTCCTAAATTTTAAACCTTTCTTAAACTAAACTTCTCCTAATTCAAAACATTTCTAAATTCAACACTTTCCTATTTTCAAAAATTTTCTTAAAATGAAACTTTCTTAGAACAAAACATTTCCTATTTCAAAACTTTCCTAATTCGAAACATTTCCTAAACCCAAACTTTCTTGAGTTGAAATTTTCCAAATCGAAACATTCCTAAATTGAAACTGTCCTAATTCAAACTTTTCCTAAATCAAAATTTTCTTAATTCCAAGTTTCCTAATCTTTCAAGTTCAATATTCAAGTCAATTCTTTTTAAAAAAAAAATCTTTCCAAGTCAAATCCAATCTTTCTTTTCTGAGTTCCTAAGTCTAGGTTTCCTAAAACCAAGTCTTTCAAAATCAAATCTTTTCAAATCTTCCAATCAAAGTTCAATCTCTCAATCTTTCAATCCAATTTCCAATTCAATCTCTTTCTTCCAATCAACTCTTCTATTTTCAATCGGACTCTTGTCCGAACTACGACTGACCTGATTCCTCCAAAAGGATACGTAGGCAACCCTTATGGGTGCGGTCTCTACATTTTTCAAATTTCAAATTCCATAACATTTTTCAAATTTCTCTATATTTTTCAAATCTCAGATTCTATAATCTTTTCAAATCTCCAATTAATTTTCAAATTTTCAATTTCAAATTTCTATTTCCCAAATCTCTCTATTTTCAAATTCTAAAACCTTCTTTCCAAATTCAAACTTCTATATCTTTTTTTTCAAATCAAATCAAATCAAATTCTTCTTTTCAAATCTATTTTCAAATCAAGTCTCCTTTCTTGCATTTGCATATCATGCATCATGTTAGTTTCTTTTTAAAACATTCTTTTTCAGAGTGGATAGGATTGAACAATAGTTAGCTAAATACTCTCATAGGTGAATCTAGGGTAAATTGACATGCAGGTATCGAAAGGGTGGGGTAGGGTGATGGCTTAGTGCGTCTTTCCTACACGTAACCAACCTTCGAACCTGGATCACTGATTTCGAAAGACCAAAAGGTGTTATTTTTCAAAAAGGGCTAAATGTTTTCTAAAGGTTGCTAAACAACCCGTTTTCCTAAAAACCCTCTCTTGAGGAGATATTTTCAAAATCGTTTTTAAAACCCTAAGTATAGTCTTCGGATTGTGCTTAGTTTTTAGGTGAAATAACTCACCTTAATTAAGTTAGGTGGCAACTCCAATTATTTTTCAAAAGCCCTTAATTCAAACCAATTTTCAATTCAAACCTAGTCGCACTCATTCTTCTAGGAGGGTGAGTTCTAACGAGAGAGTACAGCATTTTTTCTGCTTGTGTGAGTATTCCTCGAGTGCGAAAAATCTGGGCGTGACAATTATCCTCTTGTGCATCCTACTGTGTTGCCCTACCTTATTTCTGAAATCATCTTTTGGGGCAAAAATATCATCATCATTAACCCCCTCTAACCCCTCATTCAACCAATTAGGATCATTACTGTCGTCATCATCATCATCCTCTGTACTGTCATCATCACGAATTGGATTATTCTTATCTATGCCATCAGTAGTATCTTCTAAGTTTGCATCATGTTGCTCACTGTTTGGGAAGACACCTGTATTTGCATCATTCTCTGGTATGTTTTCAGATTGTTGATCTCTGTTTGGGAAGACATTTGTATTTGCATCATTGCATGGTATGTTTTTAGATTGTTGATCTTTATTGTCATCATATTTTTCAAGTCCATCAACATCACCTCCTACAGTATTATCTCTCACAGTCCAACACAATGTCAAAGGATTAATTTGTGGTCTGGGGGGAACCAAATGATTCCCTTTTGGAGACACAACTTGTAGTGGCTCTTGCCCCCTTTTCATATATAACTCACTGAAAGGAACCCACCATATGCAGCTAACATTTGAAAAACATCTTTATCATTTTTAATCAACATAAGTCTTTCATCTACACTTTTCCCAAGCATAGCATAATACATTACACTAGTGCTAGGAAGGCCAATGTTTCTGAATAAATCTAACAGTTCAAAATAAGACATTCTGTCAATGTCAAGGTCTCAAAAATAGTATACATTCCCCAGTTTATATGTCTTTTTTGCTCGTTTACTAAAGTATCCATCATAGTTAACCTTAATGGTGACTTTTTATGCCATAACTGTAATACAAAATCATATAATGTGCAATAAGGAACAACAATACAAGAGATCCAAAGCAGATGATATATAACACAAGCAAATAATCACAAAGTATTATTTTATCACCTTAGTATCAAAGTATTAATAGATTCTCCATTTAGGACCAAAAAAATGAGTTAAAGCACATGGTAGGGTACCACCATTTCCATTTTCTAACATTGATGTTTATGGGGGACCACCATTGACATTTACACACAACTGTGAAGGTCATTATGTAAAGTAATAAAAAAGCCTTCTTTCCACATCAGTGGACCAAGACAAAATACTACACGCATTCAACGATTTCTTGAATAAATCAAATACAAAACATGCACAAATGCAGTGATGCTTTTTTCTTCAAAACGAAGTTGTACCTGGGTTGCGATGGATAGGTCTTCGGCGAAATTGCTTCAAAACCCTAGTTTGTTTCCACATACATATATATATATATATATATAGAGTTGGCCCTATTTACTCTTTGCTTCGATAGCATATAAATATAACAAGGTTAAAATTGTCTTTTTAACTTTTTCGTAACGTTTGTTCATGTTTGCAGTTTGGTAGCCATCAGAGGGGGGGGGGTTTAGTGTCACAAATTGAACCTCAAAGAGGTTCAGTCTTTCCTAGTATAACCCCAGGGGGGTAAAGTGTATTTTACCTTATATTTAAAGCACGTTTTTCAGATTGTCACTTGATGAGATTGTTTTTCTACCATTAGGGGGAGACAAGATGCAACTAGAATAAATGTGTGAGATTACTTAGAATGCTGAAGCATTATCTCACTTTAATCCTTGTATAAGTCAATGAGAACTATAAGTTCAAAGAATCATTTCATTGCAAAGCATTCCAAATCAATTGCCAAATGCATTCACCAACACAAAGAAAGCTACGAAATCATATATACCTAGTGCAAATACTCCATCTAAAGTTGATGTCCCTGTAGGACAATCCATTAATATAGTCACTAATGAAGGTGATGCTCTTGACATTTTAAATAATGATGAGTTTGAACCCAAATGTATCGAAGAATGCTGACGAAGAGATAATTGGCCAAAGTAGAAAGAAGCAATTGAGGCAGAAATGAGCTCACTAACAAAATGTAAAATTTTTCAACCTGTAGTCCAAACATCTGAAAATGTCCAACTAGTGGGATACAAATGGGTATTTCTGTGAAAACGCAATGAAAAGAATGAAGTTGTGCGATATAAATCATGATTTGTATCATAAGATTCTCGTAGAAACCGAGCATTGATTACGAGCAGATGTATTCTCCCATAATGGATGCAATTACATTTCGATTTTTAATTAGTTTGGCAATCACAGAAAAACTGGATAGGCATCTAATAGATGTTACAACATATTTATATGGGTCATTATATAATAACATATATATGAAGATCCCTAAAAGATTTAAAATGCCTGAAGCATATAACTTAAAACCCCAAAGTCTTTATTCTCTCAAGCTTTAACGATCGTTGTATGGGTTATAACAATCTGGACGCGTGTGGTATAATCAACTCAGTGAATATCTATTGAAAGAAAGATATGCGAATGATCCAATTTGGCCATGTGTTTGCATTAGGAAATCAGAATCTGGTTGTGCTATTATTGCTGTATATGTTGACGATTTGAATTTAGTTAGAACTCCATAAGAGTTTATTGAGGTTGCAAGTTAATTAAAGCAAGAGTTTGAGATGAAAGATCTTAGGCAAACAAAATTTTGCCTTGGTTTATAAATTGAGCACTTGCCAAGTGAAATCCTCATACAATAGTCAACATATATAATAAATGTTTTAAAACAGTTTTACATGGATAAAGCTCATCCATTGAGTTTTTCAATAGTTTTTAGGTTACTAGATGTACAAAAAGATCTTTTTCATCTTGAAGAAGAGAATGAAGAAATCCTTGGTTCTGAAGTATCATATCTTAGTGCAATAGGTGCTCTTATGTGTCTTACAAATTGCACATGAGTCAACATAGTGTTTTCTGTCAACTTATTGGCAAGATATAGTTCTGCACCAACCCAAAGGCATTGGAAAGGAATCAAACACATATTTCGTTATCTTCAAGGAACAACTGATATAACTTTATTCTATGCAAATAAGTCAAAGCTGTAGTTAATTGGACAAGTTGATGCTGGTTATCTATCTAACCCACATAAAACTCGGTGACAAACTACATATCTGTTTAATTATGGAGGCACCACTATTTCATGGCGATTAGTGAAATAGACAATGAATGCAAATTTATCAAATCATTTCGAAATAATCGCAATCCATGAAGAAAGTAGAGAATGTATTTGGTTAAGATCTATGTTATAACATATTTAAGAAAAGTGCAAATTAAGCTTGCTCAAAGATATTGCAACAATGTTGTATGAAGCTAATGGTGTGTGTATTGCACATATTAAGGGAGGCTACATTAAAGGTGATAGAACTAAGCATATTTCACCAATTTTTTTTTATACACATGAGCTCCAAAAGAATGGATGTTTAGCAGATTTGTTCTAGTGACAATTTGATTGATTTACTTACTAAAGCTTTACCAACTACGACATTTGAGACACTAGTGCACAACATTGGAATGTGTTGTCTCAAGAAGTTTCATGTTGAATAATCGCGGCAACCAAATTATTGTTGGGCTTACTCATGAGGGGGAGATGTTAAATGGTATATGTACTGTACTCTTTTTCCTTCGCTAAATTTTTGTCACATTAGATTTTTCTTAGTAAGGTTTTAATGTCGCAGTCTTAACACACCCAACTCCATTTTTTATTGCACAAAAATATTGTACTCTTTTTCCTTTGCTAAAATTTTTTTCCATTGAGTTTTTCTAGCAAGGTTTTAATGAGACATATTCTTTGTGAGATAGTTATTCAAGGGGAAAAGTTGTAAATACATTGTGAATGACCACCATAATGTAGCATTTAATCTTTTGTTGTAACCATTGGTTTTCTCCTCGCTGTATATCTATAAAACGAGTCTTTGAGATATCAAAAGGAGAGTAAGAAGATGAAATAAGACTGATGGTTTGAATGATCAATTTCTCTATTTTTGAAATATTACAATTTATTTTTTGTTGAGTACATAACAATATTTATATTATATATTATAACAATATGTTAGGAGGTCTTTGAAGCTGAATGTTCTAATCTAATTTCTCACATCTTTTAATTAGTAAAATACAAAATTACACGTCTTGATTTTATTGGTTGTTTCAAATTTATTTTTTTCACATTAAATTTCATTATATTTTGTCACTTAGTTTATATGGTAAATTTTTCAATTTTCCTTCAATTATGCTCCTTATAAAGAATCTTTAATAAAAAAATAAAAAAACTTATCAAAATTATTAATATTGTTATTACGCATCAATCACACCACTTCAAAAATGGTTAAAAAATAATTAAAAAAATTAATCAAAAATTTGGTAAAGCCTAATGAAATTTAAGTCATTATATTTATTTGCTTTTCAATATATGAATGATTGGTACCGATTTTGAAGTTTAAGCATGAAATTAAATAAAAAGTAATTGAATTGTCTAGCTTAAGTAGCCAAATTGAATCCAAGGAAATTTTCTAATTGTTCTAATGTTAGTATGAAGATATTCTAAATTTTATTTAATTTTAGTTTTTAGTAACTCTATATTATTTTATTTTTAAACAAAAAGTTATTTCTAAATGTCGCGCCCTGGTTTTTGGGTGTCCTTTCGGCTCGGAGACTCTAAAGCACGGAACTCTGTCATTAGAACTCGTCCCCCTAGAAGGGCGAGGGCGACTAGGTTTGAAAATTGATTTGACTAAGGGCTTTTTAGAAAAATAGGAGTCGCCACCTAACTTGATAAAGGTGAGTTAGGACACTTAAAACTGAGCGTTAATCCAAAGATTAAACTTAGAGTTTTTGAAAAAAAGTTTTTGAAAACTCCCTCAAGAGAGGGTTTTTAGGAAAATAGGTTGTTTGGCAACCTTTTGAAATGTTTAAGTCCTTTTTGAAAATAACTCCATTTTGGTCTTTCGAAAACAAAAATCTAAGGTTCGGGGGTTGGTTACTTGTAGGGAAGATATCCTAAGATCATCACCCTACCCTGCCCTTTCGATACCTACATGTCTAATCACCCTTGGTTCACTCACTAGAATGACCGGTTACCATTGTCCACTTAATACCCACTTTAGAACTTTGAAAAAGGGATTTAGTCATCACTTTTGGGATGAATGATGCATGATGCAAGTTTTGAAAGAAGTTTGAAAATAATGGAGGTTTTGAAAGAGTTTGGAATAGAAACTTTGAATTGATTGGAATTTTTGAAAAAGGGATTAGGGTTCAAATAAAAGTTATGACCGCACCATTTTAGGTTGCCTACGTATCTCATTTGGTGAGAATCAGGTCATTCGTAGTTCGGGCAAGAGCCCGATGGAAAATAGGCGCATTAGGGTCTTTGGAAAATTTGAAGACACTTTGGGGTCTTTGAAAGAGTTTAAGACACTTTGAGGTCTTTGGAAAAGTTTAAGACATTTTGAGGTCTTTGGAAGTTGAAGACTCTTTGTGGTCTTGAAATTTTTGACTTAGAATTGGATAGTGGTGTGCTTTGAAAATGCTTTTTGGGTCAATTTTGAGAGAGTTTTGGAAAATGTCTTTGGATAACTCAAGAGAGTTTGAGAAAGTTTTTGAAATTTTGTTTTGAAAACCTTGGAGGTGTGATTTTGGAATGTTTTGATAAATTGGTTTTTTGAAAGTGGTGTTTGGAATCCCAATATGGACAACCTTAGAAGTTGTTCTTGATTTGTCACTTGACCTTGGAATCCCTAACTATGAGAGGGCTAGGGACACCTTAGGTTTGTGACCTTTTGAAAATATTTTTGAAAATGCCTTGAAGATGGAATGTAGGAATATTTGAAGAATTTATGGAGTTGGTTTCTTTGAAATCAAGAGAGTAAGAGGTTTTGAAAAAATAGGTTGTGAGAATAGTTTGAAAATTGAATGATCATTTAGAAAAGGGTTCAAGAGTTGGAACCTTAAAGTATACCAACCTAGGTTGGGTGACCTAAGGTTAACTAACTTGGGTTAGGTTAAACTAGGGTTAAGATGACCTATGGTTGACTAACTAGGGTAAGGTTAACCTAAAGGAGGGTGAACTAGGGTCAAATTAACCTAGAGTTGGACAACTAGGGTCAAGTTAACCTAGGGTTAGGTAACTAGGGTCAAGTTAACCTAGGGTTAGGTAACTAGGGTCAAGTTAGCCTAGGGTTATATAACCAGGGTCAAGTTAGCCTAGGGTTATGTAACTAGGGTCAAGTTAACCTAGGGTTGGACAACTAGGATCAAGTTAACCTAGGGTTAGGTTGAAAAAAGGGTCTTGAAAATTGTTTTGATGTATTCTTGGAGAGAGTTTTGAAAGCAAAATATGATATGCAATGGACTTTAGTATGCCATTTCTTTGAAGATCATTTCTATGAAAATTTTTACTCTTAGTCAAGAGTATGGTGTGTATGGTTGGTGATTGGAAACCATTCCAAGGAAGGTTTCCTCATGGCCATTATAACCACCATCTTGACAAGAAAACAAGGGTTCAAAAATCAACACAATGATGGTAATTTTTAGAGCATTATTTTTATGCAAAAATAGAGAGAAGGCATTTTTGAAATCATTTTTGGAGAAGGATTTTGAAAACTATTTTTCAAGGGAACCATTCCATCAAGAGAGGGTTCATATGGCCAATAAAAGGGAGACCACTTAAGAGAGGGTTCCATGGGGCCATTCCAACCACTACACTTAAAAGAATGGAAATTTTGAAAATTTAGAGAATTAGAAAGCAACCCTTTATGCAAATGAAAGTTAGGGGATTAGTAGGAGGTCTTCTAAGGCACAATTCCTAAAATCCCATTCTACACTTCAGGGGGGCAACTCTTGAAACAATTTTTGAAAGACATGTATAGCTTGGAAATGGTATGAAAATAAAAGCAATGCAAGCATCGTAGAGCATGACAATAATCATAAAATGAAGCCAAGCATGCAAAACATGATCAAAATAGTGATATGCAAAGAGGTCATGATTACATACAAGGCTCTTAGGCTACACCACATAAACAAAGGGCTCTTAGGCCATACTATCTTTAAGTAGGCTAGTGAGAAGTCCCCCTACACGGTGGCTCTCACTTGCTTTCCTCTAGGCATGATCTAGGAGCCCTCTTGGCTCAAGCATGCAAGAAAGGGGGGTTGAAGATGGGGATTAAAATAAAGAATAGCCTAAGTAGGCTAGGAGAGAGAAGAGAAGAGTGGGGGAAGATACAAATGTAAAAGGGATACCACCTTTTGCCTTCAACACACTTGTAGTCTTCAATAGATGTCTTGATTGGAGCATGAATGACTTCAAGAGGGCTTAAGGGGCTGGAATGGAGTGTATAAGTGTGTATGTAGGCCTTATATATGGAATGTATAGGCTTAGGAGGGGTAGACTCTAGCCTAAGTGTTGGAGGGGAGGAATATATGTAGAGATTCGAGTTTCTGGGGTGATTTCAACAGAGTTTGGTATCAATTTCGGACCTGGAATATGCAAGGGGTGGGGAGGCCTCTATTTATAGGCAATCTGGAACAGATCATGCGCATGTGCTACATGCGCATGACCAAACTTTGGCCGTGCGCATGTAGGACATGCGCATGTACTGTTTCATTGCCACAATAACACGTGGCACCCTATGTACTGGTTAAATCTCGACCGTTGATTGAAAGTTGGTCGATTTGAACAAATTTTGAGCGCATGTAGCATACGCTCCATCACTAGGAAGATTCGCCCAAACTTTGTCTCGATAATTAGGTCAATCGGGAAAGTTCCGGGGAAATCGGTCGCACTAGAAATGTTTTCCTAGCACTTCCGATGAACTTTCATGTTTTTGAAAAGTTTGAATTATGTTTGGAGGTGAGTGATATCGTCTTGGGAAGCGCGCCAAAAAGGACACTTTTGTGGAGCGTCTGTGATACGCTCCGTGGGTGTTTGAAAGTGGCTGTTTTCGTTTGATGTGATCGAGGCCTTCGAGAAGCGATCTATCCGATCGGACCGTTCTGATGGAAAGTACACTGGAAATACTTTCTAGAATTCTCAAATGTATGCATTTCTCAAGTCATTTCATGGTGCATTTTGATTAGGGAATCGAAGAAAAAGTTAACCTTGACGGAGCGTCTGCGAGACGCTCTAGGGGTTACTGAAAGTTATAGTGTTCGCACCGTACGATGGAGGGCTTTGGGAAGTGATCCATTCGATTGAACCATATCGATGAAAAGATCTATGGACGAGCTTTCGTGAATTCCCTGATTTACGCATTTCTCAAGTCAGTTGACGGTGCGTTATAACCAGGGAATTGGGGAAAAAGACAATTTAAGCGGAGCGTCTGCGAGACGCTCCAGGGAACTTTTATCGAGTCATGTGAGCTTAGTGTCGTAGGGTGTTCCTTGGGTTAAATAGGGATGTGTGGTGGAACCCTCTGCTCAAAATCCCAAGGCCGATGCTGTTTCGGGGCATTTTTGTGCTTCCAGGGGCAAAACGGTCATTTTGATCGGGGTTGGATGGAAATGGTCAGGAATGGTCTGGTATATTATGTTAGGCGTGTAGGGCTATTCACGAATGGTTTTGAGAGAGTCTGTTGTCGTTTAGCGGGGTTTGTGCCGTGCTGAGTCGTTTAGGGGCAAAATGGTCATTTTGACCAGAGTGAGCTGGAATAAGACCGGATTCGGACCAAATGGCGTGCAAGGGACGCGTGATGGTTTGACCACATTGTGGAAGGATGGACTTATCATTTTGACGGATTTTAAACTTTCCTAAAACGTGCCTGGAGGCCCAAAGGGAAGATTTGATCATTTTTCACCGAGTCGGGCTAGTAGGCGCTAGTGTTGACTTAGGTGTTGGTTCTCGAGACTGCCCGGTCTCGGAAAACTACCTGTGCGGTGTTGGTCTCTAAGAACGCCTGGTCTTAGAGAGCTACCTGTAGGGATGGTGTTAGTTCTTGAGAACGCCTGGTCCTAGAAAGCTACCTAGAAGGGTGGTGTTGGTTTCCGAAAATGCCTGGTCCTGGAGAACTATCGAATGACGGCCATTCTACATTGGTGGGCTAGCAGGCGCTAGAAGTGAACCGTCTGGAATCTTTGATGAGGTGTTGGTCCCCAAGATCGCCCGATCCCGGGAAACTACCTGGATAGCGTTGGTTTCCGGGACCGGCTAGCCCGGAAAACTGCTTGGAATAATGGTGCTTAAGGCTCCAGCGGATCTTTGTGGATCCGAGAAGAGACCAGTTGACTGGATTGGAGATTGAGAGGCTCGTCTTGAGCCTGCATGTGTTGTGATTTTTGGAAAACTTAGCCCGGTCGGGCCGGAGATTGCCGAGCTGGTAAAAATGGGGTGCTTACACTAAAATTTTATAGTTTATCATAGACAACAAAGAAGTAATAAGTAACTCAAGTATTTTCATTTAAGAATTCAAATATAAATATTTCTAGAAAGTTTGAGTGTTTTGTACTTTCACTGTGACAACAAATTTTTATTATATAAATACTCATGTTTGAGCTAGGTTAGGGAGATAGTTACCTTTATTAGTTCAATCAAACTTACATATATTTTTAATCTTATAATGTATTGTTTGAGTTAAGCATAATCTAAACATGCATAACAGTCGTGAAAATAGTTTGCTAGCCCAATTAAATCAATAAAACTAAATTGAATATCATATTCTACTATACAAGCATAGTAGAGATTTAATAATAAATTACATCTCTCTAATTTAAATTTCAAATCCTTTCCTCTAAAGTTGTTGTTTTAGGTGATAATATTTAATGCACTTAATAGGTAATTCATTTACAATAAGCAGACTCGTGCACTTAACAAGGTTATAAGTTAATAGAGCTTCTTAGCAAAATCTTAAGCATATATATGTTCTATCTTAGTCGGAGTATTTTTTTATTACAATCAATTGATAGTATTTAATCTCAGAATATGAATATAGTATATTTCATACAATTCCTATTGGTTGGTGAAAATTTAAGAATAAAAACAATTCCTTGTTGTTATAAAATTTTTATTTTTTAAAATTATTCTATACATTCGTGCATGGTATAGATTCACTGCTAGGCTATATATATACATATATGAGGTTAGCTAAAAAAAAATTATGTAGCTATAAGCATTGATCCTTTACGTGTTAAAATGCGCAAGTACTCAATATAGCTAGTGTCCTTGGTTACCTTTGCTGAGGAATTCAACCGTATCATCTCTTTTCAAAAGCTAAGCTAACCTTCTCTTTATATGTTCATAATGGCATTTACTTGGTTCCTTTTTCTTCTTCTTCTTCTTCTTTTCTTTTAGTTTTTAATTTTTTTTTTTCAATTAAGGACATATATATGTATGCATGAACCTATCAACAATCATGGGCTGATTAAGTGATCCAATTCAAACTACGAAAGACTAGGTTTTGATGTCAATCTTTTCTTCGGGCTAGTGTTTTGAGATTAATCATATTCATTGATTCATTTAGATTTATTAAGTTCTATGGTGACTCGATTAAGTGATATAGTTGTTGGAATATTTGGTGTAAAACACTAACTTTGAGTCATTTTAAGGTGGGACTCACATGTTTTTTTTAGTGGGTTCAAGATGCTTTGTGTTCTCCTGCATGAGAAGATGAAAAAAAAGTATTTACTTGCTCAAATCCATGGAGGTTTGAATGAGATAATGGTCTCCAAAGTGGATACCATAAGTATGGTTTATGGGTGGAACTAAAGACTTGTCCCACATTGATTTTCTATGAAAAAAGTGATGCGTATATAAAGGCTAAGTTTAAAGATGAGTTTGGGCCCCAAGGGGCACCCCACTTTTGTGAAAGGGGAAGGACTTATGGAACCCATGGGTTGACCCAATAAACTACACGCACGCATCGCCGTCGGCGGCTCGGCTCGGTTCGAGTGCAATTAAATTAATATTAAAATGGCTTGGGCAGATTTAATATTTTTAGACGCGGATTGAAACAAATCGGTTCAAATTTAAATTCCAACGATTGCGTCCTTTTCTAAAGGCGCGTTTGGCTGGCACCGTTTCGAAAGGGTGCAGTTCTTTCTATATATAGAAAGAATCCCCCTCCGTACAAAGACAGTTTTTAAGAGTTTTATATAGAATTTCAATACAAGTTTTTCCATCTCTCTCTCTCTCTTTCTCGCCTCTAACGACGTGCTCAGATTCCGGCGACATTTGGTGGCGAATTTCTAGTGAAGTACTGTCTAGATTCTGGCGACTATTCCAGGAAAAATCTGACTGTTCAATCAGTCATTTCCCGTGTTCGTTTCTGCCTTAGAAATTCTGTATGAATTTCTATCCAGGTTACATCCGGTTATTTTCTTATTTTACCGATCGTGATTTCATATATTCTGTGTGATAAATTTCAGTGAAAATTCTATCACTTTCTTCTGTGTTTCTGTAGTAAATTTCAGTGTTGAAATTCTACAAAATGACTGTAGTTTTTCTGTGTAGAAAATGCAATGTATTCATTTTCATATCATGTTGATTTTATCAGAAACGCCGTAAGTTTCTGTATAGAATTAAATGTCATAATTCTATGTAGAATTAGATAGAAATTCCTTTTTGTTTTATGTTATACATGATGTATACATTCCATACATTGAGAGAGTAAAATCAAAAGGTTGATTAGCTGAATCTTGAATATTGTAGTGCTACTTATTCAATATTGTGATTATTTTATCTTGGAAATAAATGTCCGTTCATCCCATGAGCACCTATGTGGGGGACAAATCTGTCTTAAGTTAAGAGTGTGTAACACTCGACTTGATTTTCCCTGCATCGCATATTTTATTATTTCATTATATAAGACTTGTTGAATCTATCATATTACGCTATTTCACATATATTATTTAATGTTCTTGATTTCACTTTATCATGACTACTTGACAACAATATCATTATATTTCATTTCATTTTATTGTGGTTACAGATTATATGAGAAACATTATACAACAAATATTTTTCCTACAATAGTAATGCTATATGTAGTCCCATTTTGCAATCCTAGTTCACACTTCTAGGCACAAGATTATGTGATTCATATTAGTAAATTTATGTGGGATTCATTCAATTGTGTCTACGGGTGAGAAAATTAATTGAGAAATGAGATTACATATAACATTTTCTTAAGTTTTAATGTATAGTTTTGGCAACAAAATCATATTTGGGTTAGCAAATGAATCCAAATCTCTATGGGTGGTTGTACGTAGATTGTCTAAATTCGGATTGATGCAATAGAAGCGCTCATAATAGGACATATTATAACTAAAAATGTAGTCATTCTATTTCTGTTAGAATGACAAATAATCGGTCACATCAATTGAGATAAGAATTCATGATTTGTAACATCTAATTTTTGCATTTTTGTCTAAGTGACGGATATACGTATCTCATTAGTGTTTGAATTGTGTGCAACTTTAAATAAATTTAAAAAATAATATAACATATCTGGATGCATGTCCCACATGCGTCAAAAAATGTCTGACAAGTATTGGTATTCAACACATGTCCCATATAAATATGACACTTTCTTAGAAATATCCAGTTTTAGCTCTAATCTATCTTAAATGTATTAGTTATTTCAAAATCATTTATTAATTCATTTAATATAACAAATAATTCCCACAAATTTTATAAACACTTGATGTTCCAAATAACAGAACAATAAATCATTTTTTCAGTTTTTAGTGTGTGCATCAGTTTTCTTAAAGTTTTACATTAGTTTTTTCCCAAAAATTGCTGGCGATATTTTTTTTTGAATAACTCTCAATTCACAAATTAATGCAATATTGAATAGTTCTTGAATTCCGAATTTGTGACTGTCAGTTTTGTACAAAAGTGGTATTAAAATTTATTGGAAAAGGTTGCCTTAGTGACAGTTCCTAATAGTATTATAGTTTTTTATCCCCCTCAAATTAAAATGATTGATTTAGAGGCTATGGTAGTTAAAGCATTAAATCTTAAGTGCTATTAAGTAATGAACATTTGAAGTTTGTTAGCGCCTTGTATTGTGTATTTGTGTTTACCTAATTAATTTCTTTTAGTTATAGTGTTCATTTCAGTTTGCACGTATTTCGACTAATCTCCTCCTAAGTCTGGTTAAAGGTAGGCATGTATGACATGATTAGTGTTTGTAATCTTTAGCAATTGATGGATTATATACGTAATATGTGATTCCCAAAATATCGTTGGGACAATCTAATTCTTCTTAACCTTATCAGTTACGAGAAAACCAATACTTATATAAAAAATGAGTTATCATCAGTACATTTGATAGACTGTTCTCTTATTTTTTGTGAGATCTTTTAGTGGTCGATTTGGTTAAATGGTCTAACGTACTTTTTTCTAGAACAATATATTAATAGCAGACATAGGAGCAAAAATATGTTCTACCAGCTTAATTTATTTGTTTTCTAGAAATATGTTCTAAGCAACTAAACAAATGTACGAGCAAAATTAATAATCATTGTTATGTATAAGTGTAGATATTATACGAGCATAATTAATAATAGCACAAGTGTATGTTCTATCTTGAACTTTATATATTGATAAAATATACAGCCGTACATAATAAAGAATGCATTCTTTAACTCTCCTATTTTATGCCTAATTTTTCATTCTCTTCTCAAAAAAATTTGCATTAAACTCGTACGGAAGAAGTAAAATTTTGTTACTAACTACTAGAAGCAATTTTTGAGACCGGGATGTTATGTAAAGCCATTAACAAAGATTGTAATGAAAAATTTTGATACTATATATTTCTTTGGTCAAGAGACATTTTTAAATTGTGGTACATAAATAATTGGTTTCATGGATATTCATTAGTGATAATATAATAAAAAAATTTAATAAAAATTATATATTAAATCTAAAACTCTCTCTTATAGCCTTATAAATAAATAAAAAACATATTGTTTGCATTTTCTAATTATCTTTAAACTTTTCTTGGGGTTATTTTTATTTTTATCTTCTGGTTATGTTATTTTGGAAGTCTGGGATCCGCACACAAGAATATCATATATCTGTTGATCAGCAGGGTTCATTTATGATATGATCTTAGTTTTGCTTTAATTAGATCCTGGCATGGTCATTTTGATCACCACCTTCTGGGATGCTTCCTATGATATGATGATTCTTGAGAACAAGCTACATATACATTGAATGGTTGAGAGCTCTACTTGGCCATGTGAATCACGTGTAGTGAGAAATCAAAGAGAGCCGGCTGTGATTAGTGCTGTTTTTTATTTTTACTTTCATCTTTATTAAAGAACTATGTTTAAAAAAAGATAGAAATATAGCAGATGATGTTGTGTTCACGTGAGAGACTGGCGAATGATATTTAATTTTTACATACTTTGTTAAGTCATGAATCATGATCACTTGATACGGGGAAGCGTGTACAAAAAAAAAAAAAAACAAAGAATAAATAGGTTCAATATGTTGGTACAGCACAAATATTCGAAAATCAACTCTTTTTTAACTAGTAAATTCATGCATAATACTAGGAATAAAATCATTAACAGCAAAAAGCGCAAAATAAAATTAATCATAAGCAAAATAATTATTTTTTTTTTGAAATAGCAAAAATGCAAAAATTGAAACGCTAAACGCTAGAATTTGGGTAAAATCTGTTAGGATTCGTAATAATCTACCGTGAATCTTGATATTAACACGTTTTCAAATTTCACGCGATTCTTAGGTCAAAGCTTATAATTTTCTGTCTGCATTATCACTACAACTGCATACCTTTGAATTTAAATGCTACATGTGCATTTTCTTTAGCTACGCACACATAAATACGTATATATATATATATCCAAAGCATGAAAATTCCATGATTGTCTTTTCCTCAGTAAACCCGCAGAGCATGAAAATTCCAAATGGCTCTCTTTCCTGGAACCGTGCTCGTATCTGTCTTTAATAAAGTAACTTACAGCTAGTTGGAATATGGTTCCATCTTTGGAGGAAAGGTAATGAAGAAGATAAGAAGAAAGCCGAAAGAGAATTGCTTCACTGATTTCACATTTTACGCGTACGTAATTTATGATGCTTTCTTACCACTTTGCCTGACTTTGTTGTAGCAACCGGAGCCAAGCAAACGATGCTCTACATGTATATATATATGCATCGATCATCAGTGTGATTCTTTAAGTTCAGGAAGACATTCTAAGGCCATAATAAAGTTTTTCTAAGGTGAAAAAATGGATCATGATCATGGAAATCATTGCTTGAATCCTCATTGGAAGGCTGTAAGTAAAAAACCCTCGAGCTCTAATCCATTACGGGTCATTTCTTGCTGTTCTTCATCTTATTCATCTTCATCTCCATCTTCTTCCTTACTTTCTTTTGTTCTGGTTTTTCTTTTTCGAAGTTAAAATTTT
The DNA here is from genome assembly GCA_033060915.1 of Euryodendron excelsum. Taxonomy (NCBI): domain Eukaryota; kingdom Viridiplantae; phylum Streptophyta; class Magnoliopsida; order Ericales; family Pentaphylacaceae; genus Euryodendron; species Euryodendron excelsum. The sequence continues at coordinate 37,872,553 of CM065377.1, forward strand.
AACCTAGTAGGGAGTACAACATGTCCATTATTTTTATGCATCACATTTCGAAATGAGCCAAACTAGGTGGATGGGAATTGATCGATTAGCCTTGCAAGACACGGGTAGTTGCATGTAGGCAGGGACTAGATATCTGGCAGGCTGCAACAGTGGCTGGCTAGCTGAGATTCCACATTGTTATCACAATGATAGAGCTATGAGATATGATTCTATATTGCCTGGGAAAAGAGAGGGAAAATCATATATATATATACATAGGCACTGATATATACGTAATTAGTACAATGTGTTTTAAAGTCATATAGTCAAATGCCCAAAGTGGCGCAATGGCTCAACAGGAGTGATAGTAGATCTTTTGCAGTTCAGCGCAATGAAAAACAGGATGAAACTATTAAATACAAGTTCATATTGTTTTGCCCAGAACAATTTAATCATTTATATTTTACTTGTCCATCTCCGGTAGGTTTTGTCTGTAGTAAGGGACTGGTTTAGAATCCCTGTCAGAGCATTGAACATCGTGTGGGGGAATGATTCCCGTTACTGGCAATGGATCAGACTTAAGGAAGAGGAAACCCGGTAAGATGTTTGACCAAAATCTCCTATATCAATACATATAATAATTGTTAAATGCATGGATTTAGAACAGAAAAAATCATTTTCATTTTTCTTGGAATATTCAGGAAAATAGGGTTTGAAGAAGCTGCAGTGCTGCAACAAGTTAACTGGCTTGAGGTAACAGGGACAATTGATATGAAGCCCTTCAGGAAGGCCGGGACTACTCAAACGTATGTGATATATTATATCGTTAAGTTTGGGGCGGATGCATTTGGCTGGCATTCTGCTCCGATCAAGTTCCGGGTTAGAGTGAACGGAGAAGAAACTGAAGGGCCCAGCCTGAAACTAGAGCCGTTCCGGGTGAAACACGACGAGTGGCACGAGGTCCCCGGGGGAGAATTCACTGTATCAACAAGCAGCAACACAGATGGAGGACGTGTTGAGTTTGGCATGTTTGAGGTTGACACTGACTGGTGGAAGGGTAGCATGGTTCTTGCTGGTATCAAAATTAAGCTAAAATCATCTTGAGAAAGGGGTTTTCTTTCTTTCTTTCTTTCTTTCTTTCATTTTTTTTTTTTTTTTTTGTTGAAGATAAAGTATTCAATTTCATACCATATCAATTTGCTTCTTTGCTCTTATTTTATAAACAAAAGAGTTGTAGGAATTCATGTTCTATCAACTCACATACATACATTAATTATTATGCTGGACCTATAGGAAAGTTATAAAATAAATTTAGAACTGAGTTGTTTGGTTCTTGCATGTATTGTATGGTACATGAGAAAATAAAGCAAGGCAAACCTTTGGTGTTTGGAGTTTAAAAAGTTTTACCAGGTCATTATAAAGTCCTGTTGAGTTGTTTCATACAAAACTCTTCAGTGAAGTTCTCTCTCTCTCTCTCTCTCTCTCTCTCTCTCTCTCTCTCTCTCTCTCTCTCTCTCTCTGTTTGTGTGAAGAGGCAATAAACATTAGAGTATCCCTGTACAACAACACAAGATGACCTGAACCCCTTTGTTGGAAAATTTACAAAATAATTTTTTTTGTTTTTTTATTATATAAAATGCTTGTGGGATTTTAAATATATATTTTAAAGAAGCAAAAAGGGATGGTTTAAAGAGAAATATTTACCAGAAGAAAATGACATAATTATTGCCTTTACAGAGATGCCTATTTATTTGAAAAGATATGTTAGTTTGTCTTAAAATTGTCTTTTGACATGAAATAATACAATATTTGCGTAAAAATCGTGTCATTTTTAATAAAGAGATACACATTTACCCCCGCCGGGGGGGGGGGGGGGGGCGTGGTGTGGGGGTTGGGGTTAAGGATAGACATGTCCTTTAATAAAAATGATACAATTTGAACTATAAACAAATGAAAAGACAAGATCTAACGATTTCGAAAATATTTATATTAAAGGAACACAACCATTACGAAGAGAGACACTAATAGTTCTATAAATAGGCTATGCATTTGGCCATCTGGAAGATATTCAAGTGAAGCAATTAAGCCTTCTCTATCTCATATGAAAATTGATTTTGAGGCTTCTGAAGTTAAATTATATTTCTCTCATTTGTTTCCTTCTTTATTTTCTTTTACTGCAAAAATAAGATAGAAGCATCTCGGCAGATTTGTAATTCTCCCAACCCAATATTCTGGGCTTTTTTCGTTGTGGTCCTTAGACCGGATTTTATTGTAGTGTGGATGTGAATTTGACTTTTAATTTGATATATAATTGGTGTCGGTAAATATCGTGTGTGGTAAAGAAAGCGGCCTACTACACACCCTCAAATGACAAACATTCATTTTTATTCCCACTTCTTTCACTTTCCAATGCATGCTCAACTTTTCCTTTCAATATTGTTCATTGCTAGTCGTCCCTAGAGCATTTGATGTTCCCCTTCCATAAAAGGAAGGACAATGGCCATTATCTTATAATACCAAGGAAGAAACAAAGGCAGCATTAATATGTTACCACGTATTAGATGAACGTTGATCCGTTAGGTTACACTAAAAATAATTTTTATCGATCTTAAAATCAAACTTGAAGTCCACCCAAGCCAACCCTTCGTAAAATAATTAAAAAAATCCATTGAAAGCCAACCCTTTATTTTGGCAAAAAAAGTCAAATCGTCTTTTTAAGGTTCTAATTTGGAGAAATAAAATAACAAAACTATTCCTATGACAATTTTCGTTAAATGTAATAGTTTTTATTAATTTTGCAAATAAATCTAAACCACAGGAAGGTCGTGTGTTCACTTTTAAATTATATAGGGTTATCTGATTTTAACTCAAATTACAAAGAGATAAAGTATAATTATCTAAAAAAATGAGTTTTATGAAAATAAATGTCATATATCAAAATCTAGGCAAAAGTACTAAAAAATTTCATATTACCCGATTATTGAGATTTTAAATCTTTGTCATGTTATTTCCAAGACCGCCACCACTCTGCATCTTACTTCAACATCTTAAGGTTGTATGCCTTGGATGTATATGATAGCAAGAAAGGCCAGAGGAAGAGAAAAAATAACAGATAAGCAAATTCTAAGTTCCTCACTATCTAAAAATATAGTACTATATATATATATATATATATATCTTGTTGTGCTCCGAGAAGCAATTTCAGAAGGTGAAGGAGAATAATGCAGCTCACCATGCAATGACTTCAGACTGTTCAAACAGACGTCGTATGTTATACGCTATATTTAAACCTTGGATTTATCAAGAAAAAGAAAATGAAAGGAAATAATATTTTTTTTTCTTTTTATGAAAAACCAAACCAAAAAAAAAAAAATGAATTACTTTTTGCTACAAATGCATATTCAATTTTTTCTCATTTTCCTAACCCAATCAAACAAAAGAATGGTATTTTAACTTCTTTTATTTTGTTTTCTTTTTCTTGTCCTTTCCCTCTACAAATTTAAGATTCAAAAAATCCGTACAGCATAATCAATTGACTTTCGGTATAATTTTCTGCAAGTTATCTAATTTGCCAGCACATTAAATTCAGCTCAACATGCTCAACTTGAGACATAAGTTGAAGGCACAATGAAGATGAGAAATGAACAGGTCACCCCAGCTTAGTTTAACCCAAAAATAATAGGGAGAAGGCTTCATTTAGTGCCAGTAATTATTCATTCTCAATAAATTAAACACAAAACAGCATATTCTAGCTTGGACTAAAAAACCTCATAATTGAAGCTATCAAGCAAATAGACCTACGAATATGTATGATTTTACAATGAATACTTGCAACAAAGCCCACTCCAGCAATGATCATCATCCCCAATTATTCATTTACATGCCTGCTTTTCTGTACAAGCGAATTTCCCTTTGAATTCCGGACTTATCAAGAGAAAAGAAAAGGGCAAGGGCAAGGGCAAGGAAAATGAAAAAGAAAATAGAAGGAAAGAGGAATTCTAACTTCTTACCTATTTTTTTTTTACTTTTATTTCACTTTCTTTCGCAACCAAACATAACCTGTAATTTCATATTCTTTCCCCTCAACAAATTCGGGATCCAAATAAACATATACCTGACAAATAAAAAGCACGGTCCAACCGACGCATGGTGACAGCATCCTCTTCCAGTTGTCATCCCTTGCTAGTGGGCCTCCAAGAGCATCTTATCTTCTCCCTTCCACAAAGAAAGCAAGTTGCTCATGATATTCTCTTAGCACCACTCTGTGATGAGGAAGGAATAAAGATGGCATCAATATATCATGATCACCAAGGCCAACCAATATGGAGTCAATGGAATCAAATCTTTGCAATGAATTGGAATCACTTCAGCTGAGAATTTTTAACATCCACCAAAACTGAAATATGTCAGTTGAACACGATACAGAATATTAATTAGGACTTGCTTTCCATTCATTAGAATTTAAAATATGATGGAAGCTCAAAAGGATAGATATATGTGACACAGAACTTATCACAATCACTGGATGCCAAAACTTCATAAATGTAGAGCTGATGCTTGATTCTATAGAATGATATTAAATTCATTGATCATTACAATGACCATATCAAATTATAAATATAGTAACTCCATGGGCAGTTTGATTGTATGATAAGATGGGAACAGGGTGGTCACAAGATGAGGCTTCACAGATCAGTGAGGAACCCAGAAAGACAACTTCAGAGAGCTCCGACATTGATCCTAAGGCAACTAGGACAACAGCAACAACAGAAGTGAAGCTGCCCCATAACCATGAAGCCATTATCAAAGATGCAGACTCACCAATTGACAAGTCCTCTACAGACAAGCTGTATGATCAGCTCCAAGCTGGAGTATTTTTAAACCAAAAGAGGAAGGCAAGTTCTCAGTAAACTGAAATTACACAATTAAAAATCCTATCTCCAAAACTAGTTTGTTATATCAGATTTTCACTACAGTGTTTTGACAGAGTCTGAAAAGTTTCGACACCAACACTTTCAAATATAAAAAAAGCAAAAAACTGAGTAAATGGAAAAATTAATGTTTATTGAGAGAGCTTAGTGTGTATTGTTTAGCCCATACCCTAATAGTTTTTTGGGCAGCTAGTTGGCTAAATAGTTCTCCAATTTTTGGTTTGAGAAGGATTTGGCTTCAAGTTTTATCTGTGTATTTGCTCCCTTATTGTCTGGATGTCTGAATGAAAATCGTTATAACCATCCAATCTCAATTTTTAGTGTTAATCCGCTTGTCATACCCTTAAAGCCAATATTTGCAGAACCTTAAAATGAACATACGAATTTTGGAACAATCATCGTTACTACCATTGTTGTCATCAAAGTTTACACTCACTTCCACTTCTACCACCACTAATATGCCAATATTAGCTACTAATGCCACTGCTACTTTTGTAATTGACCACCATTAAAGTTTCTCATTTTTGCAGAAGTATTGGGTTGAAATGAAGTCCAACAGCAACTGCTTCATGTTGTTTGCAAGGGATCTATCAATTACTTGGGCTGACGACAATCGTTACTGGCACTGGCCCTATCTGAAAGAAACAAGGTAACTAGATGAAAGATCACCTATTCTCTCCGAAAACAAACAAACAAAGACAAAAAAAAAAAAAAAAAAAAAAAAAAAAAGGGAAGAAGAAGAAGAAGAAGAAGAAAAAGAAGAAGAAGAAGAAAAAGAAAGGTTATCTAGTCCCCAAAGACTCCCCATTATGTTGGGTCAAATCGGGCAAGGCCCACAATGCTATTGAGGTACAGGGTTAAGAACTGGAAGAGTAAATATCACATGCCTTCCTTGGGTTAATGCTTGAAACACTGCAAAGATTTTGAATCCATTGAATTGGACTTCAAGATGATCCATAGGCATGATAGATCACCTGGAACTAGCTCTGCAACCTAATTTTAATTGTAGGAATTGATATTCCCACAGATTGTACGCCAAGGATTTAGGACATCAATAACACTCTTCAGAATGTCAGACACTAATACTGTTCAGAATCATATCCCCCAATCTAGACAGGCCAAAGATTCTCATGAACATTCCGCAGTTCTTATCTATAGCAAAAGCCAGAGACAGAGTTGTTTATGTAACAAAGTTATATTTCCTTCTCATTTTGCAGTGATGTGTTTATTGATGTTGCTGAACTGCTAAACGTTTGCTGGCTAGAAGTTCACGGAAAATTTGATACAGTAAAACTCTCACCAGGAATTTTTTATGAGGTTGTATTTGTGGTCATGTTGAAAGATCCCGCTTATGGGTGGGAAGTTCCGGTGAACCTTAAACTCGTTCTCCCAGATGGAAACACTCAACAGCGTGAAGAAAATTTAATGGAAAAGCCAAGGGGACGATGGATAGAAATCCCAGCAGGAGAGTTTAGGACATCGCCTGAAAGGACTGGAGATATTGAATTCTCTCTGTATGAATACAAAGGCGGGAAGTGGAAGAAAGGTCTAGTTATCAAAGGTGTTTCCATTCGACCAAAAAGCTGAAGCTTTTCAACAAGCAAGAATTTGATTGCACCTGCACTTTCTTATTTAGCTTTTTATGCAAGTGTTCACAGGACATGTAACAAACAACCATAACTACCAGAGACAGCTTCATAATAAGTTCATTGTTGGACAGAAATGCTTTCCTTTCTTCTTGTCTTCTATCAAATATAAAGCTCAAGGGGCCAACTAGACTATAAATATTTTTCCTTTTTCTTTCTTTTATTGGTCTTTTTCCCCTCATCCTCTTGTTCTCTCTGCCCAAAGGAATTTTAGCAGAGTTCTCCAGCTTTTATGTAGGTGCTTATCACTCTGAAGTTCTGAACAGGTCCCTTGACAATTGCTGACTTCATTTTCATAAAATTTGACAAATTATCATCACTCTTTCAGAGTTTATTTTTTATGCCTTTCATTATTCTCAATACAAAATATAATAATACGTGAAAAGAATCTTTGCATGGGAAGATCACTAAAGTTCGGTCATTGGAACACAACCATAACATCAAATCTAAATACTATGGTATTGAATGAAACTAATTTTTCTGGCTTCTGCAAGACTAACATTCTAAACTGTAAACTAAAGTTTCTCTGGCAACCAGTGGCGGACGGACGCTCGGCCTAGCGGCCTCAGCCACCTCCATTAGATTTTGAAAAATAAAAATAATTTTTTTTAAAAATTCAACCCAATTAAAAATAAATTTTACCTGACCAAACTCAATACTTATTTTAAATTTTTTATTTTTAACCCAACCCAAACTCATTCCCATCTAGAGTGTGCCCAAAATGGCATGAGTCCTAAAAACATTAACTTTCTACTAAAAAATTAGTTGAGATGAAGAATGATATTGTTTACCAATTAGTATATTTGTTTGTAAAGTTGATACTACTTTTACCGGTTAAGAGAGCTTTTGCTACAATGAATATTATCAAGACTTCAATACATAATTGCATGAAAGATGAGTGGACAAGGGTGGCTCAAGTGTAAAGTTATCAAAACAATAGCTTTAGGCCCTCAATTTTTGAAGGCCCCTAAGTTTTATAAACTGTATTTATTATAGTTAAAATTATGTATAATTTTGACATATTTTTTTGAAAAAAACCTCAATCTAAATAAGAAAAAAGCCTACAAATGAAAAAAAATACCATAAGAAAAAAAAGCCTCATTTATTTACTTTGTTGGTTGAATCACTTATTTTGTATTATGTTGGTCGAATAATTTGATGAATACGTTACCAAAAATCAATTTTTATTGGATAGTTAAATTGATTGTGATTCAGTGAATACTACATTGAAAAGAGAGAAAAATAAATTGATTAATAATTTTTCATCTAAAAAAAATAAAATTTTAAGTAAAAAATTTGCACCATTATTAAAAATATAAAAAACCTTATTTAAAATTTTCTCTTTAAGCCTCAAACTATCTTGAGCTGGTTTTGTAAGTAGACAAATGATTGCTTGGTGATATACATTGAAAAAGACATATTTAACACTATAGACAATGAAGCTATTTTGCAAATGTTTCAAAATATGAAACAATGAATGGGATTATTGTAGTATGTCATATTAATTTGCACGTTGTTTTGTGTACGAAACATTTGTTATCGATACATAATTTTAAATATTATTGTATTTTTTATTTCTTGATATTTATCATCTTACTTATAAACAATTATTTAAAATTATTTTCCGTCTCCATTGAGAAAAAATTCTAGGCCCGCCACTGCTGGCAACAATCGGATTTCCTCTAGTAACTATCGGATTTACTCTAGCAATAAGCTTTCACTTTATTTTGTTGTTTCCATTATCCTTCTTGGAACCATTTTATGCTTTCTAGTTGTATGCTGCATGCTCGTGCAGAGTTAAATGTATGCCCCTGACTACTGCATGTGGAAAGGCTATTTTTGTGTTCGAACCAGTGACATCCAAGTCAGAACGGAGCAACAAAGGGTTTAGTTTAAGACTTTAAGTGGAGTTTAATTTTTCTTAGGATTTTGTATGGAGATTCCTTAATTATATTTTATTTGTAGAGCCTACGTATAGCGCTTGGTTTAACGAATTTTATTCTTATTCAACCCAAATGAAGTCGTAAACTCAGCTTTTAGTTGCCACCTTCATGATCTCCATCGCTTACACATGCAGAAGCTAATATGATTCTCATGAAATATATAAGATACATTTGAAGTTGCAAAATTTGGATACCAAAGTGTTCGTGTCCATTAATGCACTAATCTATTACACTAACACATAATACATAAGTACTAAGAACTCAATGTTGAAACCCAGATATCACCATTGTCACAGCGCAAAACAAACCAACACACCAACAAGGTCACACTCTATGTGCATACAAGGCTAAGATACAACCTATACAATCTCATAAACAAACATCGAACAAACCAAACAAACCTCAAATAAGAGAATATCCTTGACTCCAAAATATTTAAGAAATCTCCATCTTATCCATAAACTCTACAAAATGAAATGCTCTTGTTTCCAAAATACCTTAAACATTCAAATAACATCACTACCTCCAAACCAATCAACTAAAGTCTTGCAAATTGTAAACATAAACGAGTCAGAACTAAAATCCAAGCAGAAAAAGTACTATGAAGCCCTTTCCAATACCTCACTAGAGCCATACTATCTCATTGAATCTGAAAAAAATGCAGAATGAATATGTCAACTAGACCCACTACCACAAATAGTTGGATCAAGTGTACGAAAATATTGTATAAAATAATTTCCAATCACAATTTAAAATAACAAATTCATCATTATATGCTATAACAATGTTAGAAATCATCCAAACAATTTAACAAATACATTTCTCCATAGTTTAATGCCAACTCCAGTTTAGTGACTATGGTCACATTAGCCTATTCAAGGCCCAAGACCACATTTGGCCTTGTGGTTGAAGCCTAAAAGAAACTAGTTTCTATGCCAATTCTTAACCCTCATTGGTGTAGGGTCCAAATCATAATCAAACAAGAGTCCTAGTCTCATTAAAAATATATAAAATTTATTTTATGAGCAATTTCATACTTGATCTATTTTTTATATGAAAAGTATAAAGGAAACAAAATCATTTATTCAAATAATAATTTATTAAATCCAAAATTATAAGATTCTTAAGCAATTTTTTGTAATTTATAAACTACTAGAAGTGGTAGTAAGTCACTTACCTCTCACGTAAAGGGTCACTTCCAAAAGTTAAACTCAGTTAAAAAGTGATCCTAGCTCTTATTTCCTAATAACTGCGGAACTTCAAAACTTTACATATGCACATTCTCCACCCCACACGGCCGATGGCCAAATATGCATCTTGCCATAACTGGGGAAATGAACATGGGCCATAAATTGGATAAAGATATGCATCTTGTCCTTTGTCTTGTGGATTAAGATAATAAGGCCATTCAAGAAATATTTGGTGATACTGGTCATAAATTGGTTGTGTAAGGTCTCATCTGAATAAGAAGTGTAGGGCCTCTTCTGTAACTTCGGTTTCTTATTTCTCTGGGAATGACAAGTGTGTTAATTCAAAGGTTGAGGGTGATGGTGTGAATGCTAACGATGAGGAGGGTGGCGAAAATGATGATGAGATATATGATTATAACCCACTATTTGCCTATTTTGCAGATGATACTTCTTTCCATCATTCCTCCAAAGAAGAATTCCAAGTTTCCTTTCAATCGGTATGTTTCACTTATCTACCCCGCACTCCTTTTTGAGGTGATTCATCAAACCATTTGACAATATCTTCAGCCACTGCTAATCTCTCTTCATCAGCCAGTGCTAATCTCTCTTCATCAGCATCTGTTACAGGTATGTAGCATATTTTTCGCATGATAGGTTATTTCATCATTGTAACTTGATAACAATAATTTTATTATTGTTGTTTCAAGTTCTTACAGGGACTTCCTCTTTAGGCTTGACTGCATATGCTACTTCTAGAGAGTATTGCCAACTCCTAATTTGCAATCTCCAAACCATGGTGAGTTGTATTCCTTATAAATCCTTATATACCTTATGAATCCTTATGTAAAATTTTATATTACCTTCATTTTGATACGAAATTGTTCTTTAGGTACAAGTTATGTTGCTCATGCTATTTCTAGAGATGGATTGCCAACTCCTACCTATTCATCATCTTCACCACTACCCTCATCATTAGGATTCACACTGTCACCCTCAACATTAGAATTAACACAAACGTCATTCCCAGAGTATAAGAAACTAAAGTTAAAGACTCAAAAGGAGGAAGATGAAGAAGAGACCTTACACTTCTTATTCGGATGATACCTAACATGAGCAATTCATGACGCAGTATCCCCAAACATTTTTTGAATGGTGTTATTGATTGCACTTAAAAAGTGTAATCTTAATCCTCTAATTAGTGGTTTGTTAACCTCAATATGTTTCTTAGAATAGGTTTTTAGCAACAAATTGCTCTAAATGGGTTTACTCTGTGTATTGTAGGTTTTTTGGGCTAAAATGGCAAAAATGGGGCAAAAGTGGTACAACCATCCTAATGGTCAATTCATCGTTTGGATGCTCTTCAGATGGAATGGGATACCATCTAGACGCCATGCTAGATGGGAGATTTCCAGAGTCAATATTTTGAATCCGAAGCCATTCCAGAGTCGTGTGTTTGCATCCGATGATTGTTCGGATGGTCTAGCTAACCGTTCAGATGCACAACAGACTAGCGTTGGATGGTTGGGGCAGAATTGAATGAAAACTAGCTTGAGTCAGTTTTGAGGTTAAGTTTTCTTATTGAGGAAGGAGGCGGCGGCTGAGGAGAATCCGAGAGGAATGTTTGTTTTGTTTGTATTTTGTAGTTAGGATTAAGAATTTTTGGAATAAAATCTTGCTAGATTTTTGTCTCTTTCCTTGTTATCTTTCTCATCATTTCCTTGTAATCTAAGCAAAAGTTTTTATTCAATAAATTCTAGATTTATAGCTTTAGATGTTAGTTGTCCATTTTTGCAAGATTTATTCCATGAATTTCTTTAGGTAAATCTATTGTTTGGGTGAAAATGTGAAGATCTACCAAGGAAGGTATGAAAAGTGAAAGGTGAGTTTTTAAATCTCATTGAATATCTATATTGTGTTTATTCTCTATTTTTGAAATTGACTGTTGTAGAAAACTTAGACCTATAATCATGGTTTGATGAACTTGTGATTATTTCTAAGAATCTCTCAAAGTAATTAAATCTAATTCTAATTAAACGAGAACCCAAGATTTTGAAGCTGAATATTCTAAATTAAGGATCCATTGGTAGATCCTTGATTTGAGTTAACCCAAACTTCCCCTTCAAATTCCATGCCAAACCCCTATTATTCCATTTAACTCCCTAATATTTTGCTCGAATTTTCATTGGCTTAAACTAATTTAGTTTTAGTTGCTTTTAGTTGTGATAGAATTTTCAAGTCTATTAAATTGCTCTAGTTAGATTTTCAATTGTTCAAATTAGTATTTTAATTATTGTTTTCGATTAATTGCTTAGTTGGGAGTAAAAACCAATCCACAAACCCCTAAAAATTTTTGATTTAATTTTAGTTCCCATAGATTCAATTCGATCCTTGTATTGTAATTTTAATTCGAATAATTTTTTAAATTGCATTTGTTAGTATTGCTAGATTTTCACAAATCCTATAGGTGAACACGATAATGAGGATGCCTCCATTTAAACTACAAACGCCTCAAGCGTGCACATTGGAAAGAGTGAACCAAGTTTTAGCGCCGTTGTCAGAGATTTGAAGGAACGAGCGAATTGAGAAAAAATTAAAATTAAATTGCAAAAACAAGGTGAGAATTGATCACCCATCTCCAAGGGAAGCATCTACGGCTTTGGTCGGGGTAATTTCTTCAACTTCATTGTAAAAATCGTGTTAGGATTTTTTTATTTATTTCTTTTTGATAGTTTCTTTTGTTTGATTAATTAGTTTGCGTTGCATCTTGGTAGGATCATTAGAGGAGCTAGGATAGTGTGTGTTTTACTTACTAATCAGTGGTATTATTGAGCACATGGAGTAGGAGTTTGGACTTAAAAAGTCATTGTCTGGTACATTGAGAAAAAGCCGTTGTTTGGCATTGATTTTGTTTGTGTATGATGTGTTGATTAGGATTGAGGCAATGCATGTGCATGACCTATTGGGCACAAATTGAGAATAGACGCCTGGTACGAGTCAACCCACCACCACTAGTTAACACTCTTTCTTCCGGAATCTCTTTAGTAGTTGACCTAAGATCTATCCCTATGGAAGACATAATTGAAGAAGGTAGGCTACCTAGTCTTAATGCATTGCCTATTCCACCAATGGGTGGAGTGCCACCTAATCCTCTTCTAAATCCGACAAATGGCTTAGGGGATGATAATATGGAAGGTGGCAGCATCCATGGAGATATAGGGGCTCCCCAATTCTACACTTTGAGAGACTACATGAACTCACCACGGCAAGTGCCAAGTTCATGTATTGTTTTTCCACCCTATTACACCATCTTGAACATATGTCCAGTTATGATGCAATTGTTTCCTTAATTCCATGGAATAGATTCGGAAAGGCCTTATACCTTTATTAAGGAATTTGAGGATGCATGTTTGTTAGTGATGGACAACTCTTGTCCAAGGAAAATTTTCTTTCTCAAACTTTTCTCTTTTTGTTTAAAAGACATTGCTAAGACGTGGTTTAATTCTTTGAGACCACTTTCCATTCACTTTTGGAAAACTCTTAAAGGGGAGTTCTTGAAAAAGTTTTTGCCAAACAATAGAACAGAAGTGTTTTGACATCAAATCTCACAATTTTCTGCCATGTTGGGAGAATCCTTTTTCCAATGTTGGGAACGTTTTAAAGAGCTACTAGTTTCTTATCCACACCATGGTTTTGCCAAATGGCACATCATCAACATCTTCTATGCTTCTCTTACGCCCTAACTAAAATAATTTGTTGAGACCATGTGCGCAGGAACTTTTATGGATAAGTAACCTCACGAAGCTTATGCCTATTTTGATTACCTCGTAAATTTGGCTTGTGATTGGGCAACCACTGGGATCCAAAATCCCAAGGGTAGGCCCAACGCATAAGGGGTAAAATACTAGTTGAAAGAGATTGATGATGTGAATGCTAGGCTTGCCACTATGGCAAGAAAATGAGAAGCCTTGGAGTTTAAGAAGGTTAATTTGGTTGGTAGTGAAGAGCTTAAAGAAGTGTGTTGTGTTATGTGTGAGACCAAAGAGCACGACACTATGTTATGCTCGGTCATCCTGGGTATTAAGGAGACCTTGCATAGCTAGGTCAATGCTATTGGCCACTATAATCGAGGAGGGAGAGACACATATTCTAATACTTATAACTCGGGAAGGAGGGACCATCCTAATTTTGGATGGCAAAATGAAGGGACTTCCAATCCCCAAGTTTACCAAGGAGGGTTTCATAACTCTCAATCTTATCAAACACCTCTTCCATCATTACAACCATAACAATATCAACCTTCATCGGTTCCATCATTCTCAAAACAATCAAAGCCATTCCAACCTCCACCTCAAGCTCTATTCAATACATATCACCCCCCACATAAAAGGTCGTTGGAGGACACCCTCTAACAATTTGTTTAAGGGGGGTAAATTCTAGGGTTGATAAGACTTTGGATGACATTAAGAGTCAATTGAATCTTCTTACACAGGCCTTAATCCTTAATGAGAAGGGTAAGTTACCCGCATAATCTCAACCAAATTTATCTAGGCATATGTATTCCACCGAGACTTTGACCCAACCCTTTTCTAGCCATGAGCAAGTCTAAGCTATCACCACCTTGAGAAGTGGTAAGGCTATTGACAAGACCATCCTTCTAGGGGATCCTAAGGGTACAGGGGAGGCACCTAAGATAGTTGAGGGTTTGGTTGAGAAAGAAAGAGATCGAGAGCCTAGTGAGAGGAAAGAAAAAAGTGAGGAGAAGAAGAGTGAGAGAAAAGAAAAGAATGAGCCCATAACTAAGAGTGAGGAAGCCTTGAGGGAGGAACACGAGATCTTAGCCCACGCCCCCTTTCTTTATCGTCTAGCCAAACTAAAGAACCATCTGTTGAGTTCTGAGATGTATGAGACTTTAAAGAAGTCAAAATAAATCTACCTCTCTTGGAAGCCATAAAACAAGTACCTTCTTATGCTAAATTTTTAAAAGATTTATACACTGTTAAGAGGAGGTTGAATGTAAGAGAGAATGCCTTTCTTGCTAAGGATGCTCATTCTATGGTCCAAGTCAAGACCTCTCCCAAGTATAAAGATTTGGGTTGTCCTATTGTAACTTGCATCATAGGAGACCATAGGATAGAGGGTTACCTTTTGGACTCAAGGTCGAGTGTGAATCTATTGCTATACTCGGTGTATGAACAATTGGGATTAGGTGAGCTTAAACCAACTAGGATCACACTCCAACTAGCGTATCAATCTATCAAGGCCCTTAGGGGGATAGTGGAGGATGTTTTAGTGTAAGTTGATAAATTCTATTGCCCGACGAATTTTGTGGTTTTAGATATCCAACCGGTAGTGAATCCTAATGCCCAAAATCATATTCCAGTTATTTTGGGTAAACCTTTCCTAGTTACATGTGATGCCATCATCCATGTGCAAGGGAGTCTCTTGAAGTTGTCCTTTGGAAATACGTTTGTCGAGCTGAACATGTTTAATGTGGGGAGGCAATCGAGGGATTTAGAGGATGTCCGGAAAGTGAACCTTATTGACTCTATAGTGTAAGAGCACTTTGAGAGGCATAGTGTAGCAAACCCATTAGTTAGAATGTTGATATTTAGTGAGGGTCTTGATAGCTTGGACAATGAGAAAGAGGGGGATGTTATTGAGGATAGTGGCCTAGAGGATTGTCCTATTATGGCGGTGGGTCAATGGACCCACACTTTTGAGCGTTTGACTCCTAATCCTATTAAGTCCCGACCATCAGAACTTAAGGCTCCTACACTTGATAGGAAGCCTTTAACTTCTACCCTAAAGTATGTATTTTTGGGTGAGGGTGAATCTTATCACGTAGTGATATCTTCATCACTAACAGAAGCTTAGGAGAAGAGCTTGTTGGAGGTGCTTAAGAAGAATCGTAAGGCCATAGGTTGGATAATTGCCAATTTACACGGCATTAGCCCTCTTGGATGCATTCATCGCATTTATTTTGAGGAAGGGGCTAAGCTAGTATGCCAAATGCAATGACGATTGAACCGAACAATGAAAGAAGTTGTGAGGGGTGAAGTTCAAAAGCTCCTTAATGTAGGTATTGTATACCCAATTTTCGATTCTAAATAGGTGAGCCCCACCCAAGTTATCCCCAAAAAGTCCATGGTAATGGTAGTAAAAAATGAAAACAATGAATTGATACCTACCTAAATTCAAATCGGGTGGCATATGTGTATTGACTACTGTCGCCTTAATGTCGTAACTACCAAGGATCATTTTTCCTTTCCTTTTCTTGACCAAGTCTTAGAGAGGGTAGCAAGATGAGCTTATTATTGTTTCCTAGATGATTACTCCGGCTATAACCATTTGAAGATAGCCATGGAAGACCAAGACAAGACCACATTCACATGCCCATTCGGCACATTTGCCTACAAGTGAATGCCCTTTAGGTTATATAATGCCCCTCCACATTTCAAAGATGCATGATTAGCCTTTTTAGTGATATGGTGGGGCAAATTTTGGAAGTCATCATGGGTGACTTTTCAATGTATGGGGATACCTATGACCAATGTCTTGCAAATCTTGAGTCGATACTTAAGAGATGTGAAGAGAGCAATATTGTTTTGAATTGGGAGAAGTGTCACTTCATGGCGCCACATGGTATATCATTTTTAGGAGTTAAGGTAGATCTCGCTAAGGTTGAGCTTATTAAAAAACTACCTGCCCCTAGGACCGTGAAATATGGGAGGTCATTTCTTGGGCATGCTAGTTTTTACCGGCGTTTCATTCAATCTTGTAGTGCCATTTCTAGGTCTTTGTGTTTCCTCTTGGCAAAAGACCCTCCATTCGAATGGACTTCGTCTTGTCAACTAGCATTCGATAAATTGAAAGATCACTTGATTGCGACTCCCATAATCCAACCCCTAGATTAGAGCCTACTGTTTGAACTCATGTGTGATGATAGTGACTTCGCCATAGGGGCTGTTCTAGGCCAAAGAAATTAGAAGAAATCTCAAGTGCTCTATTATGCGAGCAAAATATTGAATGAGGCCTAAGTGAATTATACCACACCGAGAAAGAATTGTTGACCATCATGTTTGCTTTGGACAAGTTTCAATCATACTTAGAGGGGTCTAGAGTGATAGTGTTCACCGACCACGCTACCCTTAAATACCTCTTATCCAAACAAGATGCCAAGCCAAGATTTGATTTGGTAAATTTTCCTTCTTCATGAATTTAATCTTCAAATTATGGAGCAAAAAGGAGTAGAAAATGTTGTTGCGGGTCATCTATCTCGCCTCCCTTTTGAGCACCCTACAAAAGATGACTCTTATATTTGTGAAAATTTTCCCGATCAACAACTTATGTCTTGTAATGTCGTGAATCATGCCTTGACTCCATGGTACACTAATGTGGCCAACTATTTGGCCACAAAAACAATTCCTTTTCATTGGTCCTCATTGGACAAGAGGCGATTCTTTTGGTTGGTGAAGCAATGCTTTTGGGGCGAGCCTTATTTGTTTAAGTATTACTCGGATCAAGTTGTGAGGCGATGTGTGCTAGATGATGAATTCCAAAGTGTAATAGGATTTTGTCATTGTCATGCTTATGGAGGCCACTTCTCATCGAAGAAAATCATGGCCAAAATTTTACAAAGTGGACTTTATTGGCCTACAATGTTTAAAGATGTTTATTTTTTTTTATGTGACTTATGATAGATGCCAAAGGCTAGGGAGCCTTACTAGGAAACATATAATGCCTCTTATTCTTGTTTTGGAAGTTTTTGATTGTTAGGGTAATGATTTTATGGGTCCTTTTCCTAGTTCTTTGGGCTATCTCTACATTCTAGTGGCCATTGACTATATTTCAAAGTGGGTAGAGGCGATTGCGGTACAGACAAATGACCATTGTAAGCACCTCATTTTTACCCGCTCAGTAATCTCTAGTCCGACCGGATCACTTTAAAAATTACATAGGCATATTCAAGCCCAAATAAACTTTAGGACCTATATCTAATCAGTCAATAGCTTCTTGGGCCCACTAGGCCTAACAGTGGCCTAATGACCAAACCTACCCCTTGGACCTCTAGGCACGTCTTTGAGAAAGTTCAAAATTTCTCAAGACGGTAAGTCTATCATTCCAAAATGTTCTTAGACAACTAAGCGTACTCAATACGCCATCTTGACTAATTGCGGTTCCGTTTTGGTCAACTCTAGTCAAAATGACCGTTTTGCCCTAGGCACACCAGCACAACACAAATCCCTCTAGGCGGTAAGTACACCTTTTAGAAATGTCCCCAAATAGTCTAGCCTGCTTAATATGCCACTCCAATCCATTTTGACCCTTTTCAACCAATTTCGATCACAATGACTATTTTACCCCTAGTGGCCCAAGTGTGCCCCGAAACTACACTGACTCTAGATACCAAACCAGCATACCTTATTCTATGCCCATATTCAATCCAAGGTGAGTCCCGTGACTCCAAATACTTCCAAGTCAAAGAAAGTCCCCTGGAGCATCTCACAAACGCTCCGCTAGGGTTGTCTTTTTTTTTTTTTCCTGATTCCTTGATTATAACGCACCATCAAATGACTTGAGAGATATGTAAATCAAGGAATTCCCAGAAGCTCGTCCATTGGTCTTTCCATCAATACGGCTTGATTGAATATATCACTTCTTGAAGCCCCCAATTACGTGGCCCGAAAGTTGTCACTTTCAGAAACCCTTCAAGCGTTTCACAGATCTCTACCAAGGTTGTCTTTTCTTCCAATTCCCTGATTATAACGTACCATCAAACGACTTGAGAAATGCATAAATTAAGAAATTTTTGAACGTATTTTCAGAGCACTTTCCATTGGTACAGTCTGATCGGAGAGATTATCTCCTGAAAGCTTCGATCATGTGGCCCAAAGACCACTACTTTTGAACATCCACAGTGCGAATCATAGACGCGCTGAAAAAGTGTGTTTTTGTACAAACTTCCCTAGGCAATATCTCACTCTTCCGAACACATTTAAAGTTTTTTGAAAGTTTCTGGTTCTTAAGCAACAATAGGAGAACATCTTGAACATGACCAATTTCGTCGAATCTTTCCTGAATTACACAATTATCGAGGCAAAGTTAACACAAGAGTTTCCAGTGTCTGAGCGTATGCTATATGCGCCTAGATTGTGATCAGATTGATCAAAACTTGGCTTGCTTCTCAAGTTGAGTCAGTATAGAGGGTGCCACATGGCATTCAACCACTGGAGTAGTACTAGCGCATGTGTTACATGTGCTAGGGCAAAAATTTCCTAAACACATATAGCACATGCGCTAGCTCCTAACAGATTACCTATAAATATCAGACCTCCCCTCTTGAATATTTAGAGCTGAAAACAATAGCGAAGCCTTGCTGAAACATTCTAAGAACCTTGAAAAATTCTAAATACTCCATCTCTTTTCACTTTCCAAGCATCTAAGCTAGATTCCACAAACCTTAAACCTATATGCCTGATCCCTAAAGCCTTCAAGCAACCTTGAAGGCCATTTTAAGTCCACTTTAAGGCCATTAAAGACCCTTCAAATCTCAGGCAAAGCTCTCCATTAAAGCTTGAAAAAGTTAAGAAAACAAGGTCATATTTCTATTTACATTTGCTACTTCCCACTCTTTTCTTCTCCCTCCTAGCCTACTTAGGCTATTCTCTATTTTCAACCCCCATATTCTATCCTCCCTTGCTTGCAAGCTTAGAACAAAAGAGCTCCTAGGTCATGCCTAGAGAAAAGCTTGTAGAAGCCTTCGTGTGGAGGGATCTCTCATAAGTTTACTTTGAGATGGTATGGCCTTGGAGCACCTTGCAATGTGGTGTGGCCTTTTAGCCTTGTATGGCTTCATGACCCCCTTGCATACGGTTGTTATTACATGCTGGGCTCCATCCCTCTTAATATTTCTAATCTCTACACATTTTTCAAAATCTATATTTAAGTGTTTTTCTAAAAATGGCCCTAAGAGTTGGTTTCTTGAAGCCTAGTTTGAAGCTTTAGATTTCTTAAGCCCTCTGATTTTATTTTGCATCATTTCATTTTACCATCTTCAAGTTGCATTAAAATAGTTTTCAAACCTTATATTTCACTTTGATTTTCAAAATTTTGCTCTCTTGAGTTTTGTGGGAGAAATGGTCCTAATGGAACCCTTTCTTGAGTGGTCTCCTCATTTATTGACCATAAGAACCCAAGCTCACTAGCGTGGTTTTCTACACCCCAAAAGTGGTTTTCAAAACAACCCTCTCTAAGAGAGTTTTCAAAAATTCATTCTCTTTATTTTGCATAAAATAGTTTTCTAAAACCACCATTACATGTTGATTTTCAAAAGTTTGGCTCTCTTTAAGTTAGTGGTTATAATGGTTCCAATGAAATCCTCATTGGAGTGGTTTCCAAATATCAACCATATAAACCATACACTTGATTATAGCTCATTTTCATGCAATGATCTTTTTAAAAATTCATGTAACTTTTTAAAGTTGTTTTCCAAATCTTTTACAAAACCTCATGGTTTGTAAAACTCCTTTTCAAAATTCATGCATTAAACCACCTTTCCAAAACCACTAGGTCCAAACCATAGTTCAAAACCACTTTTCAAAACCTCCTTCCAACCCTAGGTTAACTTGACCCTAGTTGTCTTGGCTTAGGTTAACCTAACCCAAGGTCAACCAAATCCTAGTTTATCGTAACCTTAGTTAGTTAACCCAAGGTCAACCAAACCTTAGGTTAACCTAACCTTAGTTAATTAACCGTAGGTCCCCTTAACCCTAGAATAACCTAACCTTAGTTAGTTAACCCTAGTTCAATCCAACCCTAGGTTAGCCTAACTGTAGTTGGTTAACCCTAGGTCAATCCAACCCTAGTTCAACCTAACCCAAGTTAGTTAACCTTAGGTCATCCCAACCATGGTTAGAAGGATTCAAAGACTCCAATTCCAAAACTTCTTTCAAACCATTTTTCAATTACAAAAATCATTTGCATGGCGTGCATTCAAAAAGATCATACTCTCTTGAGTTTTCAAAAATCAATTCAAAAGTATTTTCTAATTCTTCCATACCCTATTCCAAAATGTTTTCAAGAATTCTTTTAAACTTGCCTTGACAAGAGTGGCTAGACACTTATCATTTCCATAATTTATTTTAAAAGTGATTTCAAAACTCACAATTCTAAGGTGATCTTAACCCTCTCATGGTTAAGGTTTCATTAGAGAAAGTGACATATCAACTGTAACCTTATAAGGTCCATATAGGGTGTCGAACCCTAAATGCTTTTTAAAAACCTTTTTCAAAAGTCTTTTTCAAACATCACAATCTTGAAGCAACCCTAATCCTTCGATGGTTAAGATTGTTCAAATCTAAGTGAGATATTCAAGAAGGGTTCTATAATCCTAAAGTTTTAAAAACCAAAGGAAAGTCTCTAACTCCTTTTCCAAACATGTTTTCAAAACTCATAGCCTTAAAAGAGTTTAGTTCTTCAATAACTAACCTCTTAAAGGTGATGAAATATTAAACATACCCTTCATAAGCTATTCAAAAACTACTTTCAAAGGCTTTTCGAAGATAAGTTTATAAGATAATTTCAAAAATATTTAAAATCATCTTCAAATCTGATTTCAAAAACACTTCAAACATCCCAAGTCTTATTTCAAAGGCATTTTTTTTAAACTCTCAAGTTCTTTTTTTCCAAAGATATCAAAGTATCTTTAAAACCTTCCAAAGGTCTCAATGCATCCTCAAAGTTCTCGAAGGCCCTAATGTGCCTACTTTTCAAAACTAGACCCCAATGTGTCTGTTTAAATTAAGATCCCAATGCGTCTTCCAATGGCTTTAATAGACATAGTTTTTATTGTGTCTTGGCCCGAACTACGAATGACTTGATTATCGCCAAATGAGATACATAGGCAATCTTCAAATAGGTGCAGCCATAACTCTATTTTAATTTAAATCCCTTTTTTAAAAATGTTGTTGAGTCTAAATTATTTTCAAAAACCTTTTTTCAAATTTGATCATTTCAAGTCTTTCAAAACTTGCATCATTACATCATCTCATCCCAAAAGTGATGACCAAACCATTTTTCAAAACTCTAAAGTGGATATTAAGCGGATATTAGTAACCGATTATTTAAGTGAGTGAACCAAGGGTGATTAGATATGTAGGTATCGAAAGGGCGGGGTAAGGTGATGATCTTAGGATGTCTTCCCTACACGTTACCAACCTCCGAACGTAGAATCACTGTTTTCATAAGACCAAAATATAGTTATTTTAAAAAAGGGCTTAAATTCTTTCAAAGGTTGCTAAACAATTTGTTTTCTTAAAATCTCTCTCAAGAGAAATTTTTCAAACATTTTTCAAAAACCAAAGTTTAGTTCTCAGATTACACTTAGTTTTTAGGTGACCTAGCACATCTTTAATCATGTTAGGTGGCGACTCCAAACTTTTTTCAAAAGCCCTTGTTCAAATCAATTTCAAGTTCAAACCTTGTCGCACTCATCCTTTTAGGAGGATGAGTTCTAACGAGACAGTATCACGTATTTTC
This sequence comes from Euryodendron excelsum, assembly GCA_033060915.1. NCBI lineage: Eukaryota > Viridiplantae > Streptophyta > Magnoliopsida > Ericales > Pentaphylacaceae > Euryodendron > Euryodendron excelsum. The sequence continues at coordinate 37,894,779 of CM065377.1, forward strand.
CACATTCTCGAGTGCAAAAAACTAGGGCACGACAACCATCAAATGGTGGTCAAATTTTTAAAAGAATATATCTTTTTTTGCTATGGTATGCCTCGAGCCATCATAACTGATGGTGACACCCACTTTTGTAATAAGCCAATAAGGGCACTCATGAGAAAATATGACAATGTTCACAAGGTTGGCTTGCCATAACATCCTCAAACTCAAGGGCAAGTTGCATTAGCTAATCAAGAAATTAAGACAATCTTAGAAAATATGGTTAATTCGTCTTGAATGGATTGGTCTTTGCACTTAATTAATGCGTTGTGGGCTTATTGAATGACGTACAAAACCATTCTCGGTGACTCCCCATACCGTCTAGTGTATGAAAAAGCTTGTAATCTCTCGGTTGAGGTAGAACACAAGGCATATTGGGCAATTCGATAATATAATGGGGGATTGGGTGAAATCGATAACAATCAGAAGCTACAATTGAATGAACTTGATGAAATAAGAAATGATGCATATGAGAACGTAAAAATTTCAAAGGCCAAAATAAAAGTTCGTCATGACCAACACATTTAATAAAAAACTTTTCATGTCGGTTACATCTCTTTCTGGGAAAGTTGAGAAGTAAATGGCCCAGTCCTTACAAAGTTAGGGAAAATTTTCCCTATGGAGCTATTGAGGTGCAAAAATCTTAAGCATGACATGCCTTTCAAGGTCAATGGGTAAAGGTTAAAGTCCTATTTTGAGCCCTTCCGTGGTGAGGTAGATTGTGTGGATCTTACTAATCCACCAATCTTAGCTTGATAATGGTCTGAGAATGGACTTTTACCCCCCTATTTTGTCCTTGCTCTAATTCATGCTTTTTTCCATGAGGACAATGTAATCTCTTAAGTGGGGGGTGGGCAAGCTTGATTTGAGCTATTTCTTTTTGTAAATTTATAGTTTCTGTGAGTTTCTTTTTGTAAATCTGTAGTCTTTTATGAGTTTCTAGTCTTTGTTTTACAATTTTTGCATTTTTTAAAATTTTTTCTTTAATTTTTATGAATTTTTGTGATTTACCGTCCAGATCTACCATGTGGATGGTCAATTCATCGTCTGAACGGTTAAGTTACCGTCCAGACGAAAGGTTCGGAAGGTACAAAGACTGTTTACATGGATGACGTTAGTATAGTGATGTTAACCTCAAAGCTGAAGATGGCCATTAATGGCATCCGAACCATGTCTGGATGCATGTCGAACGCAAGATTACTGCCGTCCGAACACAAAATCACTATCTAGACGCTTTTAGTAACCCATCGAACGCACTTCAAAAGCGCACCTAACGCTTTCCTAATGCCTATAAATATGTGTTTGAAGTGAATCTGAACTCACTACAGACATTATATAGAGAGATTTTTTAGAGTTTTGAGAGCTTTGGATGCTAGTGAGGCATTGCTGGAGCATGAGCATGAGCACATGCACCTGACTCCTCTGCTAGTTGTGTCACGCTCCTCTAGGTTCTCCTTTGACATTTCCTTGTAGTTATTTCTTGCTTTCCTAAAGTTTATACTTAGGTTTTTATCAAGTAGCATGGCAGGCAAAGGGACCCCAGTTACCTTTCTGGCTGGCCTAGTAAGTGCCCAACTACTCCCAGCCTATGACCCACATTGGTTTGTATCAGATGACTCCTTCGAGTCTGTTAGCACCCCATTTTGGCCACTCAGAGATCTTCGGTCCGACCAGAAGCACCTACAAACTAACACAAACATATTCAAGCCTAAATCGGTTTTCTGGGTCCAGTCCAATCAAACAACAACTTCACGGGCCTATTGGGCCCAATAGAGACAAAATGACCAGAATGCCTCCCGTGTATTAGTCAATCCAATCCATCCCCACACGTCTTCCATAAGACTATAAGTCCATTCAAATTCAAAGTCAAATCTAATTATCCCATCATTCGAGAAAGTTGATCCCTCATTGACAGTAAGACCATCCAATCCAGCATGACAAGATCACCGAGAAAGTTTATCCCTCGGATCGGTAAAGCCCCTTTCACACTTATCTCTGAAAACTACCTAAGTCCCTAAGATGGAAGAACGGTTCACTTATGGCGCCTACTAGCCCGCCAATGTAGAATGTCCACTAATCTGGCACGTTCTTTGAGAAAGCACAAACCTTTCAAGAACGGAAGACTGTCCCAATCTGGCACGACCTTTGAGAAAGTTTATCCCTCAAGGTGGTAAGACCCTTTCAAGCTTGTCCACCGAGAAAGTACTAATTCCTCGGATAGAAGTCCAAACCAGATCCAGACTAGTCAACACCGACGCCTGCTAGCCTGTCCTGGTGAAAAATGACCATTTTGCCCCCACCAAGCTTGGCACGTTCTTCAAGAAAGTATCAAGTCCTCAGAATGGTAAGACCACCTTCCAAGGCCATCTCTAGATGGTTCGGCATGTCTAGTGCCATCCTGTTAACCCCGGTCCTTTCTTGGAGGTTCTTCGGTCAAAATGACCATTTTGCACCTAGGCATCCAAATGCCCTAGGAAACCATATTAACTTTGGATATCAAACTGACAGTACCCCAGTCAACTCTGATCAACCCCGGTCAATCTTGGTCAGCCCTAGAACTCCCAAGATAAGGTGACCGTGACTCGGTCACTCTTTTTAACCATCCTGGCTTTGGGAATCAAACTGGCAACCTCTGAGACACTGTCTAGAGTGTCTTGTTCCATTTCTGGCCGGGTCTTGCCATCTGGCACTTTCCTTTTTCAAACAAGAACTTTCCTGCTCCACTCTGAGTGGACTATGACCAATTTTTAACCTTGAGCCACTTCTAGAGGCACACATCAGTTGTCAAAGGCGGTTACAAATCAACCAGCCTTTTAATCAACCCTCATTTTCAGCTCCCATCAATGAACTTGTGCCACTTTTAGTGGCGTATGGTTTGATTTTGGCCGTGCGCCACTAATAGTGGCATATAACCCCTAGAATTAGTTACGAATTGACCAGCCCCATATCTAGCCTTTTTTTAAGCCCTCATTAAATCCCCCCTGTGCCACTCTTAGTGGTGTACGACTAAGAACAAGGCATGCGCCACTATGAGTGGTGCACAGTCCCTCTAATGTTGCACTATAAATACAAGCCTCCCCTCTCATTGTTTTAGGTTGGAAAAATTATCCAGAAACTCTCCTCCTCTATTCTGGACAGCTCCTAGAGTTAGTCCTCTCTCTCTCTCTCTCTCTCTCTCAGAGTCCCACCGGCCAAGTCCGAGTTTGAACTTCTGAAGCCCTAGCTTTCGAGCTCTACTGAAGGTTCGCCCCGCTGCCTGGAAGCTCCTGACATCTTTTCAAGTTTAAGGCCTGAGCTTCCATCAAAGAAAGAAGAAACAAGAAAAGGTAAATCCCCCGTTTACTTTCCGTATTCCCCCACTCTCTCTTCTCCCTCTGAACCCACTTGGGTTCTTCTCTTTTTTAATCCCCTATCTTTAAACACCCTTTTCTTGCATGCTTGGAACAAAATGGTGTTAAGTCCATGTCGAGAGCGACCAAGAGGATATTACCAATCGGGACCCTCTTCTTGGCCCTCATTTGCTTCACGGTATGGCTTTAGTCCCCTATTGCAATGTGGCAATACCTAGCCTTGTATGTTTCATGTCGTTATTATCATTGTCATATACTTGCATTCATGTCATTTCTCTACCCCTTAAAATCATTTTCAAAGTAGCTTTCTCAAAACCATAATTTCAGGTGGATCCTAACCCTTTTATGGTTGGGGTTCTCTTAGAAAAGTGTGACATTTTTAAATGGCTCATGTAGCCTACATTTGCTTTTTTTTCAAATACATGGTCTCTATATGATCCTACTCTTTCCATGATTAGGGTTGCTTTGAGAAATGTGTGATATTCAAAATGACCCAAAAATGTCTACACTTTTAGCCTCGTGCCTTTATTGTTTTTCAAAGCCAGAAGCCTAAAGCAATTCTAACCTTTCAATGGCTAGAATGGCTTTAGGCAAAGGTGCAATATTTATTTGGATATCTAAAATCCAAGTTAGGGTTTCGGGCCCTAAAATATGTTTTCAAAAAACTGGGTTTTTGAACTATTTATAAAACTTGCATTTGTTAAACCCTTGAAGTCCAATCCTAGGAAAATTTCATTTTTGCCCACTCGAAAACTTTCCTTTTTCAAGTAAAAGTCATACCTTTTTCAAACTCTCAAAATCCTCATTTTCCAAATCAATCAAAACTTTCTTTTTTAAATTAATCAAATCAAAACCTTCTATTTTAAATCCCTCAAATCACTCCTTTTTCAAACCTTCCAAATTTAAAACCTAATTTAACTCCTTCCATTTTGAAAACAATCCAAACTTTCCTTTTTTAAATCCAATAAAATCAAATTGATATTTTCAAATCAAATCAATATTTCCAAATCAAATCTTTCTAAAAAGGAAACTTTTTCAAATCCAATCTTTTTGAAAAGGAAACATTTCAAAAATCAAATCTCTTTAAAAAGGAAACATTTCCCGAGTCCAATCTTTCTTGAAAAGGAAATATTTTCAAACTCAAACTTTCTTGAAAATGAAACTTTCTAAAAATGAAAACCTTCTAAAAATAGAAACCTATTTCAAAATTTCAACTCTTTCAGACTTTTGTCCGAGCTATGTCTAACCTGATCCTCTTTAAGGAGGTATGTAGGCAACCCTTTATGGGGTGCGGTCACAACCCTTTCCAAATTCCTAATTCCATAACCATTTTTCAAACTCAACCTCATCTCTCAATCTCTTCTTCAAATTTTGTTTTCAAAGTTTTCTAAGTGGATAGCATTAAACATAGGTAACTGATAAGTCATAATTAGGTGAGTAAAAAGTGAATGGACATATAAGTACTACAAGGGCGGAGTAGGGTGATGGCTTTAGGACATATTTTCTACACGCAACCAACCCCTAACTTAAGAATTTCTATTTCAAAGACCAAAACCGGAGTCAATTTTTAAAAGGGCTTTCCAATGCTTTTAGGGTTGTCAAACAACCCTACCTTCTAAAACCCTCTCATGAGGACGTTTTCTAAAAATACTTTTCAAAACCTAAGTTCGACCATCGACTTTCACTTGGTGTGGATGACTTAGCACATCTTTAAATATGTTAGGTGGCGACTCCAAAGACCTTTTCAAAAAGCCCTAATCAATTCCATTTCAAGAACTCAAACCCCGTCGCATTCGTGCTTCTAGGAGGACAAGTTCTAACGAGAGAGCACTATACTATTTCCCCCCAAGCCAAGAGGGCCTGACATTTGGAAACGGGGTGTGACAGAGTCATTCACCTAGACTTGGCTTAAGAGGGGTTGTGTTTTAGAGCGTAGGATGGACCTAGCTCAGTTTAGGGACCCTGGGCTTTTATGGGTCAATATTTTTGAAGGTCAGGGTTGGGCTCCTCTCACCACTTTCATGGGGGAGGCCATTTTTATCCTACTTGCCGAGTTTATGAAGAACATCTCTATATGTTGCGTCACTCCGGGGCATGAGCAGATCATATCCTGGGTTAGGGGGCATGATATTGAGATCACCCCAGTACTTTTGATGTAGTAGTAGGACTACCCAGAGTGGCGGATCCTCAGTTTAGTTTCCCATCTAGGGGAGCCCCTGAGGACTTTAGAATTGTGTCGTTAAGGTTTATTTCCTAGGAACTCAATGGACTGGTTGTCGGCAGCTGTCGACCAGAGTTTTGTCCCTAGTACACTCTGCCATTTTTATTTTTTGTTCTCATTCCATATTCCTTGTCACGAGACATTATAAGGTTAAGAGAGATATGGCGAGTCTGTTATGGGCCATAGGGACGGGGCGGGCCATAAATCTCTCGTTATTTATGTTTACAGTGCTCACAGAGGAGTATTTGCACCCGCTTGCTCAGGGTTTTAACCCATTTGGGATTCTCCTGACCTGGGTGATCGAGACTGCGCTTGGGGGCTCAGTTCTAGGTTTGCGTTGATTCCAGCAGACGAGGGAGCCAGTAGATAGGTGCACCATTTAGCGGGTGCTTAGGGCACTGAGACAGCTTCAGGCAGATTAGTAGCCCCAGTAGCAATAGTAGCCACATATGCCTGCTCAAGACCAGCTCCAACAGTAGTAGAAGCCATAGATGCCTGCTCAGGAGCAGCCAGATATAGCGGATCTAGCCCAGTACAATCCACATATTCAGTTTGAGCAGTCTTAGGACCAGTCGGGAAAGTAGCATTTCTAGCCACATATGCTAGACCAGTCACTACAAATCCTTGTGCAGATGCAGCAGACACTAGATGCCTTAACTGCAGCATCGGCACATCAGTCCAGTGATATTTTGAGGCTGGAAAGTTACATGGCTGTGGGAATGGCTCAACTTCAAGATTTTGCCTCTGTTCAAGCCACACACGCCTTTCACATTGCTACACTTGAGGGTTAGATTCAAGTTCCGACCGAGCACATTAGTACACTTAAGGGTCAGGTTTGAGGCCAGTCTAGGGTTATTGAGGAGCTATTTGTAGAGGTTTGGGCTTTGAGGACAGCTACAACACCACCTCCTGATGACGATGGTGATGATCTATAGTAGTCTAGTGTTTAGATGTATCTTGTACATACATGGCATATCATTACCTTACATTTTGTATCTAAAATCCTATTTTTATATAGTGGATCATGTTTTGAGTTTTCTATTGTACATTCTTTTCTGTATAACCTTTATCTCTATCTTTTATTTATGGATTGTTTAGTTACAAATGTACTCAGACATTGATATATATCATTCACTTGTACCGTTCTGATGGAGATTGTGGTATTGTATGGTATCGATATCAATTTTCATTATGTTCACACATTTATCCATGCCTTTCTTTATATATGCTTTTCAGTCATTTATGATGGATGTGTTGATTGTAAACACCCTATTTTTGCCCGTTCGGCAGTCTCCAACTCATCCAAACTTGAGTTCAAATCAATATGGGCGTATTCCAGTTTCCCAATCCTAATCCAGTCATTCCATCGCTTCGTGGGTCTACCAGGCCCAAAATAGAGACAAAATGACCAAAATGCTCTTGTGGGTATTTTTTGGTCCAATTCCAATAGGCACGTCTTCTCGAAGACGGTAAGTCCCTTTTTTCAAGTCCAATTCCAATTCCAATTCCTATCCCTCCCTCGAGAAAGTTGATTCCTCAAGGCGGTAAGTCTATCCTGTCTAGCATGTTTTTCAAAGAAAGTTTCTTCAGAATGGTAAGTCTCTTCAAACCCATCGACCGAGATGAGACCCCAAGTCCCCGAGATGGTAAAACGGTCCACCTTTGGTGCGTGCTAGCTCGCCATTGTAGAAATGTCCGTTTCAGCACACCTTTCAAGAAAATTGATTCCTCAGGAGCTAAGTCCATATAGCAGCTTCCCAAGATCAGACAGTCTCGGGAATGATCGCGAACCGTCAGAGTAGAGGAAGTACTCGTAAACATCGCAACTGTTAGAGTGGCAGAAACACTCGTAAACAAGTCGATATAAGGAATTGCCAACAAACCTCTGTATCACGGAACCGGCGTCAGAGTGGCGGAAATACTTAAAACCCAAGTTAACACCAGTGCCTGCTAGCTCATTCCGGTGAAAATGACCAAATTGTCCCTAGGGCCATTTTTTGACACGTTTCTCGAGATAGTACCTAAGTCCTCAGAACGGTAAGTCCACCCTTCCAAGATCATCCTAGAGGCAATCCAGCACAATTAGGTGCCTTCTAGTAAGTTTTGGGCCAATTTCAAGACTTTCCGGTCAAGATGACCATTTTGCCCCTAGGCATCCAAACGCTCCGGGAGCCACATCAGCTTTGGGTATCAAACCGGTAACCTCCCAAGAATGCTTCTTATAGTATTCCCAATCTTTCATTATCTGTCCGAATCATTCCTAGTCAGTTCCGACAAACCCGGTGTGAAATGACCGTTTTACCCCTAGTGGGCCGGTCGCATTTTCCAACCACACCGGCTCTGGGTATCGAGCCGGTAACCTCCTGAGACATTCTAAGTAATGTCTCCAAACATCGAGTCTTCTTCTAGGATATTTTGAATCCATCTCGATAGCTATCCAGTCAGATTGACCGTTTTGCCCTTAATGGCCCGGTTGACCCCTCTAACAAACTCTGACATCCTTTTTCAAGTCCATTACCCCCGGGACCCTATTCTAAGGGTTCCTGTCCCTTTTCGACCTTCCGGGTCATTCCCGGCCCCTTTGAATCATTCCCGGACCTTTCAAAGTCACTCCTAGTGAAGCCAGTCTAAAAATTACATGGTAGTCACTAGTACAGGCGCCCAAATCTTCTAAAAATACGTTGCTTGCTGACCTTAAAAATTTCTTAAGTGGTTGGCGCCACTATCAGTGGTGCCAAGCCAAATATTGACCTTGCGCCGCTGCAACAGGTGCCAGGTTGTTCTTCCCTCTATAAATACAGAGCCTCCTCCAGTGTGAAAAAGGTCTGCAAACTCAATCTAAAAACCCTACTCTTCGATATACAGAGCTCGTAGCCTCCCTAAACCTTAGTTTTCTTTAGGTTTTCCAAACCCTAGCCCCCATACACAAACCCTAGCCCCCATACACAAACCCTAGCTCTCATATACTCCCATACACTCATATACACTTATACACTAGCCTCCAAAGCCTCGATTGAAGACATGAATTGCTGCAACCCGAAGCTCTCAAAGATCAAGACAAGTTTCTGAAGATCAAGATGAAGACTGAAATGAAGACCAAGGCAAAGCAAGAGAAACAAAGCACGCAAAGCAAAGCAAAATAAAGAAGATACAAGGTAGGCTCTCTATTTAAGTTTACGCATCTTCCCCCTCTCTCTTCTCCCTCTGAACCCACTTGGGTTTTCTTCTATTGTAATCTCCCATCTTCTCCCCCCCCCCCCTTACAACCTTGAAACAAGAGACTTTCCGGTCCATGTGTAGGATTAGGCTATTGGAGGTCATTGTGTCGGGGGCTTTCTTTTAGTCTAACTAAAGACCACGTGGGTTCGGCCCCCTTGATTATGTGGTGAAGCCTTTAACCTTGTATGTTTACGACCTCAACTTGCATTGTGCATATCATAATCTTGCATCTCTCCAAAATTCGTTTTCCAACTTGTTTTTAAAACTTGCATCAAAACTTGCATTAAAAGTTTTTTTTTTTCAAAACTTGTTTTCAAAATCACAATCCTAAGGTGATTCTAGCGTTTCCATGGCTAGGGTTGCTTTAGGAAAGTGTTACATTCAAAGTGACCAATATGGTCTATATTTTCAAATCTTCGTTGTTTTCAAAACCATTATCTTAAAGTGGTTCTAACCTTCTTATGGTTAGAATAGTTTTAGGAAAGTGAGATATTTTATATATTTTCTAAAAACTTTTTTTTTCAAATCTCTCTTTCTAAAAATCTCTTTTTGAGAATTCTTTCCAATCTCCTTTCTAAAATTGCTTTCTATAAACTCCCTCCAAAAATCTATTTTTCAAAACTCCTTTTTGAACTCCTTTCCAAAAAAGATCTCTTTAAAATTTCTTTTCTAAAAACACTCCTTAAATTTTTTTTCTAAAAACTCTTTCCAACAATCTCTTTTCAAAGATCTTTTTCCTAAAAATTCTTTCCTAAAAGCTCCTTCCAGAATCTTCTTTCTAAAACTCCTCTCAAGTTCACTTTCTAAAAACTCCTCTCTAGGATTTCTTTCCAAAAGTCTCCCTTTCTAAAAGCTCACTTTTCAAAATCTTTTCTTGAAATCCAAGTCAAGCCCTAGAGCCAATAATTAGGAAACCCTAATTTTCCTTCCCAAAAACATGATTTTCATTTTTCTATTTTGGCCTCAAAACCTAGGTTTCCAAAACCTCTTATTTTTTACACCAAAACTATATATATTTTCAAAACTTATTTTCTACATCAAAACTATAGTCTTCCCAAATCTAGGATTTCCAAAACTCCATCTTTCCAATTCCATGTCAAATCAAATCTTCCCTTTAGGAAACCAAATCCAATCTCCCCAATTTAGGAAATTAGATTCTATTCTCCGTTTTTGGAAACAAAATCAAAACACCTCTTTTAGAAACAAAATCCAGTCCTTCAATTTAGGAAATAGGAATCTCACTCCCTCCTAATCTCATACCTTCCTAAACCTTAGGTTTCCAAAACTTAAACTTTCAAATCTTTCCTAAATCTAAACCTTCCCTAATTCCGCCTTTTCCTAAATTCTATACCTTTCCAAATCTAAATCTTCAAATCTTTCTTAAACTTAAACCTTTCCTAATTTCAAGTACTTCCCAAAACTCTAAACTTTCTTAAATTCAAATCTTTCCAAAATCCTAAACTTTCTAAATTTCAAACTTTCTAAATTCAAATCTTTCTAAATTTCAAATCTTTCCAAATCCAAAACATTCCAATTTCAAAGTTTTCTTATTTCAAAACTTTCCAATTTTAATTCCTTCCTAATTTTTAAATTTTTCTTAATTCAAAACTTTCCTAATTCGAAAAGTTTCCTAAAATGACGCTTTCCTAAAATAAAACTTTCCTAAACGAAACTTTTCTATTTTGAAACTTTCCTAATTTGCAACTTTCCTAATTCCAACTTTCCTAATCTTCCAAGTCCAACATTCAAGTCAAATCTTTTCTCAAAACTCTTTCAAGTCAAGTCAAATCTTTCTTAAAATCTCAAGTCTTTCCTAAATCATATCTTCTTAAGTCTAGGTTTCCTAAATCTCTATCTTTCCAAATCAAAGTCTAATCTTTCTAATTCCAAATTCTAATCTTCTATTTTAAGTTCAAATCAAATCCAAATTCCGATTCAATTTCTTCGTCCATGTCAAATCTTCTATCGGACTCTTGTTCGAACTACGACTAACCTGATTCCTCAAAAAGGATATGTAGGCAAGTCTCATGGGTGCGGTCACCACCTTTTTCAAACTTCTATTTTCATAACTTTTTTCCAACTTCCAATTTCATAATCTATTTCAAGTTTCCAATTCCAAAAATCTATTTTCAAATCTCTATTTTCAATTTCTAAAACTTTCCAATTTCAAATCTATCTTTTCAAATTTCTTTTTGAATCAAATCAATTTCTTTTCAAATCAATCAAATCTATTTTTAAACTCTCTTCTCTTGCAATTGCATATTATGCATCATTCTTTTAAACATTCTTTTTTTAAAGTGGATAATTTTGGACATTTGTTAGTTGAATACTCTAATAGGTGAATCTAGGGTGAATAGACATGTAGGTACCACAAGGGTGGGGTAGGGTGATGGCTTAGTATATCTTCCCTACACGTAACAACTCTCTGAACCTAGGATCACTGTTTTTGAAAGACCAAAATGGAGTTTATTTACAAAAAGGGCTTAAATATTTTTTAAAGGTTGCTAAATAACCTATTTTTCTAAAAACCCTCTCTTGAGGAAGTATTTTTCAAAACCGTTTTAAAAAATTCTAAGTGTAATATTCGGATTGTGCTTAGTTTTTAGGTGACCTAACTCACCTTAATCAAGTTAGGTGACAACTCCAAATGTTTTTCAGAAGCCCTTTATTCAAATCAATTTTCAATTCAAATCTAGTTGCACTCATTCTTCTAGGAGGATGAGTTCTAATGAGATAATACAATATTTTTTTCACTTGTGTGTGTATTCCTCGAGTGTGAAAAATCTGGGCGTGACATTGACCTTTCATTTTTGATGCACCATACCACTATTTGTGGCAGTATAGCTTAACTTCAGTTGATATGGACCTGTTTCTTACTTCTAATTTCATGAGAAGCTGCTTAATTTATGCACTATACCACTTTGAGCACAAGTTATGCTTCATGATATTATTTGTTACTATTTTTGGCTTTTTCATCCTTACCTAGTGGAGATTACTACCTTGTGAGCTTTAGAGTATTTATCATCTTTCAGAGCATTTACATTTACTCAAGGACAACTCCTTCACCCTCATTTTTCTTGAATAACTTCATTATGCTTACATTTGGTTCATAAGATAAGTTTTGATCTTGACATTGACACTTATACTCTATAGAATATTATGATTTTGTACCTTAGACGTGATTCTAGACCCATATTCTTCTTGATAGATATACTCCCTTTTATATGAGCCATACGACCTTTTATCCCTTCATTTTCACTAAATTCTTCTTTAATTGATATAATTATAGTAGTAATATTCCATTTCTCCCAGTCTTGCAAAGGTACACCTATGTGGGAATAAAAATTGGGTGGTATTCACAATATAAAAAAAATAAAAAATAAAAAATAAAAGAAGGAGATTGGTTGGGAAATTCAATAGAAAAGTGAGCATATGGCGGAGTTGAAAATATCAAAAAAAAAAATAAAAATAAAAAGGAAGTGCCAAGTGTATTGGCAACAAAGTGAAGAAAAAAAGAATTGTGAAAGTTAAAAATGTCTATATACATGAAGGCTTGATTGCATAAAAAGGGAGGAGTTGAAGCTTATATTCATTCATCATCTCATGGCCGCATAATTTGACTTTTACTTACCTCTCTTTATCCCTACCTTATATCTCTTCTAAACCCTTTTTCCTCACCTTTAAATCACTTAATTGATCCAAAGGTGCTTGATTGTAAGTTCTATTAGAGTAAAAGTTAGATCTTGTCAATTCTTTGAATTATTACTCATCTATGAATGTTCATTCATGAAGTTATGCTAAGGTTGATACACTTATATCTATTTCGGTTCTTGTATTGGATATGTTTACTTGCATTGATTGGTACAATTACTCCATCGTTGAACATATCATTGTAAGAACCATGAGGGTCTTTAATTTTGAGTGTATGACTAGAGAGGATTGAATCAAAGCTTTAAGGTTTGGATGTGCATCAATGTGCATTAATGAGTTTCATATATGTTACTTAACATTGACTTATCGCACACACACACATGAACTTCTCTAGTGGATGAATTTGTGCATACTTTTACATATGTTTGACTTTTGGAGTATGTCTATCGATATCTTGAGTGGGAAATTCATATTTCCCTTAATCTTATTTTGAAATACAGTTCACAAAGAGATGTTTATGGTTATCATCATTGAAAACTCTCACGAGACACCACTCGTCCATGTAAGCACCCCATTTTTTACCACTCGGCAGTCTACGCTTTGTCCAGACTTGTTGTCAAGTCATTATGGGCGTATTCCAATCGAAACCAACTTTCTAAGTCCAAATCTTGTTTGTCCATCGCTTTGCGGGCCCACCAGGCCTAAATAGAGGCAAAATGACCGAAATGCCCTTAGGGGCATTGTCCTTTCCTTTCCAACTCCAATCCCTCTCTCGAGACAGTTTACTCCTCGAGACGGTTCCAATCCAGGCACGTCTTTTCAAAGATGGTAAGTCCCTTTCCAATCGCTCTCTCGAGACAGTTTATTCCTCGAGACGGTTCAAACTCAGGCACGTCTTTTCGAAGACAGTAAGTCCCCTTTCCAATCCCTCTCTCGAGACAGTTTATTCCTCGAGACGGTTCCAATCCAGGCACATCTTTTCAAAGACGGTAAGTCCCCTTTCCAATCCCTCTCTCGAGATAGTTTATTCCTCGAGACGGTTCCAATCCAGGCACGTCTTTCCGAAGACGGTAAGTCCCCTTTCCAATCCCTCTCTCATGACAGTTTATTCCTCGAGACGGTTCCAATTCAGGCATGTCTTTTCGAAGACGGTAAGTCCCCTTTCCAATCCCTCTCTCGAGACAGTTTATTCCTCGAGACAATTCCAATTCAGGCACGTCTTTTCGAAGACGGTAAGTCCCCTTTCCAATCCTTCTCTCGAGACAGTTTATTCCTCAAGAAGGTTCCAATCAAGGTCCCTTTGGTAACTTCCAGTGAATGCTATTTATAGTGTTCTCAACCTCCCTTTGTCTTTCTGGATCATTCCGAGTCAGTTCTGGCAAACCCGATGCGAAATGACCGTTTTGCCCCTGGTGGGTCGGTCACCTTTTCCGACCATACCGGCTTTGGGTGTCAAACCGGAAACCTTTGGTAACATTCTAAATAATGTTTTCAAATCCCAAGTCTTCTTCCGGGACAATCCGAGTCTGTCCCGGCAGCTTTCCAACCCGATTGACCATTTTGCCCCTAACGGCCCGGTCAACCCTTCCGACACATTCTATCCTCACTTTTCAAGTCAAATACCTCAGGGACACTATTCTATGTGTTCCTGCTCTTTTCTGGCCTTCCGGGTCATTCCTAGCCTCTTCAAATCATTCCCGGGCTTTCCAGAGTCACTCCTAGTGAAGTCAGGCTAAAAATTGCTTGGTAGTCACTAGTATAGGCGCCCAAATCTAGTCAAAGATATGTTGCTTGCCAACCTTAAACATTTGCTAAATGGCTGGCGCCACTACAAGCCAAAAAAAATGGCCTGGCGCCACTCCTAGTGGTGCCAGTGTAAAGTTTGGCCCGACGCCACTACAACAAGCGCCAGTGTTGTCCAACCTCTATAAATACAGAGCCTCTTCCAACATGAAAAGGATCTGCAAACTCAATCTAAAAATCATATAATTCGATATACAGAGCTCGAACACTCCAAAAACCCTAGCCTCCCTAGGTTTTCTAAACCCTAGCCACCATACACTAAACCCCAGCCTCCTATACACCCCCATACACTCATACACTAGCCTTCAACCCGTCTTTGAAGACTTGAAGAGCTGCAATCTAAAACTTGAAGACAACTCTTGAAGATTGAAGACGAAGATCAAGACGAAGACCGAAGATCAAAGACAAGCAAGGCATGCAAAATAAACAAGACATACGGTAGGCTCCCTATTTAAATTTTCGCACTTCCCCCCTCTCTCTTCTCTCTCCTAACCCACTTGGGTTTTCTCTATTTTAATCCCCCATCTCTTTCCCCCCCCTTTCTTTGCATGCTTGAAACAAGGGGATTCCCAGTCCATGTGTAGGATTGGGTTATTGGAGAGTCACCGTGTCGGGGGCTTTCTTCTAGTCTAACTAGAGACCACGTGGGTTCGGCTCCCTTGATTACGTGGTGAAGCCTTAACCTTGTATGTTCACGACCCCAAAATTGCATTGTGCATATCATGATCTTGCATCTTCCAAAAACCATTTTTAAAGTTGTTTTTCAAATCGTTTTCAAAATTGTTTTCAAAATTGCATCAAAATCCCCTTTTCGAAAACTTGTTTTCAAAATCAGAATCCTAGGGTGAATCTAGCTTCTCCATGGCTAGGATTGCTTTAGGAAAGTGTTACATTTAAAGTGACTTTCATGGTCCATATTTTCAACCCTTGTCCTTTTCAAAACCGCTCTCCTAAAGGGGTTCTAGCCCTTTTGTAGTTAGAATTGCTTTAGGAAAGTGAGATGTTTTTATACCTTCTAAAAATTCTCTTTCCAAATCCCTCCTCGTAAAAATCTCTTTTCCAACATGCTTCCAAAAAGTTCCTCTTTTCAAAATTGATTTCTAAAAACTCTTTCTAAAAATCTATTTTTCAAAACTCCTTTTTCAACTCCTTTCCAAAATGCTCTCCCCAAAATCCACTTTCCAAAAACGCTCCCTAAAAATCTTTCTAAAAACTCTCTTCCCAAAATATTCCTTCTAGAAATTCCCCTCTAGGATTCCCTTCTAGAAACCCTCGTTTCCAAAAACACACTTTCCAAAAACTCCTTTTCTTTAAAATCTTTTTCCAAAAAACTCTATCTTCAAATTCACTTTTCAAAAACTCCTCCCTAGGATTCCCTTCTAGAAAACCTTCGTTTCCAAAAACACACTTTCCAAAAATCCTTTTTCTTTAGAGCCCAAGTCAAGCCCTAGAATTCACAATTAGGAAATCCTAATTTTCTTTCCAAAAACATGATTTTCAAACTTTGCCACAAACCTAGGTTTCTAAAATCTCTCGTTTTCTACATCAAAACTATACATCTTTCCAAAACTTATTTTCTATGTCAAAACTATAGTTTTCCAAACCTAGGGTTTCTAGAAACTTCCCTTTTCAAATCTTTGCCAAATCCAATTTTCTCTTTGGGAAACCAAATCCAATCTTCTCATTTACGAAACTAGATCCTGTCCTCCGTTTTTGGAAACAAAATCAAACTTTCTCTTTTAGAAACAAAATCCAATCCCTTCCTAATCCAAATCTTTCCTAATTCAACTCCTTCCTAATCTTCCACTTTCCTAAATCTTAAGTTTCCAAAACTTGAATATAAATATCTTTCCTAAATTTTAAAACTCAATTTCCACATCCTTCCTAATTCCACCCTTTCCTAATTTCGTCCCTTTCCAAATCTTAACTCTCCTAACCTAAGTTTTCAAATCTTTCCTAAACTCAAACCTTTCCTAATCTCAAGATTTTCTAAAACTCTAAAAATTTCTAAATCCTAAACTTTCTAGATTTCAAATCTTTCCAAATCCAAAGCTTTCTAAACTCAAAACTTTCTTATTTTCAAAACTTGCTTGTTTTCTAAACTTTTCCACTTTCAAAACTTCCTAATTCCAAAACCTTTCCTAAAATGAAAATTTCCTAAAATAAAACTTTCCTTTTTCAAATATTTCTTAAAACAAAACTTTCTTAATTCAAAACTTTCCTAATTTCAAATCTTTCGTAAAATGAAACTTTCCTAATTTGAAAACTTTCCTAATTTGAAACTTTCCTAAATCGGACCTTTCCTAATTCAAACATTTCCTAAATCCAATCTTTCCTAATCTTAAGTCAAATCTTTCCTAAGTCTCTTTCCTAAGTCTAGGTTTCCTAAAACCGAGTTTTCCAAAGTCAAGTCTTTTCAAATCTTTCAATTAAAGTTCAATCTCTCAACCCTCCAATTCCAATTTTCAATTCAATCTCTTTCTTCCAAATCAATCTCTTTTCAATCGGACTTTTGTCCGAACTACGACTGACTTGATTCCCCCAAAGGGATACGTAGGCAACCTTCATAGGTGTGGTCACAACACTTTTCAAACTTTTAACTCCACCCTCATGGGTGTGGTCACAACATTTTTCAAATTTCAAATTCCACAACATTTTTCAAATCTCAAATTCCACAACATGTTTCAATTTCTGTTTCTACAATTTCTTTCCAATCTCCAATTTCATATCTATTCCAATTTTCAATTCCAAAAATCCATTTTCGAATCTCAATTTCCAAATTCTAAAACTTTCCAATTTCAATTCCATCTCTTCAAATTTATTTTCAAATCAAATCAATTTATTTCCAAATCTATTTTCCAACTTCTTTTTCTTGCACTTGCATCATGCATCATGATAGATTTTAAACATTGGTTTTCAAAGTGAATAAGATTGACCATTAGTTAGTTGAAGACTCTCATAGGTGAATCTAGGGTAGATTGACATGTAGGTACCGAAATGGCGGGGTAGGGTGATGGCTTAGTGCGTCTTCCCTACACATAACCAACCTCCGAACCTAGATCACTGTTTTCAAAGACCAAAATGGAGTTATTTTTCAAAAAGGGCTAAATGTTTTTCAAAAGTTGCCAAACAACCTATTTTCAAAATCGTTTTTCCAACAACCTTAAGTGTAGTCTTCGGATTATTCTTAATTTTCAGGTGACCTAACTCACCTTAATCAAGTTCGGTGGCGACTCCAAATATTTTCTAAAAAGCCCTTTATTCAAATCTATTTTCAATTCAAACTTAGTCGCACTCATTCTTCTAGGAGGGTGAGTTCTAATGAGAGAGTACAATGTTTTTCCTGCTTGTGTGAGTATTCCTCGAGTGTAAAAAATCTGGGCGCGACAACTGGCGACTCCACTAGGGACACTTAGAGGGTTAGGCCGTAGTCATGTTTCTTTACCCTTCACCCATGTAGAGTCTTCAATTAACTTGGTTCAATCCTATTCACTTTAAAATTTTCCAAACTAAATTTTCAAAATTGTTTAAAAAAAAAAAACACATTTATATTATCTTGTATTATGTTTGTCATCCACAAACTAACACTTGCATTTTTGTTTTGTAGGTGCACTTTTTGCTTAAGTTTTATTTAACTGCTATGCATGAATGTGATAAACAGGATGAATGGGAGTTGTTGGGCTTTTTCCTCCACTTTTAAAAATCACACACACACTACATGTGCACTTGCATTCTACATACTTGCATTATTACCCTGATATGTCCTTTCTAGTTAGAAAGGGGGAACGGTATATTGGTTGTGGGCAAGATGCTGTGTCAGTTTCTTGGCCTATGGCCTCTTGATGGTTCCCCCGCTCGGATCACCAACCGATCATGGCACCACCTCGGGGAGTGGGCCTAGGTTTGAAGATCCAGGGACCGAGCCTTTTTAGGACGCATTAGTCAACCCTCAACCTCATACTCATATAGACACCATGCATAGCCGAACCTCTGCCGAATTTAAGACACGAGCACCGTTTTTAAAATCATGGAGGAAAGGACGACTGCTCTTACTTTCATTTATACCTGTTTATTCATGCTGTTATACTAACTGTATTCTTACTGTTATAATGACTGTCTAACTACTCATGCATGCACGTTTATTTTGCTATTGCATTCCCTCTCCTTATACTCTTTGTATATCCATGTTCATGCATTCAATATTTCATGTCAAGACAAGAGTTCCAAGTAACTCAAGTCACTGCATTCTCGTGCATATGATCAACCCATTGAGAATGGCACCAAAGTCACTCTCCCTTGCATTAAACCTACCCAAACCCTAAGGGTTCTTGCGTAACCCTAAGGATTCATTGCATGCATCCCAATCTATTTTATAAGAGGGGCCCCAATCCCTCTATGCTCACAGAGATAGGATTGTCAAAAAGACAAGGGGCAATCAATCAACAAGGTCTCTTAGCGACCTCCTCGACGTCAAATCCAACAAAGGCGGATCCAAAGACTCAAGAGTAGTTTAGGTATTCCCTTTTGTAAAAGTAGATAGGTGGAAGTCCAAAGGAAAATGTTCCCCCTCCCCCTACTAAAATGTATTTCAATTCTTTTTGTATCTTAAACCCAAAATTCAATGTACTTTTTTTTACTCTTATGAATGAATGCATGGATGGTTGAAGGTTCCTACCTGACGGTAAAGTATCTGCATACAGGAGCAAATCCCCTATCTCCAAGAATCGGCCAATACATCATGACTAGTTTCCCTCCTAAAAAGGGGCACCCTAGGACATGCATTGCATAAAGCTTTCTAAAAACCAAAAACTGACTTGGGACTTGTGTTTTTGTCTTTTTCTTTCTTCTTCTTCTATTTCTAGATACAAGAAGTCACCTTGCACTGAGTCAATATTGCTCCTAAAAAAGGGCAACATCCACCTATGGATCCCATTATTACCCGGTAAAGAGCATCACTGATGGCTGCTAAACCTGAAGAATCCTCTCAAGTCTCTCGAGAGGAAGTCAACGAAATGAGGACTAAGATAGACGAGATGCTCAAACTCATTCAAACTCTGGCCATGAAGGATGCTACTGCGGTCCCGTCATCATCTATGACTTCATCCAAAGACCTTGAACCCGCTAATCCAAGGATCATGCTTCAGTCCGACAATACTGGGAGGACTAAGGAAGACGCCAAAGGGGTCAACATTGAAGAAGAAGAGACCATATTGCTTTCACCTGCTATAAAAAAAGGCCTTTCTAGACCCTCTCAGTCTAAAAATCCAAGGATTGGAAGATTCGTTGCGAAGTCACCATGGCCACGATGCTTACGGGTTCACTTCCTATGATGAGCTCTATTTCTTCCCTGACCACCTGAGACCTGCTAAGTTTAAAATGCCTGAATTTCAGAAGTACGACTATACCGGTAACCCCGTTGCTCATCTTCGTCTATATGCTGGAGCGCTTAGTGGACATGGCAACGACTCGAAGCTCCTTATGCAGTTATTCCAACATAGCCTCATAGGGTCGGCTCTGCAATGGTTCGCTCGTCTAGACTTAAGGAAGATCATAACCTGGATGGAGCTAGTCAATGCATTCAAAGCCCAATACCATCACAACATCGACCTCACTTCTGATTGATGGTCCTTGATGACGATGGGCAAGGGTGAGAAGGAGAGCTTTAAATCATACGCTCTAAGATGGAGAGAGGCCGTTGCACAAGTTAATTCCCCGCTGGAGGAGAAGGAGTATGTACAACTGTTTGTACATACTTTTCAAGGTATATTCTATGAGAAGCTCTGCACAAGCGTGGGGAAAAGCTTCTCCGAGCTCGTCCTGTAAGGAGAGATGATAGAAAATGGCCTCAAGACAGGAAGAATTACAGATCCCTATGCTAAGACTGGAGAAAATACCGCCAACTTAGCCAAGAAGGTGGCTACTACAAGGGGCACGATCAGGAAGGAAAATGGAGTGTCCGCTATTCTGCCTAGCCAACCACCCCAATACCGACCCTTGCTACAATCACCCCTAGTCCTGCCCTTGCCCACCTTGACCGTGCCTGCTCCAACCCCAAACTATGGTCCCACTGGGGCACGACCCAACTTCAGCAGACCTGCTCGACGTATCAGTACCTTTGACACCTTAGCTTGCACCCAAACCGAGGCTTACTATAGCCTTCTGAAGAACAACATCTTGAAGCCCGTCCCTACTCGCCCGTAGCCAAGCCCTCTACCCCCAACTTTTAATACTGCCCTTACATGTGAGTACCATTCAGGTGGCCAGGGGCATGACATCAAAAGTTGCTTCGCTCTCAAGCACAAGATCTAACACCTGATCGATAACAAGACCATTGATCTGCAGCCGGTAAAACCTGCTCCTACTCCCAATGTGACCACCAACCCTCTGCCTAATCACACCATCAATATGATATTAGTATAAATGGAAGGCAAGGGAGAGTTCAACGAGCCCGAAGTCGAAGATTATGAGGACGATTGGGAGACTGAGGAAGAAGATGACTGGGAGGAGGATCTCCCATTACACCCAATTTATCTTCATAATCCTGAGGAGGTGCCTAATGCTTCTGACTGGCCCATTGAGGAGTTGATGTTCCCAATAGATGAGATGACCAAGAACACGGCTGTTGATGGATGGGGCGCTGAATTTCTACACCCAAAATATGCCGCGGCGGAACGAAACTTACTAGGAAGCCCTTGGTCTGCAACTGAGTATGAAGACATGGGCTAGGAGATAAAGGAGTCAATAGAGCAGATGGAGTTGTTCGAGTTGGAAGGCGGTGAACTAGCCACCCTGTTTACAGAAGAATCCGCTACAAAGGAAAAGAAGGAGGCTGACTACCGCGCCAGTAACGTCAACATCTTCGGAGCTCTAGGAGAATCCGTTGCCTGTCTCGCCTTGGCCGAGGATCTGGGTCGCGAATGGAGCATCGAAGATGTGGGAATTGTCCCAAGACCTTACTAGAAATGGATTCCTTGCACAAGCGTACAAGAGAGGGGTGTTTACACCCACTTTCTTCTTACCCCTTTTTATTTCCTGTCTTTAAATTGATGTTTACATTTTCTTATTGCTTAAGAACTTGATGCTTTTCGTAAAAGTAATAATAATAATCAAATGACAGTCTTTTATTCCATTGTTGTTATCTTGTCTTCCCAGGGGAATAGTGACTACTTTCTACGCAAAGGGCATGGTGTGTCTTATGGAATGATCCAACTTGAAGGGATGATAGCATGAGTTAACCACTGGCCAAATGGCCAGCTCTCCCGAGAGAGAAGATAAGGATGAGTGAGGATACCACCTAAAGGCAGCATTTGCAGGACTCCGAAGCTAAGCGATGTGTGGTCAGTTTATCAAAATAAAGAGGAGCCATCTTTCACTTCCTCACATATAAATAAAAGGAATGAATCACTAATAAATAAACCAATGTGCTCATATTCCCTTTGCTTAACCCTAGTGCCTCGCAGAAAGCGAAAATTTTCTTTGTCAACCCTGATCCAAGACTGTCCTCCCCACACTAGGGCAGACAATAGTAAAGAACTCTAGGAGTGGTGTCCACCTTTATCATGCTAGGTTAGTGTTGAAAACTCTATAGGTCAAACAATCTAATTCAAAGTGAGGAGAGGCCCTCATTTCATTTTCCATACAGTCAAAAGCAACCCCTTGCCAAACCTGTTGAGCCATGTATCCTTTTCTTAACAAAACCCCAACCTAGGGATCACCGCCCACACTGGGTATATTGAACTACCAAGGAAAAGATATAAGGGAAAAGGGTCGAAAAATTATTCGTAGAAAGAACAAGCAAAGGAAAGGAGTTGCCAAGGGGCAAGAGGCCAAGAAAAAAAAAAAACAAAAAAAAAAAGAAACAAAAAAAAAAAAAAAGAGGAAGAAAACCATGATTCTAAGGAAAGGCCTAAAAGAGCCATGATTAAGTCATATTCAAAAGCATGATAAGAAGATCAAATGGGAAGAAAGTCATATTTATCTCAAAAAGTATATGGAAAGGGTGAAAGAACAAGGTCATGTCCACCCTGAGAAGTATATGGTCAAAAACAAGAAGAAAATTTAAAGGTGATCCTAGGTTATAAGGAAACCCAGTAGAAGCAATAGGCTCGAGCCTTTGTCCTTTTCTTGCAAAACCTCGAAACCATGGCCTACATTACAACCCTAGTAAAGTCCCCTCTTATTGAAAGCAGATTGCTTGATCTAAATGAGCTACATACGCTGCCAAAGTTAAAGAAGGATGCTAATCCTGCTGAAAAGTAGTCAAGGATTGTATGGATCTAAGCCCCATTGAAAACAACATCAAATTTGAGCCTGCATATCCCATTGTTTCTGAAACCCCCATAACCTAGCCTACATTACGGTCCTAAACAAAGTCTCATTGGATTGAAAGGACTGGCCACTTATCGCTCTGCCAAAGGTCAGGTAAGCTGGTTGCTAAAACCCCGAGAGTCGAGAGTCTTAGCCCAATAACCCTGTACACTAACCCTAAGACAGAGAGTTGGAGGCGATCAAGAGGTTGAGAAGGTTGCAAAGTGCTATCATCCAATCAAGGTAGAGTCGAGCCAGAAGATAGGCTAAATCCCTGAAGAGGAGGGAGTTACCATCCCCAGGACTACAAGTCTAACAGTGCCCTGTGTCATTCTATTAACATATTTCTAACCTGTGCATATGTTAAAAAAAAAAAAAAAAATCAGCATGAGCTTTACACACATAAGACATAACTTCCTGTAGAAATATAAGTCACCAACATCAATTCATGTAATAAATATCCAACATTATCATACATCACATGTATCTAATCATAAGCCTAGCTGTGAATATCATAAATGTATCTGTCTATCCATGCATTTAAGTACCATAAATATTCACTTTTGTACAACATATCAAAATAAAACTGTTTAACATAAATACAACTCAAGGACGAGGGGCAAAAGAAGATCAGGGTCTCTACAAGGGGCATCTATCATAGGTCGAAGTCAATATTATCTAGATCAAAATCCCCAAAACTAAGCATCGGAGGAGGTGGATAACTACTCGAAGCACCGCCATCCTACAGGGAAGATAGAACCGAAATCAGCTGCA
This sequence comes from Euryodendron excelsum, assembly GCA_033060915.1. Classification (NCBI taxonomy): domain Eukaryota; kingdom Viridiplantae; phylum Streptophyta; class Magnoliopsida; order Ericales; family Pentaphylacaceae; genus Euryodendron; species Euryodendron excelsum. The sequence continues at coordinate 37,918,140 of CM065377.1, forward strand.
TACAAAAGGAACTAGGCAACAGCAGAGCAATAAGAAGCGGAGAGAAAATAACATACCCCCCCCACCGCCCATCTGAGATAGCCGAGCCGTCAGGGAAGCTACCTTGGCCTAGTACTGATTCTGCTCCATCTGGTATTGATCTCTTTGATCTCTCATGGCAGTAAACTCAGCCTGGGGCACATATCCTCCAGCACGGCGCCACAAGTCAACTACCTCCTGGCCAACAGCATACCCGCCGACCACTACCTCAAACCGGGTGAAGGCACCAACTGAATGAGCCCCAAAATGTGCAGCGTAATCTGTATCTGGGGGAAGCAAGAACTCAGCACCTGGCTGACGCTCCTGGTAAGGGATAGGCACTCCCGCCACCAGGGCTCCAAACATATATTCTGGTGGAGCCCTTGCTGATCGAAACTCCTCATGAAACTGCCGCCAGTGTCGCTCTCCAAGATAAGACTCCCAAGTGTCGTCACTGAGAAAAGCAGCTATCGACAGGGACAACGGGACCAAGTACCGGACTGTCTCATAATGGACTGATCCAATGAAAGACCACCAGGTCACATCCCTCACCTTAATCAGCTCCAGGTTAGCCCGGAGCGTCACAAAGTCAGTAATCTCTGATCGCTGGGCTACCCGGTCACGAGTCCACCTCAAGGCACGAGGATAGAGGTCATCCTCAAAAGCTACAGGACGATGCACCGGAAGGTACTCGTAACTCCAGAAGCTAGTCATGCTGCCCCAACGAGAAGAAGTCCGAACCCGCATCGATCGAAGAAAGAAGCTAAAGGAAAAGGACCCCTAGTCCAGCTTAGACAAAGCTCCAAGATCGGCTACTATGCTCACCGAATGACACGGCACGGGTGACTTGTTGTTGCAGAAGCAGCTAAAGATGATATACAACACAAGTCGCTGTCTCATGATGTCCCGCCTGGTAGGCGATGGCTTAATAGCGAAGGTACGGTCATCCTGACTGATCCAAGAGACTGGAAAAGCAGAACCCTCAGGAGGAGGCAAGTCTAATAGCAAACAGGCCTCGTCCCTACTGACTAGATGCAGGATGATCCGCCGGTCGACAAAGGAGAGCCCTATAATAATCGCCCAATCCAAAGGAGTAGGACCTAACTTGAAGCCGACAAAATGAAAGGTCCCGGTCTCCCCGAACCACCTATCAACAAGTGCCAGTACCAAATGCCGGTTCAGGTGGTTAGCCTGTAATCCCATAAAGGCGCCAAATCCAATCTCTACCAAGAAGACACGATATGATGGGGCAGCCCGCTGCATGATCACAAAAACCTGATGAACAGCCCCTCGGAAAGCTGTATGTACCTACGGAGGAGGCAAATACTATCTAGAGTACACACTGGGGAGGTAAGCCAAATCCTTGAGAGGTGGAACGTCTGGTATCTGCAGATCTCCCAAGTCGGCATCCGTCTGCCTATGCCTGGAAGAAGCTCTCCCATAACCGGTCACTTGATCCCCAGGGCCTGGTACCTCCTCCTCGGCACCAATCTCCTCTACGAAGGCTTGCTCAACCAGAGGGAAAGGGTCGACAGATAGCCTACTCCCCTACCCACTCTGACTGGAAGAGGATCGTCCGATAGATCGTCGACTACCTCTAGATCAACTAGAACTGCCAGTAGAATCTGTCCGGGCCGCCTTCCTAGAACGGCGTCTCCTCTTAGAACCGTCATCACTCGCGTCTGCCATCCTGAAAAGGTAAGCCATGGTAAGAGACGTTAACATGCCATACGTGCAGTTTAAATAACAGTAAAATAAAATAAATAACTAACACAAACAAAACAAATTAAGGATTTCGAACAACAAATCAAAAACAAAATTTCTACACATCTTGGTTTTCTAATTTTCAAATCACATCTCAAAGGTTCTCTGCCTTTTTCCTTCAAAAGGATTTTATTTCTAAAAACTTTTTCTAACCCGTTCCCTAATTTCTAAAAATTTCGGTAGAGTCCTGTTTAAAAATGGCCCCTACAACACCCATGACATCAACACACAATACAAAACGTGCACTTTCCAACATAACAATCACATAACAACCGCACTCGCGCACATTTTTCAATTTTTCAAAATTTTCAAGACATGTTTTATTTTTCAAATAAATCAATGGTTTTCAAAAGTCTCCTGAAATTTTTCAAAATCACCTCAAATGTTTTCTAAAATATTCCAACATTTTTCCAAATTTCAAACTTTACAAATCCCATCAATTTCTTGAATTTTGTCTTTTTTCTAAGTATTTTCCTATTTTTCAAAAAATCAAAAATTCACTGAGTTTTCAAAAAATCACGAAACTTCATACGGTTGCTAAACATATTTTTCTAAGGCACATTGCATAAAAAAGATAGCCAGAAAACCTAATGCCCAAGTCTGTGAGAACAAATTCCCTATTTCTGCAAAAAACCCCCTTCACATATTCACGTATAATCACTCAAAGTCAATCAAACAACCATAAAAATGCAAAAACAACATCACCAAAGTGTTCAAAGCATATCAAAACATCAATTTTTACTATTCACATGATTCAAACGAAGTTCTACACATCCAAATCAGCAAAATTTGAAAACTCACTTTTGGAAGTTCTCCGGCAAAATCTTCTCTTCCAGTGACTTTTCCGGCAACGTGGTCTCCTTTCAGCAATCACCTGTGGTCTCCAAGAAGTGCTCCTTCAATGTCCAAGACCGATTCTTCGCAATGCCTCACAAATTTGCAAAAACTCTTCAAATCCCGTAAGCATTCGAACCATAATTTTCTACTTTTAACTCCAAACCTGGCCCCACTAGCAGAGGCGCCAGGCATTTTCTGCCAAAAAAGCCACTGCTAGTGGTGCCAATTGCAAATTTTGGACAGTTTTGCCCTTTTTCCCGCCAAAACTCGTTTTCGAAGGTCTTTTTGGCCTGTTATCTGTTTTCAACACCCATTGTCGAAAGATTTCCAATGTCCGTCCCTCTGACTGCCTCGCAGTCAACATGGGACTCTTACTCTTATCGTTTTCTGTCTTTGACAAGCAAAGACAGAAAAAGAGGGGCAGCTGTAAGCACCCCATTTTTGATCGCTCAGCAATCTATGCTCCGTCCAGACTTGTTGTCAAGTCATTGTGGGCGTATTCCAATCGAAACCAACTTTCTAAGTCCAAATCCTGTTTGTCCATCGCTTCACTGGCCCACTAGGCCCAAATAGAGGCAAAATGACAGAAATGCCCTTAGGGACATTGTCCTTTCCTTTCCAACTCCAATCCCTCTCTCGAGACAGTTTATTCCTAGAGACAGTTCCAATCTAGGCACGTCTTTTCGAAGACGGTAAGTCCCCTTTCCAATCCCTCTCTCGAGACAGTTTATTCCTCGAGACGGTCCCAATTCAGGCATGTCTTTTCGAAGACGGTAAGTCCCCTTTCCAATCCCTCTCTCGAGACAGTTTATTCCTCGAGACGGTTCCAATCAAGGTCCCTTTGGTAACTTCCAGTGAATGCTATTTATAGTGTTCTCAACCTCCCTTTGTCTTTCCGGATCATTCCGAGTCAGTTCCGGCAAACCCGGTGCAAAATGACCGTTTTGCCCCTAATGGGTTGGTCTCCTTTTTTAACCACACCGACTTTGGGTATCAAACCGGTAGCCTCCTAAGACTAATTTTTATAGTGTTCTCAACCTCATTTTACCTTTTCGGATCATTCTGAGTCAATTTCGGCAAACCTGATGCAAAATGACCGTTTTGCCCTTAGTGGGCCGGTCTCCTTTTTTGACCACACCGGCTCTGGGTATCAAATTGGTAATCCTCTGTGATTACTTCTTATAGTATTCTCAACCTTCTTCTATCCTTCCAGATCATTCCGAGTCAGTTCTGACAAACTCGGTGTGAAATGACCGTTTTGCCCCTGGTGGGCCGGTCACCTTTTCTGACCACACCGGCTTTGGGTATCAAATCGAAAACCTTTGGGAATATTCTAAATAATGTTTCCAAATCCCAAGTCTTCTTCTCGAACAGTCCGAGTCTGTCCCGGCAACTTTCTAACTCGATTGACCATTTTGCCCCTAACGGCCCGGTCAACCCTTCCGACACATTATATCCTCACTTTTCAAGTCAAATACCTTCGGGACACTATTCTAAGTGTTCCTTCTCTTTTTCGGCCTTCCGGGTCATTCCTGGCCTTTTCAAATCATTTCCGGGCTTTCCGGAGTCACTCCTAGTGAAATCAGACTAAAAATTATGTGGTAGTCATTAGTACAGGCGCCCAAATCTAGTCAAAGATATGTTGCTTGCAGACCTTAAACATTTGCTAAATGGCTGGCGCCACTACAAGCCAAAAAAAATGGCCTGGCGCCACTCCTAGTGGCACCAGTGTAAAGTTTGGCCCGGTGCCACTGCAACAGGCGCCACTGTTGTCCAACCTCTATAAATATAGAGCCTCTTCCAACGTGAAAAGGATCTGCAAACTCAATCTAAAAATCATATAATTCGATATACAGAGCTCGAACACTCCAAAAACCCTAGCCTCCCTAGGTTTTCCAAACCCTAGCCACCATACACTAAACCCCAGCCTCCTATACACCCCCATACACTCATACACTAGCCTTCAACCCGTCTTTGAAGACTTGAAGAGCTGCAATCTAAAGCTTGAAGACAACTCTTGAAGAAAGAAGACGAAGATCAAGACGAAGACCGAAGATCAAAGATAAGCAAGGCATGCAAAATAAACAAGACATACGGTAGGCTCCCTATTTAAATTTTCGCACTTCCCCCCTCTCTCTTCTCTCTCCTAACCCACTTGGGTTTTCTCTATTTTAATCCCCCATCTCTTTCCCCCCCTTTCTTTGCATGCTTGAAACAAGGGGATTCCCAGTCCATGTGTAGGATTGGGTTATTGGAGAGTCACCGTGTTGGGGGCTTTCTTCTAGTCTAACTAGAGACCACGTGGGTTCGGCCCCCTTGATTACGTGGTGAAGCCTTAATCTTGTATGTTCACGACCCCAAAATTGCATTGTGCATATCATGATCTTGCATCTTCCAAAAACCGTTTTTAAAGTTGTTTTTCAAATCGTTTTCAAAATTGTTTTCAAAATTGCATCAAAATCCCCTTTTCGAAAACTTGTTTTCAAAATCAGAATCCTAGGGTGATTCTAGCTTCTCTATGGCTAGGATTGCTTTAGGAAAGTGTTACATTTAAAGTGACTTTCATGGTCCATATTTTCAACCCTTGTTGTTTTCAAAACCGCTCTCCTAAAGGGGTTCTAGCCCTCTTATGGTTAGAATTGCTTTAGGAAATTAAGATGTTTTTATACCTTCTAAAAATTCTCTTTCCAAACCCCTCCTCGTAAAAATCTCTTTTCCAACATGCTTGTAAGCACCCCATTTTTGGCCGCTCGGCAGTTTATACTCGGTCCAGACTTGTTTTCAAGTCATTGTGGGCGTATTCAATCGAAATCAATTTTCTAAGTCCAAATCCCGTCTGTCCATCTCCTCGCGGGCCTACCAGGCCCAAATAGAGGCAAAATGACCAAAATGCCCTTAGGGGCATTGTTTCTTTCCAATTCCAACTCCAACCCCTCTCTCGAGACAGTTTATTTTTCGAGACGGTTCCAATTCAGGCACGTCTTTTCGAAAACGGTAAGTCCCCTTTCCAATCCCTCTCTTGAGACAGTTTATTCCTCGAGACAGTTCTAACTGAGACACGTCTTCTCGGAGATGGTAAGACCCCTTTCTAATCCTTTTCTTGGGACAGTTTATTCCTCGAGACGGTTCCAACTCAGGCACGTCTTTTCGAAGACGGTAAGTCCCCTTTCCAATCCCACTCTTGAGACAGTTTATTCCTCGAGACGGTTCTAACTCAGGCACGTCTACTCGGAGACGGTAAGACCCCTTTCTAATCCCTTTCTTGAGATAGTTTATTCCTCGAGACGGTTCCAACTCAGGCACGTCTTTCGAAGACGGTAAGTCCCCTTTCCAATCCCACTCTCGAGACAGTTTATTCCTCGAGACGGTTCCAATTCAGGCACGTCTTTTTGGAGACGATAAGACCCCTTTCCAATCCCTCTCTCGAGATAGTTTATTCCTCGAGATGGTCCGAGTAGCGAAAATACTCGTAAATATCACAACTGTTAGAGTAGCGGAAATACTCACAAATAGGTCGATATAGGGAATTGCCAACAAACCCCTGTGTCACAACGACCGCTGTCAGAGTGGCGGAAACACTCAAAACCCAGGTCAACACCAGTGTCTATTAGCTCTCTTCAGTGAAAAATAACCAAACTGCCCCTTGGACTTTTTTTGTGACTTTCCGGTCAAGATGACCATTTTGCTCCTAGGCATCCGAATGCCCTAGGAACCACACCGGCTCTGAGTGTCAAACCGGTAATCTCCTGAGATTGCTTCTTATAGTATTCTCAGCCTTTCCTTTACCTTTTCGGATCATTCCGAGTCAGTTCCGACCAACCCAGTACAAAATGACCGTTTTGCCCCTAGTGGGCCGGTCTCCTTTTTTGACCACACCAGCTCTGGGTATCAAACCGGTAATCTCCTGAGACTACTTTTTATAGTGTTCTCAACCTCCCTTTAGCTTTCCAGATCATTCCGAGTCAGTTCCGGCAAACCCGGTGTGAAATAACCATTTTGCCCTTGGTGGGCCGATCACCTTTTCCGACCACACCGGCTTTGGGAATCAAATCGGCAACCTTTGGGAACATTCTTCCTGGACAGTCCAAGTCTGACCCAAGCAGTTTCCCAGTCCGATTGACCGTTTTGCCTCTAAAGGCCCGGTCAACCTTTCCGACCCCTCTTATCCTCATTTCTCAAGTCAAATATCTTTAGGACACTATTTTAAGTGTTCCTGCTCTTTTCTGGCATTCCGGGTCATTCCCGGCTCCTTCAAATCATTCTCGGAATTTTCGGAGTCACTCCTAGTGAAGCCAGGCTAAAAATTGCATGGTAGTCATTAGTACAGACACCCAAATCTAGTCAAAGATACGTTGCTTGCCGACCTTAAATATTTCCTAAATGGCTGGCGCCACTAGTAGTGGTGCCAAGCCAAAAATTGGCCTGGCGCCACTCCTAGTGGTGCTAGTGTAAATTCTGGCCTGGCGCCACTGCAACAGGTGCCAGTGTTGTCCAACCTCTATAAATACAGAACCTCTTCCAATGTGAAAGGGATCTGCAAACTCAACTTAAAAATCATATAATTTGATATACAGAGCTCGAGCACCTCCTAAGCCCTAGCTTCCCTAGGTTTTCCAAACCCTAGCCACCATACCCTAAACCCTAGCCTCATATGCACTCATACACACCCCCATACACTCATACATTAACTTTCAACCCTCTTTCGAAGACTTGAAGAGTTGCAATCTGAAGTTTGAAGTTTGAAGACGACTCTTGAAGATTGAAGACGAAGCTCAAGATGAAGATCGAAGAAAGCAAGGCGCGCAAAATAAACAAGATACAAAGTAGGTTCTCCATTTAAATTTCCGCACTTCCCCCTCTCTCTTCTCTCTCCTAGCCCACTTGGATTTTCTCTATTTTAATCCCCCATCTCTTCCCCCCCCCCTCTTTCTTTGCATGCTTGAAACAAGGGGATTCCCGGTCTATGTGTAGGATTAGACTATTGGAGAGTCACCTTGTCGGAGGCTTTCTTCTAGTCTAACCAGAGATGACGTGGGTTTGGCCACGACGTGGGTTCGGCCCCCTTAATTATGTGGTGAAGCCTTAACCTTGTATGTTCACGACCCCAAATTTGCATTGTGCATATCATGATCCTGCATCTTCCAAAAACCGTTTTCAAAGTTGTCTTTAAAATCGTTTTCAAACTTGTTTTCAAAATTGCATCAAAATTCTTTTTTCAAAAACTTGTTTTCAAAATCACAATCCTAGGGTGATTCTAGCTTTTTCATGGCTAGGGTTGCTTTAGGAAAGTGTTACATTCAAAGTGACCAACATGGTCCATATTTTCAACTCTTGTTGTTTTCAAAACCGCTTTCCTAAAGTGGTTCAAGCCCTCTTACGGTTAGAATTGCTTTGGGAAAGTGAGATGTTTTTTACACCTTCCAAAAACTCTCTCTTCAAAAATCCCTTCTCCTAAAAATCTCTTTTTCAATATACTTTCCTAAAACTCTCCTTTCCAAAATTGTTTTCTAAAAACTCTTTTCAAAAATCTATTTTTTCAAAACTCCCTTTTTCAACTCCTTTCCAAAACGCTCTCTTCAAAGTCCACTTTCCAAAAACGTTCCCTAGGTCGCTTTCCTAGAAAAAATCTTTCCAAAAAAATCTTTCCAAAAACTCTCTTTTCAAAATCTCCCTTCTAGAAACTCCCCTCTAGGATTTCTCTTCTAAAAACCTTCGTTTCCAAAAACGCACTGTCCAAAAAAAACTCTTTCCTTAGAGCCCAAATCAAACCCTAGAACTCACAATTAGGAAACCCTAATTTTCTTTCCAAAAACATGATTTTCAAACTTTGCCCCAAACCTAGGTTTCCAAAACCTATTGTTTTCACATCCAAACTATACATGTTTCCAAAACCTATTTTCTACGTCGAAACTATAATTTTCCAAATCTAGGGTTTCTAGAATCTCCTTTTCCAAATTCTTGCCAAATCCTATCTTCCCTTTAGGAAACCAAATCAAATATTCCCGTTTAGGAAACCAAATCCAATCCTCCATTTTCGGAAACAAAATCCAACCTTTTCCTTTAGAAACCAAATCCAATCCCTTCCTAATCCAACTTTTTCCTAATTCAAATCCTTCCTAAACTTCCACTTTCCTAAATCTTAAGTTTCCAAAACTTGAACATAAAAATCTTTCCTAAATTTGAAAACTCAACTTTCAAATCTTTCCTAATTCAACTCCTTCCTAAACTTCTCCTTTCCTAAACCTTAAGTTTCCAAAACTTGACCATAAAAATCTTTCCTAAAATTCTAAAATTCAATCCTTTCCTAATTCTGCCATCTTTTCAAATCTTAAGTTTTCAAACCTAAGTTTTCAAACCTTTCCTAAATTCAAACCTTTCCTAATTTCAAGGTTTTCTAAAACTCAAACTCTAAAAAACTTTCTAAATCTTAAACCTTCCTAAATCTTTCCAAATTCTGAGCTTTCTAAATTCAAAACTTTCTTAAGTTAAATCTTTCTAAATCCAAATCTTTCTAAATTCTAAATTTTCCTAAAACTTCAACTCTTTCCAATTTCAAAACTTTCTAAACTCAAAACTTTCTTATTTTCAAAACTTCCTTGTTTTCTAAACTTTCCAATTTTCAAAACTTCCCTACTTCAAAACATTCCAAATTCAAAACTTTCCTAAGTTGAAACATTCCGAATTCAAAACTTTCCTAAGTTGAAACATTCCAAATTCAAAACTTTCCTAAGTTGAAACTTTCTTAATTTAGAAACTTTCCTAATTCGAAATTTTCCTAAATCGGAACTTTCCTAATTCAAACATTTCCTAAATCTAATCTTTCCTAATCTCCTAAACCTTCCAAGTCGAGTCTTTCCTAAATCTCCTTCCTAAAGTCTAGGTTTCTTAAACCTCCATCTTTCCAAAATAAGTTTAAATCTCTCTTCCAAGTTCTATCTTTTCAAATCAAAATTCAATCTTTTCAATTCCAAAATTCTAAATTCCAATTTTCAATCTACTATTCAAAGTTCAATCTTTCAATCTTCCAATTCAATCTCCTTCTTCAAATTAACTCTTCTATTTTCAATCGGACTCCGGTCCAAACTACGACTGACCTGATTCCTCCAAAAGAATACGTAGGCAACCCTCATGGGTGCGGTCACAATATTTTTCAAATCCCAAATTCCAATCTATTTTCAAAATTTCAATTTCAAATTTCTATTTTCAAATTTTCAAACTTTCCAATTTCAATTCCATCTCTTCAAATCTATTTTCAAATCAATCTCTTTCCAAATCTGTTTTTCAATTCTCATTCCTTGCACTTGCATATCATGTATCATGTTTTTCTAAACATTGTTTTTCAGAGTGGATAGGATTGAACCATAGTCAATTGAAGACTCTTATAGGTGAATCTAGGGTAGATTGACATGTAGGTACCGAAAGGGTGGGGTAGGGTGATGGCTTAGTGCGTCTTCCCTACACGTAACCAACCTCCAAACCTAGGATCACTGATTTCGAAAGACCAAAAAGGAGTTATTTTTCAAAAAAGGCTAAATGTTTTCCAAAGGTTGCCAAACAATCAGTTTTTCTTAAAAACCCTTTCTTGAGGATGTTTTTCAAAATCGTTTTTCAAAAACCCTAAGTGTAATCTCTGGATTATTCTTAGTTTTTAGGTGACCTAACTCACCTTAATCAAGTTAGGTGGCGACTCCAAACTTTTTTCAGAAGCCCTTTATTCAAATTAGATTTTCAATTCAAACCTAGTCGCACTCATTCTTCTAGGAGGGTGAGTTCTAGCGAAATAGTACAGCATTTTTTCCGCTTATGTGAGTATTCCTCAAGTGCGAAAAATCTGGGCGCGACAATGCTTTCCAAAAAGTTCCTCTTTTCAAAATTGTTTTCTAAAAACTCTTTCCAAAAATCTATTTTTCAAAACTCCTTTTTCAACTCCTTTCCAAAATGCTCTCCCCAAAATCCACTTTCCAAAAACGCTCCCTAAAAATCTTTCTAAAAACTCTCTTCCCAAAATCTTCCTTCTAGAAATTCCCCTCTAGGATTCCCTTCTAGAAAACCCTCGTTTCCAAAAACACACTTTCCAAAAACTCCTTTTCTTTAAAATCTTTTTCCAAAAAACTCTATCTTCAAATTCACTTTTCAAAAACTCTTCCCTAGGATTCCCTTCTAGAAAACCTTCGTTTCCAAAAACGCACTTTCCAAAAATCCTCTTTCCTTAGAGCCCAAGTCAAGCCCTAGAATTCACAATTAGGAAATCATAATTTTCTTTCCAAAAACATGATTTTCAAACTTTGCCACAAACCTAGGTTTCTAAAATCTCTCGTTTTCTACATCAAAACTATATATATTTCCAAAACTTATTTTCTATGTCGAAACTATAGTTTTCCAAACCTAGGGTTTCTAGAAACTTCCCTTTTCAAATCTTTGCCAAATCCAATTTTCTCTTTGGGAAACCAAATCCAATCTTCTCATTTACGAAACTAGATCCTGTCCTCCGTTTTTTGAAACAAAATCAAACTTTCTCTTTTAGAAACAAAATCCAATCCCTTCCTAATCCAAATCTTTCCTAATTCAACTCCTTCCTAATCTTCCACTTTCCTAAATCTTATGTTTCCAAAACTTGAATATAAATATCTTTCATAAATTTTAAAACTCAATTTCCACATCCTTCCTAATTCCACCCTTTCCTAATTCCGTCCCTTTCCAAATCTTAACTCTCCTAACCTAAGTTTTCAAATCTTTCCTAAACTCAAACCTTTCCTAATCTCAAGATTTTCTAAAACTCTAAAACTTTCTAAAACCTAACTTTCTAGATTTCAAATCTTTCCAAATCCAAAGCTTTCTAAACTCAAAACTTTCTTATTTTCAAAACTTGCTTGTTTTCTAAACTTTTCCACTTTCAAAACTTCCTAATTCCAAAACCTTTCCTAAAATGAAAATTTCCTAAAATGAAACTTTTCTTTTTCAAACATTTCTTAAAACAAAACTTTCTTAATTCAAAACTTTCCTAATTTCAAATCTTTCGTAAAATGAAACTTTCCTAATTTCAAATCTTTCCTAAAATGAAATTTTCCTAATTTGAAAACTTTCCTAATTTCAAAACTTTCTTAATTTGAAACTTTCCTAAATCGGACATTTCCTAATTCAAACATTTCCTAAATCCAATCTTTCCTAATCTTAAGTCAAATCTTTCCTAAGTCTAGGTTTTCTAAAACCGAGTTTTCCAAAGTCCAGTCTTTTCAAATCTTTCAATCAAAGTTCAATCTCTCAACCCTCCAATTCCAATTTCCAATTCAATCTCTTTCTTCCAAATCAATCTCTTTTCAATCGGACTCTTGTCCGAACTACGACTGACTTGATTCCCCCAAAGGGATACGTAGGCAACCTTCATAGGTGTGGTCACAACACTTTTCAAACTTTTAACTCCACCCTCATGCGTGCGGTTACAACATTTTTCAAATTTCAAATTCCACAACATTTTTCAAATCTCAAATTCCACAACATGTTTCAATTTCTATTTCTACAATTTCTTTCCAATCTCCAATTTCATATCTATTCCAATTTTCAATTCCAAAAATCCATTTTCGAATCTCAATTTCCAAATTCTAAAACTTTCCAATTTCAATTCCATCTCTTCAAATTTATTTTCAAATCAAATCAATTTATTTCCAAATCTATTTTCCAACTTCTTTTTCTTGCACTTGCATCATGCATCATGATAGATTTTAAACATTGGTTTTCAAAGTGAATAGGATTGACCATTAGTTAGTTGAAGACTCTCATAGGTGAATCTAGGGTAGATTGACATGTAGGTACCGAAATGGCGGGGTAGGGTGATGGCTTAGTGCGTCTTCCCTACACGTAACCAACCTCCGAACCTAGATCACTGTTTTCAAAGACCAAAATGGAGTTATTTTTCAAAAAGGGCTAAATATTTTTCAAAAGTTGCCAAACAACCTATTTTCTCAAAAACCCTCTCTTGAGGTGATATTTTCAAAATTGTTTTTCCATCAACCCTAAGTGTAGTATTCGGATTATTCTTAGTTTTTAGGTGACCTAACTCATCTTAATCAAGTTAGGTGGCGACTTCAAATCTTTTCTAAAAAGCCCTTTATTCAAATTTATTTTCAATTCAAACTTAGTCGCACTCATTTTTCTAGGAAGGTGAGTTCTAACGAGAGAGTACAATGTTTTTCCCGCTTGTGCGAATATTCCTCGAGTGCGAAAAATCTGGGCGCGATAGTCCACTAAGGGTAATCTAGGGATTTAAAGGCTTAGTGCATATGCTCAATGCATCCGGAATTCCCCTAAAAGAGGACTTTACTTTTTTTTGGTATATATCTCTTCTTTTATGTATTTTTGCTAGGGACTAGCAAAAGCTAAGTTGGGGGGTATTAATTGCACTCCAAAAGTGTAATTTTAATCCCCTAATTAGTGGTTTGTTAATCCCAATATGTTTCTTAGAATAGGTTTTAGTAATAAGTTTCTTTAAACAGGTTTCCTTTGTGCATTATAGGTTTTTCAGGCTAAAACGGCAAAAATGCGGCAAAAGTGTAGAAAATTTTTTCGGACAATGGTATAATCGTTCGGACGGTGGATTAACCTTTTGAACGCACTGTCTGAACGGTCAATTCACCGTTCAGATGCTCTGCGGATAGAATAGGATACCGTCAGGACGCTACTTCAGACAGGGAACTTCTAGAGTCAAGTTCTTGCATCCAAAGCTATTCTAGAGTAATGTTTTTGCGTTCGATAACCGTTCGAATGGTCTAGCCAAACATCCGGATGGTGAAATCACCGTCTGGACGCATAGCACGGTGGCTAAGGAGAATCTGAGGGGAACGTCTATTTTGTTTGTATTTTGTTTTGGATTTTGTAGTTAGGATTTTGCGAAGAATGTTTGGGATAAAATCTTGCTAGATTTTTGTCTTTTTTCTTGTTATCTTTCTCATCATTTCCTTGTAATCTAGACAAGAGTTTTTGTTCAATAAATTCTAGATTTATAGCTTTAGATGTTAGTTGTTCATTTTTGCAAGATTTCTTCCATGGATTTTTCTAGCTAAACCCATTGTTTGGATGCAAATGTAAAGATCTACCAAGGAAGCCATGAGAAGTGAAAGGAGAGTTTCTAAATCTCATTGAATATCTATATTGTGTTTATTCTCTATTTTTGGAATTGATTGTTCTAAAAAACTTAAATCTATAATCATGGTTTGATGAACATGTGATTTATTTCTAAGAATCTCTCAAAATAATTAAATCTAATTCCAATTAAATGAGAACCTAAAATTTTAAAGCTAAATATTCCAAATCAATGATTCATTGGTAGATCCTTGGTTTGAGTTAACCCAAACTTTCCCTTCAAATTCCATGCCAAAATTAGTAGATTGGATCGATTGCATCCAAACCCCTTTTATTCCATCTAAATCCCTAATCATTTTGCTTGAATTTTCATTGGTTTAAACTAATTTAGTTTTAATTGCTTTTAGTTATGGTAGAATTCTCAAGTCTATTAAATTGCTCTAGTTAGATTTTCAATTGTTCAAATTAGTATTTTAATTGTTGTTTTCGATTAATTGCTTAGTTGGTAATAAAAACCAATCCACAAACCCCTAAAGATTTTTTGTCTAATTTTAGTTCCCATAGATTCAATTCCATCATTATATTATAATTTTAATTCGAATAATTCTTAAATTTCGCTTGTTATTATTGTTAGATTTGCACAAATCTCATGGACAACCACGATAATGGGGATGCCTCTATTTAAACTACAAATGGCTTCAACGTGCACATTAGAAGGAGTGAAACACTTATCATCTTTATCCACAAGAAAAAAAGGACTAGTGGGCTCAAAACTGATTTGGGGGACAATCTCTGATAACCTTAGGATTGAAAGGAGTCCCAACACAATGAGCAAGTCAAACTTTTTTTTTGGAAAATGTGTTCCAAGCGAGGAGTCTTGACATTTGGATTGACTCTCTCAAAGATGAACGATCTTTTATATTCAGCCTTACACACGTCTTCGAAGATGCTGAGAAGACGTGAAACAAAATTGCTAGGTTAAGTGGGAAACTTCAAAGAAGGGTCAACCCTTTTTAGAGAGGAAGATCCAAAATTTGGAGAAGAATGCTTAGGTGAAGGCTCTCGGTTTAGACATTTTTAGCTTTCTTTTCTAAGCCTCTAGAGTTGTTTGTTCCATTGTCTTTCCCTTGGGGGTTTTGGTCGAGAATGACCAAGAAATTGAAGCACAGTGAAAGAAGAACTATCCATCAATGGGCATAGGGTTTTGTCACATGTTAGACAACCTTAGGATCAGGCAGCCTAAAAGATGCATTTCTACCTGGCCGCATCATCTCACACCAGTGATTGTAAACTTCAGAAGGTTGTCAAATTTTGCGACAAGATAAGTTAAGACGTTTAGGGCATGCATGAGCAAACCCAAACTGGCGAGCATACCGGTTAGGAGAATAAGGCTTAACAAGGAAAGATGAACCGGCCTTGAGTGTCAATACTCCAGGTTGAAGAGAAATCAAATAGCCGAGCAAAAAAGAAAAAATTCCATCATTGATTGTAGGGATTCCATGTGATTTATCCTTATAATCAAGACTCTAAAATTGAATTCCTTGGAAGAGCTAAAAAGGGATCCTAGTGTCAAATCTAGAGCAAATTGAGCTGTTGATTGATTCCTTATAAGCCCTAAGTAGGGTATGAAATCTTCATCCAACTTTGGACATTTGGGCCGAGAGTCTCCATGAGATTATATCTTTGGAAGGAAAAAGAAACTCATTCAAAAAAAATAGTGAAAAGGGTCTTGGATGCTTTCTTTTCTAGGGGAAGATGATGAAGCAATCTTATTAAGTTGGTGATAAAGGGAAGCAAGAACGGGGTCAGCACGGCTGAACTTAATCCCCATAGCCATCTTATCAGCTATAATATTTATGGTAGGGCAAACTTCACCAGAAAAGAAGGCAAGTACAAATCCCCTAAGCCAACATGCTAAAAACCCTACAAGATATACGTTATTAGGAATACCTTGCTTACGACGAAAATGGGAAGATGCCTCATCTTTAGAATGTATAAAACAAGAAGTCCAAGCTACAAGCTTCTTCGCAGAGGGAAAGCAACATAGTTTGCTTGGCATGAGGGAAAGCAACACGAAGGTTGAAGAGGAAAAAATAAATAGAAGATGTTTCATCAAAATAACAAACAGCTTTCATAAGCGTGTACTCTTCATAAAATTCTCCTATAATGGATAGGCCACTAATGTGATGAAGATCTCATAAAAAAATTCTAATCTCCCCATAAATTGAGTGAAAAGTGTTAGTATTAGGGAACCAACGTTCCAAGAAACTAAATAAATTGTCATTCCTATTGTAGGAAAATTGAGATATATAATCTGGCAAATAGACACCGGCCCTCTTTAAGATGGGGGAGAATGAAGAAAATACATCATTCAACCAAAAATTCTAAATCCGACTATGGAAGAAAGTAGAAGCACTACAGATATTAAAGGATCTATTTCGTTTCAGGTCTTCATTCTTTATCCTTTTAAGGAAATCATCAAAGTTAGAGTGGGAAGTTAAATTGCCTAGCTGAAAAGGGACGAAGAAGGGAAATTGGGGATGAACCAAAATGTTTAACCTCCCCTTTCTCACTGATTCCATAACACTTACGAATCCCTTCGTGAACAAAGATAAGTGGCACGTGAAGAGGAATGTACGGATTCAACTAATTAGAACACATCAGAGTAGAGAGAGGCTGGTGCCTTGCAATTCTAGGAAAACTCTTGTCTAATACATCTATCTCCTCACATCGAAGGTTCTCTAAGTGTCTTTTAGAAAGAATCCATGAACTAGAAGTAAATGCAAATATCTATAATACAAATTTAAAAGAAAAAAAAAATTACTTATCAATTATTAGGCCAAGCAAATAAAACAAGACAAGTGAGGATATAATTTTCTCAAAAGCCTCTAAAAAATGAATGAAAAATAAAATTTCTCAAGAGCCTAAATAAGACAAATGAAGGGAAAAAAAATTCCTTCAAAGGCCTTTAAAAGGCAAATAAAGAATAAAATTCTTAAAAGAGACTAAATAGGATAAAGTAAGAAAAAAATCCCCTCAAAGGTCTCTAAAAGACAAATGAAGAACAAAATACCTCAAAAGCCTAAATACGACAAATGAAGGGGAAAAACTGTGATATCTCGAACCTCTATTTATTTTTATTAATGAGAATTTCTAGTATATATAATGTTTGATGTTAATTATTTCTTCTTTTGGGGTCAAAATGACCAATGAGAGCCTATAGTGTAACTTAAACCTATAGGTGAGACACATGGGATTATTCCCATGTGTATCATCTTTTATACACATAAGTGCACACAACTCACATATGTTCAGCCGATTGAGAAGGAAGAGAGGGAGAAGAGGAGAAGAGAAAGAGGAGGGAGAAGCTTGAGGAAGAGCTTGAAGCAATAGAAGATTTAACCAAGCTTGAAGAAAGGTAAGGTTCCATTTTCTCCTCCAATGGTATATGTGTATGTATCTATCTTTGTGTGATGTGTTGATGGATTGTTGTGGGTGACTCTTTTGAGTCCCAAATTAGCTAAGTATAGAATGTTGAAAGCCCCATTAAAAGATTTGAGGGTTTGGGATGTGAAATCCCCAACTTATGCAAGTTAAGACTTGGGTTCCTAAAACCCTAGATCCCTTCGATTTTCTTGTTTAAAGTGTTTGATTTTGTGTTATTGCGGTCTTCTTGGGTTAATCTTTAGACCCTAGAAGCATTGGAAGAGTTTGTGAGAGTTTTGATGGAGTTTGATTTTGATTTGAGTGAGGTTTGGAGATTTTCAGGTAAAAATCTGGGTATTTAGCTTTGGAGTGGACTCCTTGATTTTTGGAGGCAACTCCTTGTCCTAGTAAACTCCCAGATTTATTCATTTAGCTTTGGAGTGGACTCCTTGGTTTTTGGAGACGACTCTTTATTTTTGGAGCCGACACTTTTGTCCCAGTGAACTCCCAGATTTGTTTCTTCAGCTCAGGAGGTGACTCTTTAGTCTCTGGAGGTGACACTTTTGCCCAGAGAACTCCCAGATTCATTTCTTCAGCTCAGGTGGCGACTTCTTTATTTCTGGAGCCCACACCTTCGTCCAGCCCCCGGCTTGACTTTTTAGTTCAGACACTATTTCGTAAAATGGGCATAACTTTCTCTAAAAAAACTCGGATTGATACACCGTTTGAAGCATTGGATAGTAGACTCATAGATCTTTATATCCATGTAAATTTTGTACTCTAATTCCTTGTGGTTTGGAAGATATTGAATTTTGAAGTTGACCCAAAATTCTGCCAGTAACATTTTTCTTCCAAAATTTTAACCCATTTTCTATGAGGCATAACTTCTTCATCCGAAATGTTGTTAGCCTATAAACTATCAAAGTAAAGCCCTTTAAGCCTATTTTCAAACGGAACTAAGCTAGAGTGCGAAATCTTCCTTGAGAGGTGGTTGGGACGCTATAAAGGAGTCGATGTACCGGCTTTCATGCTCAAACCTCAACCTTATGTTCTCATTTTACGTTGTTGATTTACCTTGGAGTCTTGTATTGATATTTCCATACTTCTATGTACATTTTTTATAGGAACACCTTGTCTACCATCCATCTTATCGGAGAGAGGTGGGTAATGATATGCCATGAGTAAAACTCTATTAATTTCTAAATGTTTTAAATTCACCTACATATCATGCAATGTTTTCCATATATTTTCAATGTATCAATGTTTATGTTCAAGTATAAATGTTATGCCTAGAAATTCATGCAAGCTCTACTTATGTTATGAATGAAAATCATGGACTATAATGTTTAAATGAAAGAGATGCTAAGTTTTCAATGTATGGTGCCAACTCGAGTCTTCTCGTGGCAAGACCTTAATCTAGCCTGATAGTTCTACGATTGGGGACGGGAAATAAACTATCTAGTCCTATGATAGGGGACAGAAAATAAACTATCTATGTTGGGAGACGTCCCTGGCCTAAAGAGCTTTAGCATGACCTACATGGTTACTATGGAGCCTAGCTCATATGTCGAGTTGTAGCACACTTATGTTTTGAACTGAGAACTATGATATGTTCACATGTTTTACGACAAGATATGAAATGTTATCTCAAGAATAATGTTATGTTGCATCTCTTCTTATGATACTATGTTTTGAAATGCTAAAACGTTTCAAATGATGGTTACGTTACCTATGAGTTCCAAGTCTACCCTTTAAAAGTTCAAAAGCTCATTGCTTATGCATAAATGATTATCTATCCTTGTACGTCGGATATAAATGCCAGTCCATGATATTTTTTCGCTCATGCATCATTGTTATTCACTAAGCATTAGCTTACGTTTTCTCAAATGATTTTTAGGTAGTCAATCCAGGAGGCCCTAGAGCGAGGCCATACGTGGATTTTGAGCTACGGCCTGCAAGCCTATATTTTGTATTATGTTTGAGAGCTGGACCTAATATTTTGTAATGATATAATGCTATAACTTTAGTGGACCTTGATTAGATCCTTATGTATATTATGTTTTGGATTAGACACAGCTTTATTATGTATGACACGGATTATATTTCAAATTATAAAAGTTTCTATTTCGCAAATTTTAAATAAGTATGCAGAGGTGATCAACCGGCTTAATGTAATGTGGCCTCGGATAGTCTTGCTACTGGCCGGTCATGTATCCTAAATCCGTATAGGCCTGGTTATGGGGCGTGACAAAAATAATCCCCTTAAAAGCCTTGAAAAGACAAATGATGAATGAAATTTCTGAAAAACCTTACGTCAAAGTAATTGATAAATGTTGAACTAAATATTTCCCTAAAACTTATGTTATCTAGATTCTTCTAAAATTGTAAAACACTAGTGTCAGACACTCAATGCTCGAATAAGGTATAAAATATGTGTCTGATATGGGTAGTTGAACACTTATCTATCAAATATGTATAAGTAATTGAGTTTATTATAAAACTAAGTATAAGATTTTTATTTTATATATGAAATACTAGATTTTAACTTGTAAATATCATTTTACCTTAAAAAAGTAAAAAAAGTATTTAAAAAATATGAAATTTAGACGTATTCGAGTATCTTTGAACATGAAGATTAGATGAATCTGACACTTTGGACACGTACCTGCACCTAACACCTGTATCCGAGTCTAGGTAACATAGTTTAAAATTGTGTTAAAATACAAAATAGAAAAAATCGCGAATTTAGTAACTAAATTTAACGCTCAAAAACCTTAAAAAATAAACAAGACAAATGAGGAGTAAATATTTTCCTCAAAGGCCTGTTAAGACAAATGAGAAGAAAATTTTATAAAAATATTCGAGAACCCATCTAATAATGATTTTCTATAAATAAAATTGGAAGGGGTATTTATAACTATATTTGAAGTTGTACAGGTCAATATTTTAAAGATAAAAGATACAAAAATAACAAAAAAATCTGGTTACCCGAAAGCAAGCTGAAAAATAAATGAGGTGCTCAGTGAAGTCCCAACGAATAAAAATAGCTGCAAAAAAAATGGAAGAACATTAAAAGGTCTGTAATTGTTAAAAAAAAAAAAAAATATGACCTACAAATAACTCTTTGATCATTAAAGTCTATATGGAAAACAAAAGAGAAAAAAAAAAGTCGGCAAAGGGTTTTCATACCCTAGTTCTGCTAAAAGCAAAGAAAAAAAAACAGCAACAATAACAAGGTTTGATAAAGTTAAAAGCCCATATCCAAATATGTAAAATAAAAAGGTTGCTGCAAAACAATGCAAACCATAAAAAATAAAAGAAACCAAAATACATTGTGTGGTCCAAGAAAAACACCTATGTAGAACAAAACCATAGAGATCTGACAAATACAGTGGCAAAAAGCTAGTTTGACCTCAAAATAAAGGAACCCAAAAAAAGGAGTACAATAGTTATATAATGGGCAGTTTCACATGGCTACGGTTTGTTCAAAAAGGGAAATGCTTGTTGGGTCCATACCCAAATAGCAATGGTTAGACTAACCAACCAAAAACAAAAAGTAATGGCAAATAAAAAAATAAAAAAAAAAACGCGGGTTGCTCCACAGAGATGTAAAAACGAGATCACGTGTCTCGAAAACAGTGATGCAAAAAAATTGATAGACCCACCCAATCATGACATGCGTTGTTGCTGAATGGTGCATGTTAATCTCAATCAAAGCCCAAAATGTGTGAAGCCTAATCCCAATCGAAGAAAAAAAAAAATTGCTAAAAAATATATATACTCCTAACCAAAAAAAGAGGAGGAGGGTTCGACCAACTCACTGCTTCAAACTTAATCAACAATAAATGTTTTGGGGAAAGAAACACATTGCATCAAAAAGTAAAAGAAAAAAGGTAAAAGAAGGTTGCATTTTATGTATAAGACAAAACAATGTAAGACCAAAAAGAAAGAAGCATGTCAGGTTACAGGAAACATAGGGACAAAACCATGCGCAATACGTGTAGGACATGCCTTGGTTCAATCAAAACAAACAAACAAAATCAAAAGGGAAAACCAGACTAAAGAAAGAAAGAAGGAAAAAAAAAAGAAGAAGTCATACCTGAAGAAAAGTGCCAGAATACTTGTGGTTTCTCTTAAAAGGGACCTTTGGATAATAATAAAATCTGCTAGTCTACAGCTACTCTTTATATAAATCATGAAACCTATCTTTTTATTAAACCAAATAACATAGAAGCCTTTATGCTTTGTATTCTAATCGTAATAGAATTCTTAGAGATTAAAAGGTCTTCTAAACAAAGCAGGTTATCAAATGAAGTGTACCCAACAAAAACTCCATTAAAAGATTACAATTAATAAATAAATAAATAAATTTTAAAACAAAATTAAAATTAAAAAATTTAATGGGTTGTAAAATGGGTCCTAGCCCAAGATTGCAATCCTAAAACCATTTGGATCACTTGCTAAACCCATAAAAATGTCCCGTTCAGTTCATAAAATTTTAAAAGGCCCCCCCAACATTCGAAGGCCCAAATAAAATCATGGGTCATCCACAAATAATTAAATATTGGTCCAAAATTGATATAAGAAGGCACCAAGCCAATCACAAATTTCATCTCCTTTTCCAATGCCTTCAATTTCCATTGGACTTTTATAAACCACAATGAAATAAAATAAACACCTAAACAAATAAAAAAAAAAAGGGGCATGCCAATAAGATACTCTATAACCTATTAAATTGGGGATAACTCATAAACGATAAAATCTGCACTGGTGCAGTCATGGCCCAAAATAATAAAATAAAGAAAATAAAAGTTAAATAAAACAAAAGAGGTGCCGCAAATAAATTGGAAGCTACCAAATGAATTACAAATTTTAGTCCAACTGCCAAAAACAAGGGTTGGTCGTTCAGAAGATAAATCCTGAACAAAAATTAATAATAATAAAAAATAATAATAAAAGGGTCAAACTTCCACATGAAAATAATATATCAACAGTTCAACAAAAGTTTCAAGTCATCGCGATTTGCACTATCAAAATTTATTTATACAAATCACAAGGAGGCATTTGTTGGCACACAAATTTCAACCTGAAAGAGCTAATCAAAATGTTAAAGATGTTGCGCCAAGTGAAGCTTTGAAGAGTCAAAAGAGCCAATTGGGAGAGATACCTGCACAGCCTATGGGAAACCTGTAGCATCAAAATTGAGTAAAATCGAGTTCAAATTTCAGATGAAGATGATGATATACTCGAAAAATGGCGGATGATATATTTTGTTTAACCAAAACATAATGAT
The DNA here is from genome assembly GCA_033060915.1 of Euryodendron excelsum. Classification (NCBI taxonomy): domain Eukaryota; kingdom Viridiplantae; phylum Streptophyta; class Magnoliopsida; order Ericales; family Pentaphylacaceae; genus Euryodendron; species Euryodendron excelsum. Next base: position 37,940,554 of record CM065377.1, read on the forward strand.
CTGCAATTCAAATTTAAAGAAGTGATAAGAAACCTCATCTAAAGGACCTTCTATGAATAAGAGGGGCATCACTCTAAAACAAGGACTTGGAAAATTGGACTTTGGACTTCGAAAATTCGATTCAAGGACTTTTGGACTTGGAGAGGAAGGATTCGATTAGGAAATCAAAGAGAAAAAAAATACTGAAATCATAGAGAAAAGAGAAAAGAAATACTTCGATGCCTAGAAACTCAGAGATCTGGAAAGATCATTGAAGGTGAAAATCTTTGAAAGCATCCAAAGAACTCATAATGGCCAACTATAGGTAAAGAGTTACAAAACCTCTACAGTATTATGTAAAGGATTCAAACCCTTCATGTATCTTGTAACAAGGGTTCTCAAAACCCCATGAATGCAATAAATTATTCTTTACAAATTTCTCCATTTGTATTTTGATTTTTATTCTTTATTCAAACAAGGAATTAACAATCTGAGTTCTCAAAAATAGAAATAGGAGTCCACAAATTAAAATAATCGACATTGTAAACACTACATAGTAGATTTTGTAGATGCAAGTTTCAAAATCCGACCTAAAACTTTTTGGGTTCAACATCTGTGTCAACAATGAACACAGACACTGATACAGACACCAATACTTACACGAGACACGACATTTTAAAAAGTAAGGACACTAACATAGCAAGGATACAACAACAAATAATATACTCTTATACATTTTTATTTGTATTGTAAATGAATGTAACATTCACAAGTAATTAAAAAGTGTTCTAATAGATGTGTCTAATATGTGTTCTGTGTATTGTTGAAGTGACATAAGTGTTAAATAAAAATTCATAACACTCTAACTGGCGTTTTTAACCCATAGACTGACGTGTCCTAAGAATATTGTGTGTCCGACATGTGTTGGACATGGATATGGCATCTTAAACAAAGTGTCCTTGCTTCCTAGGTCAAATCTACATCCCATATCAACATGGTTGTCATGTGGTTGAGGCTCATGGTCCAATCTTTGTTAAATTCCCAAAATTTGGAAACATAAATTTGCAAATAGAATTTAATTACCAAAGGAAACAAAATTATATGGTGTGGTTGCAGTTGAAGTTAATCAAATATGACGAAAAAAAAGAAAGAAAAAGGAAAGCAATACCACTTGGCTCAATATGCAACCGTCGATCAATAAACAAGACATGGATGACCATTAGGCACCCAACATGCATGCTGCATCTTATCTTAGAATAGTATGTGTGGATGATTCTCTGCTAGAAAATATGTTAACTGCCCAATTTTGTTGTGCACTAAGATTCTACAAGAGATATATGTAGGCCCTTGACATACGTCAAGCTATACCAGGTTTATACCCGAGCAAGTTCTAATCTTCTTCCATACTTCATTTAATGCCATGAATACACCACAATTTTTTTATTTTACTTTTTGTTTTTCTGTTTTTTTTTAATGTTTTGACAAGTAGAACTAATCACTAAAGAGCACCAAGGGGGCACAAATTAAGCACATGCAGAATTGAAAATCAGTACAAAGTGCCATCATGTCATGATTGAGCAATAACTGATTTGTGGAGACTACTAATATCAATCCATCAGACATGCCAGCAGCATGTCAAGGCCAATTGGGTTAACTCCAAATTGACTTCTCCCGAGCTAGACGCTCCCGAATCAGCTCCATCAGGTAAGACCATATTAAAGAACAGGGCTTTTATAGAAAAAACGATCCCCAAGGTCAGAACCCCGGAGCAGCCCATCTTGATTAATAAGAAAGAGAGGGCGCGCCCCCCCAAAAGGAGCCCTCCTTTTGAGAGTAAGGAAAAGAAAGAGCCCAAAAATCAACTGCCCGACTAATATAAAGATAGTTAATTAATTAATGAGCAAAGTGGTCCTGAGATTTTTCTTAAAATGAGAAAATGCTAGCTATGCATAAAGATAGTTAATTCACAAAGTGGTATTGAGATTTATATCAAATTGATAAAACTTGATGGAATATATGCTGTTCATACACACTGTTATTTTGGTGGTTGGGGTGGGGGGTTGGTAGTTAGAAAAGCATTGAATACATCTTTCTCTATTTAACCATTGTATTGTTCAGCAATTTGTTCACAAATTTATGGGACATTGGTGATAATTAGAAACCCTGGAATTGGGTTGGGTTTTGACAGTAAACCTTGTGATTATGTAACATCGTTGTCAAATTGAGTTGTTAATCATGAATTGAGCCGAATTATGAAACATGGAATTTGATTACAAGTAAAAAATATATAGAAAATGTAATTTATACATATATATATACAGCGAAAATGTAGGTTAACATAATATTTATATTTTTTAGAGACACGACCATCTCATCTAGTCGGTAAGGCACTTGACAGTCACCAATCATTCCTTTTGATTTTTTTTTTTTTGTACCTCTCCTAACATTGCATTAAGATTGTTAGCTTTTTTTGCCAAGAAAGTGATTACTCCTACAATAAATGAGTTCGAATTCCTCATCAATTCACTAAGCAATTCAATAGTCTTGCTAATACTTAATTTGGAAGCCGAATTTTCAATTGGAAAAGAAAAACGTGATAAAATATAGAACAAAATTACTTTTTCATTTTGTTCAATTTTTTTTCATATTTTTTTTTTGATTGAAAATCCGATTTCCAAACGGAACGTAAATATGTCTTCCAATCCAATGAAATTCCAAGTATGGCTACAAAAGAATCTCTAGCTATTATGAATAACTACTTTTCCACTTTTTTATTCTCTTTATAGTTTTTTATTTAACCTTTCTACAATTTTCATTTTTTTTTTTGTGTTTTTGTCATTAATTTTCCTTTTTACACCAAGAATTTTGATCTTCTACAAAACAACTCACCAAATGGCTAACTTATTCAGTCAGTTACCTTTTCCACTTTATTTTTTTCAGGTCTGAAACTGGTTAAAAGACACTTTCTAACCTTTATGAAAACTTGTTTACAAATTGAAACACAGCAATTGTCGGGCAATTAACTACGTATCCGTTCAATGTTGGGAAATCCTTGTCTTCTAGAGGTTGGGCAACTCAAAGAAATAAACATTTTCGACCCCAAAGGCCTTAAAAGGTATTTGGAAAATCGTTTAGAAGGAGAAAAACAAAAAGCGACTCCTCTATTATCGAAAGTAAAAGGCTACCTACTAGTCCCAGACTAGTTGGCAGAATTGTGAATCACAAGATTTTCTTATTATTCCTATCGATTCATTAATATTCCTTACAATATGAGATTCAAATTGAAGAAGGAATGAATTGAATCAAATCGTAAGATCAAGATTGTGAATCACAAAATTCTGACAACTAGGTTTTGTACTCGGACTTATACATCATCCCGGCAAAAATATCATTAACTATAACAAGACCAATGAGCATGCTAATTTACATTTCAACTTTGTATCTGATGGACCATTGGAGAATTATGCAAATTCTTCTTAGAAACTTCAAGCTTAAGAGTTTAAATACCACGGCTGCAGCAGCGGGCTTTCCATTGCACAGAACTCCCACGGAGACTGCAAAGCTAGGGTAGCAATGCGCAAAATTTGTTGTCCCATCTAAAAAAGATACCAGAGGCAACTCAAGCATTTTCCCAAACATTATATGCAATGAAGGAAATAGTAACAGTAAGTTTCATCATCCACTCCGAATCATAGTTTGCAGTATCAGAAACAGGAACAGGAAACAGAAAAGTGAAGCTTGGTCCTAAAATAGTATATGAATGGGAAATGCTAGGCAATATAAGATTGAATATGATATGTTTAAGAAAATTTATTAGGAACCTCAAAAATAGCATTACGAAGTGTTAGAATGCTTTCACTATCAATTAAAATACCAATGCGAAACATGTGTTATCATATTATTCTAATACCCCAGCGAATTACGTTTTTGAAATGATGTTCCGAACTATGGTACACTTACGTTTCAAAATATTGAATTTAGCGATCTAATACGATCTCAAACTTTTTTTTATTTATTTGTTTAAAGGTCATCTAATGAGGAAAAAAATTCAAATATAATGAATGAAAATCTAAAACGAATATAGGGAAAAAGTTCAAATGTAATCAATGTAAATCTATACAGAATGGAGTTTTAGCAGAAGAATATGCAAAAAATGAGTTGTAAATACTTCTAAAAATTTTTTTTTACATGATTAATTTGACGGAAAAAAAATAGACTACATTTTTTGAATGTCTAATTGTTAAAGAAAATTGTTTTAGAAGTACCTTAATTCTAATAGTGTAATTTATACAAGTTACACCTAGCATACTATATTTTAAAATATGTGGCGTACTACGTTCTCCTTCCCTTTCCACGTACCTGCACAATCTGTGTTTCAAGTAACATAGTGGTAAACAAAATTAAGAGAAACTTGTAATAACAGTTACATATTATTGTTGAGAAATAACGTCCTTTGGTAGCATGAAAAAAATAGTGGCCAACAAAAGAGAAATAAAAAAAATAAAAAGAATTTTTTACTTTGAGATCAATCATACACCTTAAATATTGCTCTTCAGAAGGAGCTCAGTTACCCTTCTCTTTTAATCATTGTAATTCTTGTCTCCAGAATTTTTTTAATCATATATGGATCACAGAATTCAATATAAATTGATGAATTAAAGCCACGTAATTAAAACTGAACGGCATTTTCCTACTCTGTGGAAAGGAGAAAAAGAAGCAAAAAGTTACTGCCAATAATTTTGCAATTGCATCTTCGATTTTAATGAGAAGACAAGAACGTGAAATGATTCTAACTATTGCTGCTATTTAGTTTCAACAGGAACAGATACATAGGTCATGCAAATCATTTACTTTCACCACACAAATTCAGATATAATAAAAAAGAATTTAATTTTAATACACTGTTATTATAGAGATTTTTTTTTACACAAGCGGGCATTAAAATACGATACATCTTCATGAGCATTGTATGTTTATGTTGTACTTAAATTCTAAACGACACATGTCACATTTTAATATTCTACTTGTGCAAAAAATCTCTACAATAACAGTGTATTAAAATTAAACTCTAATCGAAAATGATTGAACAAGTTCTAGCAAACAATACTAAATCATTTCAAGATGTAAAAATTCTATGATAATAACATTGCTAAACAATTTGCAACTAGTTTCGAAAAGTAACAAGTCCAGAATCAAGAGTAAGTACCACATTCTAAGGAATTGAACGAGCATGTCCACATAATTTATTTCCCAAGGGGTTTAGAGAGCCAAATGCAGGGATCTATGTGTTAAAATTTTTTGAATTGAACGTACAAATTAATTGATTTTAGTTTGAATAAAACGGGTTGAACCCAAGTTAAGTTGAAATATACGGAATAAGTCCAATAAAGAGGTGATCCATGTGAATTGGGCTTGTGTGCAACTATTCATTAATTCATGTGGTTAGACGGATAGTGTGGCTTAAGAGAACTTATTTGGAAGCTTTTTATGGGAGGGCCTATTAAAATTCAATATATATAGGCTAAGTCCCCTCTCTTTCCACAACTGACAATATTCTACCTATAGAGTTTGGAGACAAAGAGAAAGACGTAAAACCAATATACTGTTTAATTTTAGAACTGAATTGCTTCTCTTCAGATTCATGATCATGGAACAAACGGGTACACTTTCGTAATCTTAAATACATGGATTGATGTTTCTATGTTTATATACATGCTTATTATGAATTTTACATATGGTATTAGAGCCATTGTATATGGATTAGGGACTCAAAATCTTTTGTTTTGTGTATTTGTTCTTAATTTTTCAAGTTAAAACCCGAGATCTTAAATGATTTAATTCAAAAAATATAGAACTCTTTTCTGAAAACAAATACAGGGCTTTTGTTCCTATTGGAACAAGAAAAATTTTGATACATGACAAGCATTCTAATTCAAACCGTAGAGGGAGATCCATCATTTTAAAGTTTTGTAACTAAAATCGTCACTTTTGTTGATAAGTTAGCTAAATCCATGATTTCATGCATGATTCTTATATAATATCATATATAGGTTGTTCTAGGTTGTATTGGAACATGCTTGAGTGTGTATTGTGAAAGAAATTTTGAGTTTTGGTTATTTTTCAAACCCTAGTTGCCATTGATGATTTTAGGGTTCATAAAAACTCACTAAAACTTCAATTTTTGGGCTTCAAATTGCTAAAAACATGTTCTTTAATGTTTGTTTTGCTTCAAAATGGTGTTTGATCTTAAAAATTGTTGCAAAAAAGTCAATTTTTTGGGCCAAAAAGGGCTGGAATGGTTTTGCAACGGATTGGGTCAGATTTGCAGAGAATCAGGTTGAGCTGGTTCAGTCGGGTGAAGAGGATGACCCAGCTAGGGCCAGAACGATCCCTACTCATGGGTCAGGAGAGTGTGGGAGTGTGGGGCCTCTTCTGGATCTGTGAAAAATTTCTAAAGATTCCTCTCGACTCGAGGATTCCAGAAAATATTTTTTTGTAATTTTTGGACACTGTTTGGTATTTTTCGAGATCAAAATCGTTATATTTTTGCATTTTCTTAAAAATTGTGCACATTTTTTGGGGGATTTTTTAACAGGTAACATGTTTTTGACATTCTAAACATCATGGCATATTGTACTATCTTTGGTTTGATATAGAAAATAATATTTTCTTTTCAGAGTTTATTTTTAGGCTTATTTTAGGGGTTTTTTCTTGTTTTTTGGAAAACCGTGTGTACTTCGTTGGTAATTTTCTATAGATAACTTGTTTTCAACCTTATGAACCTATTGGCGTTGAGTACTCTTTGTGGGTACTATTTTGTACATTATACTCTCTCACACAATCACCCCTAAGAGAGCTAAAATCGTCATTTTATGTGAGTTTCTATAATGAAAATTATTATACATGGTTTGGGCAACATATATGTTATTTATGAGATTACTTGGCATATTCTGTTATATAAATACCCATAAAGATGTAATTGCGAGCATATCCGATTCAGGAATGCTAGAAATAACATAGAAAAATTTAACAAATGATGTCATAATAAGGAGGAATAGATTGATGTGGATGCTTCTGCCCAAAGGAGTACATCTATTGATATCTAATATATTATATAACTGTATCTATTGTATTATTGCATACAATCGCCTGCCCAAAGGAGGTTATTGCCTACTTTAATGATGCGAATGATATCCGGTGACTGACTCGAGAATGTTTGGTTTCTAAGAGTTTTGTTTGCCTAAAGAAGACTAGCTTGTTAGATATTTAGATATTCTCATTTGGTGGTTAGCCGAAAGGGACCCCATAGCATGTTGCACTCTCTGCCCAAAGGAGAGACAACAATGATGCACCGGGCTACCCTATCATTTATGCTTGATTATCTTTAAAGCATATAATAATTGTTTATTTCCCTTATTCAGCCAATTTGTTACCTCTTGTGTTTCCATTTATAGTTTCTTTTGCATTTGACAATAATACTGTGACGGTTGTGTTGTTGAATGAATTGAATTATAAGAAGTGGAAGTAGGATATTGAGTTTGCTTTGGGGATTGTAGATGTAGATTTGGCTTTGAGAGAAGCTACTCTAGCTGCTCTCACGGCCACTAGTACGATCGCTGAGAAGGAGTATCATGCAAAGTGGGATAGATCTAATAGGCTGAGTCTCATGATCATGAAAAGGTCTATTTCTGAGCATCTCTTGAGTGGTTTGCCTGAGATGAACAATGAAAAGGAGCTTTTCGATATTGTAGGACAGAGATACCATATATCCATTAAGGTTGAGGCTGGATTCTTAATGAATGAGCTTACGAGTCTGTGGTATGATAGCTAATTGGGGGTGAGGGAGTACATTCTTAAACTTGTTTTCATCCAAATCAAACTCAAGAGTCTTAATGTTACCATCCCAGATGACTTTGTAGTTCACCATGTTCTCAATACCCTACCACCAGATTTTAGCTAAATTAGGACTGCCTATAACACATAGAATGAATCATGGACCATCAATGACCTTATTGTCAAATGTGTCTTAGAGGCAGAGAAATTTAAGAGGAAAAAGACTGAGTCTATTTTGTTTGTCTCCCATTCCAAGGCCCATCTTGGTCAGGGTAAGAGAAATAGAAAGAATCATAAGAAATCTAGGTCTCATCACACTTCTCATAAGGGTTAGGACAACAAAGGACAAGGTAAGGGACATGGTCTTAACAATGTTTTAGGTCCCAATGCTATCATTAAGAAGTCATTCAAGTGTTACTTTTTTGACAAAGAAGGTCACATGAAGAGGAATCGCACTGAGTACGAGTCTTGGTTAGATAAAATGAAGTAGGATGGAGGTAACTCACTTGCTTTAGTTTGTTTTGAATCTAATTTAGTTAATGTCCCATCAAATTCTTGGTGGTTTGACAGTGGTGCAACTGTTCATATCGCTATGTCATTGTAGGGGTTCAAAAGCAAATGGAAGCCAAGTGAGACTGAAGAAAAGCTTAAAATAGGAGAGGATGTAATAGTTAGGGTTGAGTCCACAAGAGAGGTTGTTTTAATTTTAGAAACTGGTTTTCAACTTGTTTTGAAAAACACTATTTATATATCGTCTTTTAGACGGAATTTGATTTCTATTTATTTTTTGGATAAATTTGGATATAGTTTTTAATTTCAAAATGGCATAGTTGATTCATTTCGTAACTCCAAAATTGTTGGCAATGGGTTTTATCTGATGAATTATACAAGTTGAAATTGAAACAAAATAATGAGTATGCCTCCTTCCATGTTGAAAATAGTGTGTCCAAGAGACCTAGAATTAAAGACCAATCTTCCATGTTATGGCATAAGCGTCTAGGGTACATTTCTAAAAAGAGAATTCAAGGGCTAATTAAAGATGACATTCTTATACCATTTGATTTTAGAGACCTAGACACTTGTGTTGACTGTGTTCGTGAAAAATTAACCAAGACTAAGAAGAAAAGTGCATCACGGAGTGGTAACTTTTTAGAAGTTATACACATTGATATTAGTGGACCTTATTCCTCTACCTTTTGTGAAAATAAATATTTTCTGACATTTATTGATGATTTCTCTCGTTATGATTATGTTTATCTAATTAAAGAGAAATCTAATGCACTTGAAAAGTTTAAATTTTTTGAAATAGAGGTAGCGAATCAATTGACTAAAAGGATTAAGGTTGTTAGGTCTGACTGTGGTGGTGAGTATTATGATAGACATGATGCTATTGGACAACATATGAGACTATTTGCCAAATAGTTACAAGACTATGGAATTGTTGCCTAATATACCATGCCTGATAGTCCTAAACAAAATGGTGTGGCCGAAAGGTGTAATCGTACCCTTAAAGATATAATAAGAAGTATGATGAGTCGTAGTAATTTGCCTTTATATCTTTGGGGTGATGCCATTAAGTTTACCTTATATATTCTCAATAGGGTTCCTAGCAAGTCTGTTCCTAAAACCCTTTTTAAATTGTGGACTGGTAGAAAGTCTAGTCTTAATTATTTCCGTATTTGGGACTGTCCGGTATAGGTTAGTATTTATAATCCTTCTAAGAGAAAAATCAACCCCAAAAGCACTCGTTATTATTTCATTGGGTATCCAGATCATTCTAAGGGATACAGGTTCTACTGTCCTACACCGGGTGCCTGGATTGTTGAATCTTAGACAGTTAAGTTCTTAAAGCTTGCTATTACCGATTTTGAGATATCATCGCACATTGGTGTAGATAGGCCTAGTGAGGTGATGTCTATTCCCTTGTCTGCTATCTAATATAGTATTGTGCCTATACTCGTGAAGGTTGTTGATCATGAGCAGTTGGGGATTGATGCAACCATACCTAATGCTCTTGATCCTATTGAGCCTCCTACTGAGCCTGTTCTAGCAGTACTTGTGAGGAGATCTGTGAGACAGAGGAGACTTGCCATTTCAGATGAGTTTTTCTGTATCTTAATGAGAGTGATTTTGATATGGGTCCTGTGGTTGATCCAATGACCTATGCCAGTGCTATCTCGAGTCCCTAGTCCAACATGTGGGTGGGTGGATGCTATGATAGATGAGATGCAATCCATAACACATAATAGAGTATATGAGCTTGTTGATCTTCCAGTTGGTTATAAGCTTATTTGTTGCAAATGGGTATTTAATGTTGGTCCGATAGGCAACCCAAGAGGGGGGGTGAATTGGGTTTTTCAACTATTAATACAAGTTAAGATTAATTAAGATTAATCTAAACAATATAGCAATGGTTAATCTATGTGCAAAGCAATGTTAACATGAGAAGCAAAGAAAACAGAGCAAAAGGAGAGAGACACAGATTTACCGAGGTTCAACCACAAACCGTGGTCTACGTCCTCACCCCAAGACCTCCTTGAAGCCTTCTTCCACTATGTAATCAACTATTACAAGATGAGTTGCTGATTGACAAAGTGCTCAGCTCACTCTACAAGAACTCCTCACCGAGCTTCTTTAATTCCCAAGTGGTTTTGTCCAAGCTCCACTCAAACTTTACAAGAGTTTTGCTTTACACAAGAGAACTCTCAAACTCTCAGTTATAAGTGTATAAGAGTACACAACTCACAAACAAACTCTCTAACTAGAGTAGATTTATAATCAAAGCTCACAGATGAAGGTTGGAAGAATATTGAGTGTATATCAGTGATTCTTATTTCTTGTTGTTTCTTCCTCTTGATTCTTATGTATAAATACAGTTGGAGGCTAGTATATATACCCTTGCATTGATTCCATCCGTTGGAGATGGTTGGGTATCATTAATGTGCGTCGAATATATTATAACGTTAAGAAAAATAGCCGTTATAACAGAGGGAGTCGGCTCCATTTTTGTGGTGTCGACACTTCCTGCTTCTGCATTTACCAGACGATGTTCACTGAGTTCATGAGTCCACTCTTCAGGTTGATGAGGCGACTCCTTGTTCATCTGTCTTCTTCATACTAGGCTTCTGCTGTCATGAGGCAACACTTCTGCTTCAAGTGTCCACTCATTGATTATTTAAAATTCTAGCCTTTTGCTTCTGCTACCAGGAGGCGACACTTCATCTTCAGGTGTCCGCTCATTGATTATCTTATCTTCAAGCCTTGGCATCTGTCTTCATGAGGTGACACTTCATTGCAATGTGTCCACTCATTTTCTATTTGGTCTTCAGACATTTTGCGTCTGTGTGCAAGAGGCGACACCTCATTTCCATGAGTCCCCTCATTGTTTAATATGTCTTCAGGCCTTTTACGTCTGTGATCAGGAGGCGACTCCTCATTTTTATGAGTCCCCTCATTGCCTAGAATTCAGCTTTCAGATTTCTATTGATCAAGCTTTATCAAAGCATTGGTATAAGAACTTCAAGGAATATGTCTTTGGGGTATGATGATCAATCAAATCTTCTTAACTCATCAGAGTTAACTTCTATTTAATTTGGATTGAATCAATTATTGGATGTTGATCTTCTTCTTGAATCTCAAACTGTCAAAGCTTCATTTGATTAAAGCTAAACTTTACTTCTTCATTTGCAAAGCTTCTTCAATCATTGTAGAACATCTTCTTCAATGCCAATTTTCTTCAATTGTATGAAGCTTCACAATGCTTCAATTCTGATTTCCTCTATTTGATAGCAATTCTTCATTCTTCATTAAACTCACTTTACTGAGACCATTGCAGACTAAATGAAATCTGTTCATACATCTAATCTTCATTGATCCTTTACATTGTAGAAGAATACTTCACTTGGATTCCATGTAGAGATCAGATATTCATTGTGAGCCATCTTCTCAGCAACTTCAATCTCATTGTCTTGAATTGGTCTTAAGCATACTAGATGAGATCATCTCTTGAGCATTTTCCAAATTCTTCAACAGTCAATTCATCTTCAACTGAGCATTGCACTTCTTCAACTGTTCTTTGCATATTCTGATGAAGGCTTTAGTCTGGTGCAAGTTAATCTTCATTGAAACTATGCATACTTGAAAGAAGCTTCAATTGAACACCTTCAATCTCTTCGAATGTAGAACACATGTTTGAAGTAGAGATAGGCATCATTTCTCAGTTTGATTCATTGCATAGCCCTTTGAATTCATTGCTTGCATCTTGAACTTGTTGTGCATTCCTTTGATATGTATTAGACTGAAGATCCAACTTTAAGTCTAAGTTATGAACTTGTTAATCTGCACACTAAGTAGATTCATTAGTAACATAACACAAGGTTTAGTTATCATCAAAATCAACATGAGAATTAATCTTGAGTCAACAAGGATCAAACTTGACTCAACATTTAAAACCAAGAAGGACTCTAAGGAGCGGGTTGAGCATTTCAAGGCTAGATTGGTTGCTAAAGGGTTCACTCAGAAGGAATGTATTAATTATAATGAAACCTTTTCTCTTGTCTTATCTAAGGACTCATTCAGAATGATCATGGCTCTGGTAGCTCATTATGACTTAGAGCTTCATCAGACGGATGTCAAGACTGCTTTTTTGAATGGTGGTCTTGATGAGGAGATTTATATGGCTCAGCCTAAAGGCTTTATGGTAGAGGACAAAGAGCACATAGTGTGCAAACTGCAGAAGTCTATCCATGGCTTGCAGCAAATATCACGCTAATGGTACTTAAAATTTAATGAGATAGTCACTTCCTTGGGTTTTGTGGAGAGCAAGGTTGATCAGTGCATATATTTCAAGGTCAGTGGGAGTAGATTTATTATCCTTGTTCTTTATATTGATGATATCCTATTTGCGAGCAGTGATTTGAGTCTTTTGCATGAGACTAAGATGCTGTTATCCAACACTTTCGACTTGAAAGATCTTGGAGAGGCCTCTTTTGTTCTAGGCATTGAAATCACTCGTGATAGATCTCGTGGTGTGTTGGGGCTATCTCAGAAAGGACACATCAATCGGGTACTTGAGAGGTTTAATATGCAGGATTATAGACCTGGGGATGTTCCTGTTACCAAAGGTGACAAATTTAGTAAAAATCAGAGTCCTAAGAACGACATAGAAGTGAAATCCATGCAGAACATACCATATGCTAGTGTAGTTGGCAGTCTCATGTATGCATAAGTATGTACTAGGCCAGATATAGCTTTTATTGGGGGTTATTGGGAGATATCTTTCGAACCCGGGCATTGACCATTGGGTAGCTGTAAAGAAAGTGATGAGGTGCTTGCAGAGGACGAAAGATTACATGCTTGTATATATAAGAGTTGAGGATCTTGAAGTAGTTGGTTATTCAGATTCAGACTTTGCTGGATGTGTGGATGACATGAAGTCTACTTTAGCATACTTTTTTATGCTTGCTAGAGGAGCTACTTCCTGGAAAAGTGTCAAGCAGACTCTTATAACTTCTTCCACTATGCATGTTGAGTTCGTGGCTTATTTTGGGACTGCTACTCAGGCTGTTTGGTTGCAAAACTTCATTTCGGAACTTAAAGTGATTAGTTCCATTGCTAGACCACTAAAGATTTTTTGTGATAATAGTGCAGTTGTGTTTTTCTCCAAGAACAACAAATATTCTAGTGGGTCTAAGCACATTGAGATCAAGTATTTGTCAGTTAGAGATTTGGTAAGGAAATGTGACATCATTATCGAGCACATTGACACAGAACAGAAGATAGCGGATCCCTTGACCAAGGGACTTAGACCTGTTATTTTTAGTAGTCATGTTTCAAATATGGGTGTTGTTAGGTCTTTTGATGTACTTGGTTAGTGGGAGTTGTTTTCCTTACATTATGTGACAATTATTACATGTTGAGACCTTTTCATTTATCATTGGTCATTCAAGATTATAGATGGTTATTAATTGTTTTCATTTGATGTCATTTATGCATGAATATATATATTTTGTTGATATTTCATATGTCATATATGGATGGATATATGTTCATGATTTAGGTATAAAGAAAAGTCTCAAGTTTGATATACTTGAGCACTCAGAGATATGTCTTGTATTTGCATTGTAAAGTTTTCAAAAGATATGTATGCAAGACATGTTAGTTTCATTGGAAACTTTTGAAATTTTCTTGCTTATTGAATAGGCATATAGTTAAAGAAACTTTGAAGATTGAGGGAGGAATAACACATTTATGAGATCACTTAAGGAGTGTTATTTTCCACCACACTACCACATTTGATCCATGTTGATGAGGAGATTAGTATTTGTCATCATGAGTGATCTTACATGAATTGATCGTGTATTGACTGCCTTGATTCGATATTGATTGCCTTGTTGGACTAGATTATTTTAGATGTTGTCTCTTAACTTTATTTGGTTTTTCAAAATGTGGCTACATACAGTTTTTATTGTTTTCAACCCAAGAGTCATTTTTTAAAAGGTTTCTAAAATTATAACTACAATTAATGTTTGCTCAAGTGGGAGAATGTTAAAATTTTTTGAATTGAACGTACACATTAATTGATTTTAGTTTTAATAAAACGGGTTAAACCCAAGTTAAGTTGAGACATACAGAATAGGCCTAATAAAGTGGTGATCCATATGGATTGGGCTTGAGACATACGGAATAGGCCCAATAAAGATACACCTAATCATTAATTGATGTGGTTAGACGAATAGTGTGGGCTTAAGATAACCTATTTGAGAGCCTTTTATGGGAGTGCCCATTAGGGGTCAATATATAGGCTAAGTCTCCTCTCTTTCCACAACTGATAGTATTCTACTCATAGAGATCCGTCGTAAGGAGTTGGAGACAGAGAGGAAGATGTAAAACCAATATATTGTTTAATTTCAGAACTGTATTGCTTCTCTTCAAATTCAAGATCATGAAACAAACGGGTACGCTTTCACAATCTTAAATACATGGATTGATGTTACTATGTTCATATACATGCTTATTGTGAATCTTACATTATGCACCAAAGATAACCAGAAGATGAATCACCAATAAGCCCTCCCTCCTCCCTAAGAACATGGTGATCTCTGAAGTTCTTTCTCACAACTTCTAGAATAGTAGCCTCACTCATTTTATCTATGCTACAAGTAAATTGAAGTTAATATCCTCAAAATATGATGAAAAATAGGAGAAAGGAAAAAATTTCGGCAAGAAATACCAGCAAGAAAAAGAAACACAATAGGTTATTATTCAAAGGTGATAGTCAATACTAAAAACAAATTCTTTTGTATACAACATAAATTAGTATAAAGCTTTGGGTCTGTAATGGTAAACATGCCTAATGTTCTCAAGCTAGAGAAGTATGAACACAATATATCAAATGTAGGAATGGAGTATAACAAATATAAATGAATATTCTTGAGGGGGTGATCGAGCTTAAGCCATTTGCTGACACTTGAGAAAAACAAAGGACATGAGAATTTGACTATTTTCAGTGTTGACACCAGATAGGAGACAAACCTACTAGTTATTGAAGTGAAAATGAATCCTAATAAATAGGAGAGTGTGGAGAAAATTAATAATGATAGAAAAACCTATTGTCCTCATTCTACTTAATAATGCAGGAAAGAAATCATCATTTGTTAAAGTTGAAATCTTATTTTTTGAATATTTTTGTATAGATAGGTTTCGGTGTTCGTATCATCCACAGCTACTCTTCCTCAGCCTTATAGAAAACACTAGTATCTTCTGTAAAAAGAATGT
This sequence comes from Euryodendron excelsum, assembly GCA_033060915.1. NCBI lineage: Eukaryota > Viridiplantae > Streptophyta > Magnoliopsida > Ericales > Pentaphylacaceae > Euryodendron > Euryodendron excelsum. The sequence continues at coordinate 37,956,142 of CM065377.1, forward strand.
GAAATACCTCCACCACATCCTCTCCCTTGTTGTCCACCTCAAAACCTCTAATCATGCATCCTTGTACTCGTTGGTTAATCATCATACTCAAGGTTTCGAGAAAATAGTAAAAAGAAGTGGAGATAAAATATTTCCTTATACCGACCCCCTCAAGCTAAGGAAGAAACCCAAAGGAAAACCATTCACAAAAACAGAAAATCTAGCTTTAGAAATACATCATCAAATCCATAGCCTCAATTTTCTCCCCAAGTCCATCATCTCCATAACATGAAAATGGAAAACCCAGCTCATACAGTCATAAGCCTTCTCAACGTCTAGCTTACAAATCACTCCTAGAATCCCACTTTTGATTATCTTTTTTAGGTGTAAGACCAGAACCTTCACCACCAATTTATAAATACATTCCACAACGATAACGTCACCACTTCTTTGGGGATTTAGGAAATGACATTGTCACGCCCTAATTTTTGGAAAGTCAGTTTTTAGAGAATAAAGTTTCAAACGTTGAAAAGTCCAAGTCAAAATTAGGATCCACACCAGATTTTGGTCAAAATATGTTTTGGAATTCATTTTAAAAATAGTTTATATTTTAAAATTTTTTGGAACGAAACTAGTTTGGACAATTTTAGTTTAATAAAACCTGTTTAAAAACCTGTTTTAAAGAGATTATTTCAAGCCTCAAATATTCAAACTCCAATAACACATTCCAACCTCCAATCCAATACTCTAATATCAACAAACGCGTCCTTCAAACCAAACCACAACAATGACTAAGTCCCTATATGATGTTAATAGATGGTGTACAGGTATCCAAAGATAAAATCCAATTGAAAGATGTAAAATAGACATTATACAGTCCTATTAGAAATAAAGGATAGAATAACCCTAATGATACAACAAAGTGGAGTTCAAAATAAGATATGAAAACTCAACTGCTACATCTCTTGAGCCACCAATTTTACTTGCTTGGGGATCCACCAAGAACTGTAATGGGGTGAGCATACCACGGCTCAGTAGGAGGTTATGCTACAAAGTTAATAAACATGAGGTGACATATGCAAGTGTATAGTAAAGAATGCACGAGAGTATAGGAAATACAATTTTAAACATAAGTATCAACCTGATGCCAAGTGCCATAAACCAAGCACACAAATGATAGTGAATCAATCAATGCTAAACAAATCTCAAGTTACAGATCCAGTATTTCCTACATCTACAAAATAATACAATTGAACAATAAAGTAATCAAGGTACACTCAACTCGATGCCTAATGATATGATGCAAGTACACACATGAATTAACTAAATGAAGGTCAACCACTTATAACATCAATCCATAAATAATCCACAAATAATCTAGTCACCAATAGCAACAAAATTGCATTGACTCTATAAGACCAAAACTGAAATAATAAATGCATAAATGCATAAATAAAAATATCTAGATATACCCAATTCCAACCCAATGCAAGTGTATGCATGCAACCGGCCGTACTGAGGAGGGGATACAATTTCACCTGGAACCTCTTCTGCTCTTTATGGGATATCACCCAAGGGACGTGTGTTTTCCAGTAATTCCACTCTTTATGGGCTGCACCCAAAGGGCACATGTATCCTGTTAAATAAGGCACCAAGCCTTTATTCTAATGCAAAATCCTAGGACCAAGGCTTCAAGCCTATGCCCAACCATGTCCAATCAAGATAAATACTATATAAAGGTAAAATTAATAATATCCAAGTAACTAAATTCATAACATAAATTCTTATAATCACTCAAAGTCTAAAATCAAACTTATAATTATTTCAAAACCTAAACTAGGTATCCAACAATACGCAAACAACATGAAATATGTCAAAGTAAGTAAATTCCTCACTTTAAATCATCATTTTCATCCGAATAATATTACATTGTCATAATATTAACTCTAGATACGTTTTAGGCACAAAGTAATGTTTCAAGCAACTTCAAATTTCATTTATAACATAAAACCTAAAATGTTAACTTATTTTGTCCAAATAATTTATATAAATTCTTCTACGCCTTTAACATTAATTCTAAACACATCCTAAGTATAAGAATATTCCAAATATTATATATTAAACATCAACTTTAAATTTTCTAAGTCTTTCCCAATTTTCATCATGTAATAATTTGAACAAGCCAAACATATTTTCAATTTTATCAAATCAACCAAAAATTACGAATAACAATATTTCAAGTTTATGTAAAACCCTAGGTTTACCCCAAGTGTCCTAGAATATGATTTCTACCAAGGATTCATGAATAACTTAAGCATATTAACCAAATAGCAAAAACCCCAAGTGAAAACCCCCTACTTCTTGAAGATTAAACCTAGGGCAAGAATCTTCATTTCGTCGAAACCACGAAGCGAAACCACTACAGTATAGCCCTTGAAGAGTTGAACAAAATTCCCTTAAGTAGTGGTACTAAAATCATGCCCTCAGGGATAGATAATGAAAGAAGAAAGAAAGAATACGTAAAGGGGAAAGAGAGATGCCAAGAGAGATAACTCTTTGGTTCTGTTGAGTGAGCATAAGAGAGAGAGAGAGAGAGAGAGAGAGAGAGAGAGAGAGAGAGAGTATTGTTTTGATATTTTAAACAAAATTCAACTAATTATCAAAAGCCTCCGAAGTTATATATAATAATAATAAAAACTCAAGCCACCTTTTTGACCATCTGACTCTTTTGACCAGTCCTTACAGACATAGGCATTTGTGGTCACTAGTATTTCTCTCTCTTGTAACTTAGTAGAGGTCTAAAAGCTCACTCCTCCAATTTAAGTCCCATTTTATTTCTTTCTCAACGCTATGTTGATCATTATTATGAAAACTATGCATGGAAACTGAAAAATTATGTTGAGATAGTAAAAGTAAGTAACCCACTAGTTACTAATATAATGAAATGGCAAACTCAAAAGCATCATATACAATTTGAGGGACCCCAACGCCACTATTTCTATATATTTAATAGAAAATCAAGCAGAAAATTGGGATGCATATTGACTTCTTGTGTTTAAATAGGTAATCTCATACACTTTATGACTTTAACATGAGAATAGTTTTAGTTGTTCTTTCCCATTTTGCTCCTTTCAATATACGGTGACTATGGCCTGGAATTTTTCCTTGTCATAGATGCAAGTAGAAATTTGAAAGGAGATGATCGATACAAAATCAAGACTCAATTCAATCCAATTTTTTGTGGTAACTAGAGTATAGAATATTAATCTCAAATTGAGCACTTTTGAGCATTTTGCTAACTAATTTAACCAAGATGGAGCACCAACCACGTTCCCCAGCTCTCGAGGCAAGGTAAACCTTAACCGTCGCGCAAACTCATCGGACTTCCAAGTCAGCTCAGGCTCATTTTTCATGTGGCTGTTGGTCTGCTACTATACGAACTCGACCCACTCCTACCACCCCTGGACACCATAGCATGTCAAGAATAAGTGGGGAGATACTAGACGTAACCACTCCCTTATTGGGATCTGTGCCGCCCTTTCTTCAGATCAATACACAGTTGAGGAGGCCAATCATGAATGCTACAAATGTGGGACCGATCCTAGTTAGGGAAGGCTAAGGCAGCACCTTGCATATCAAGAGGGCGCTTATGCCCTATATAAGCTTGAGAAGCTCAAGGTGAAGTTGGAGTTGGACTTTGTTTGGACAAAGCCCCTAGAGCCAGGGTTTCCCCTTACTCCACACAACTAGCCTGATTTGCATCCTAATATGTGTAATAATATCTACTCAGGTGTCATATTATTGTATAAAAACAGAGAGAGGGGGGTGGTGTTCAAGCAACCTAAATTATAAAGATCCAGGCTTTGGACCATGGTCTTAACATTCGGAAAGGATATCGAAGCATGTGCTAGAATTTAAAAATACATAATTACTGATAATCATATTTATAGCTGTCGTTTGCAAATTTCAAGCTTTAAAAATAAAACATGTTAAGTTACTTCTAAATCTCTAATTTTGTTGTTTTAGTCCCTCCAAACAGCTTAACACGAGTGCGGTTTTTGTATTATTTAAATTTAGTATGTTCTCTACTTGAGACTTTACCGAACGTTTATTGCACATAGGTAGCATAATATCTTATCACATAGTACGTCTTAGACAATTTCATCTCTTTTTTCACCTGTTGCTACTTCATTCTTGTCTAGAACATTTCTTTGGATTATCCTTTGTGCCTTGCTACTCATTTACTTTGAACTATAAATTTAGTTGCACTCATTTATGGGCAGCATCTAATCTTAAAACTTAGGTATTGTGCATCATTTACAAATTTAAGTAGCACCTATAAATGTAATGTAATCCACCTCTATGTCTCCAAAATGAGGATGATCAAATAAAGATATTAAAAATGGTAGCTAAGAGGTACCATCAATCTTAACTACTTTCTTTCTCCTATTTCATGTATACTTGAAGTACATAACACAAAAATATCTTGCTGTTGATTGTATTGAGACATTTTAATGATGAAGAACCTTTGTACAATTCTATTTAAGATTAACCCAACTTCTTGTGTAGCCCTTTGTGACTCCAAATTCTATACTTGCTTCCGGTAGAGGAAGGCTCTCCGATCTCTTCTTCTAACCTCGAGGCAAGCTCCCTTACTGTGGTCATAACTCCTCGATGACCTCATATATTCGGTCCTGAAGGACAATATAGCCAAGATATCAAATATGGCTGCTCAACTATACCATCAATCTAATTATTTTTCTTTTACTATTTTTCATACTATGTTACCTGAATTTGGATAAAGGTATCGCGTGCAAGTACGTGTTCAAGCGTCGGATTCATCTACTTCTCATGTCCAATGACTCTCGGACACAACTAAATTTCATATTTCATAAATACTTCTTTTGCTTATTTAAGGTAAAATAGTGTTTACAAATTAAAATATAGCATTTCATGTATAAAATAGGAGTCATATGCTTAGTTTTATAATAAACTCAATTACTTATATATACTTTTAAAGTTACATGTTCAATTAGCCATATCGGCCACATATCCTATACTCTTCTCCCAGTGTTGAGTATCTGACACGGATATTTCACAAATTTATAAGGGTCCAGGTAATATAATTCCCATATACTCAACCTCACTGTACACATTTGACCTAACTATTGCTTGTATTCAGACATCTTAATCTTGAAGCCTCTCTACGTGATTTGAATTCTGTCTTCTTGACCAACAATGCCAACTCTTAATATGAGACAATTTCCTGTCATTGAAACTTGCGGTAGAAGGGCAAAATAGTGTGGCCAAATCAAAGTTAAATTCAGTAAATGCAAGTTTTAAAAAAAGGGTAATAAACATTATATTCCATAAATTTTGAAGTAAAAGGAGAAGGAGGTTTGTTAATCTGCATGTTTGAGATATGAACAGATACAAAAACTAGGTTCTTCAAAAAGATATGAACACAAAAACAAGCTTGGGTTTGTCTTCTTTGAATTGAGGAATGTATGCATATAACATGTACAAGCACATAAATAGCAATTAGCCATACCTCATAAATAGTTTTAGCAGCAATTTCAATAAGGAGGAGGAGGAGGAGGAGAAGCTGATTGGATGGAATGGGACCAGTTGATTAGGCGGCAACTTTGGGGTGTACTATTTCTGATTGGGAACTTTAGATACCATAATTTTTGTGTTGCACAATGTTCTTGTGGGCACAGAGTCAAATCGACCTACAGAGTCTAACGAAACCCATGTTGGAAACCTCTCGGGGGATGTGAGTTTGTACAACAACTTGGTGGGAGAAAGAGTTTTGGGTGATTAGAGAGAGTAAAAATTGATCTTCTAGGTATTTGATAAAATTGGAGGGGAGTGACTTTGGATGAGACTTGTAAGTACATGTGTCCAACCCTCCTATAGAGTAAGACACTTAGGCGTCTCACCACCTCCCTCTCTATACATTTGGTTCCACGTGGCAGCCCGCTAAGGCGACGCATAGACTAAGGTAACCTCGCCCATCGAGGATAATGCAAAGAGTGTCTCCTCTATTTTAGGGCACTAATAAGGCCTTTTGCGCTCAGCATCTCTTGGCGCAACCATGAAATCTCTTTGCTGAGCACCTTTTCTGGGCCACCTCTCCATACTTGACCTCGGGGTACTCCCCTCGACGGAACTGAGGGAGTCTCCACCTGAGATCACCTCATCCATCGCCTCGCACTTGGCACCTCCTGGCACAGCCATGGAATCTCTCCGCCGAGCACCCTTTCCTTTGGGTCATTCCTCCACACTTAGCCATAATTCTCCAAACAAGTATATCGCCAAAACCTAGATTGAGAGCATGACCTAGAGACCTCCATAGGGATTGCCCTTATGCAGGACCATTAGGAGACAAGTGGATTAGAGGCTAGAGTTGAGGGTTCGTCGAAGGGCCTCGACCTCTTGACGGGTCTTAGACAGAGAGAGAGATCTCTGCCAAATCACATCATCAAAGCAACACAACAAATGCATTTAATAAAAGCTAACCGCTGATACCTAACTATATCTCACTTACCTCTGGGGAGGATCTCAGTTGCAGAGTTGACCTCTAGAATGCCGCACCTATGGGGCCTGGCCAGTTGGCCTTGAGCACTCACGGGTCCCGAGGTCTCCTCGCCTATATAAAGGGACAACCCTTCCCTCAATAAAGACCTTTCCACAACACAAGTATCTCCATAAGTCTCTTTGGTTCCCTTGGTACACTGCCACTCTCTCTCTCTCTCTTCCTAAGACAACCTCAACTCTCTCTCTTTCAACCCTGGTGGTCTTCTACCTAGACAGCGCCTACCGTAACTTCCCAAAGGGTCTCCTTCTACAAGGTTTGACCACTCACTCACACAATACTTCACACAATACTCTGCTGGGGAAGAGCAGTACTCGTTGTCCATGGCACCAAAGAAGAGTACTCATGCTACCTCTCAAAATGCCTAAGGAACTGAGACTTCAACTTAACACGACCTTGACCCTCCTCCAGTGGAAAAACTCGACAACTCGTTGCATCCGATTGTTCCCCCTCATGCTGACCAGTTACAATCCTTCATTAAAACTGTAACCTCGATGCAATAAGGTCAGTTGCTCATACTCGAGACCTTACTGTCAATGCAATATGGCACTTCACCCCCTTTAGCCCAGCCCGTGGCTCCCTTGGCGCCAGCTAACTCAGGCAACCTCCTAAGGCAATAAGAAGGGCCCGAGGTCAACCTAGAACTCACCAACATGGTAACTCTTGGTGTTGCCTCCTTTGTGGCTCCAACAACAGGGTCGCCTCAACAGGCGCCCCAACACTAACTCAAACCTATCTTGTTGAGCCTTAACTCATAATAGAGTAGATAAAGAAACAACTTTGAGCTCTTTTTGAGCAAGAATGCTCCAAACCCTTTGTAATGCCAAATGTTGACCTCCAGCCACCATTATCCCTTGAGGTGGCCAACGTTCCTATACCTTGAGGGATATATTATTTCAAAGTTCACTCGTTTCAATGAGAAAATGGGTAATGCAAGAGAATATGTGATTCTATTCCTAAAAACTTTGGGCGCTCGACTCCTATGTATGGCCTCGACCTTAAGTGCCCTTGTTCTCAAATGAAATGACTCACCTCGAGGCATGCTCGCCTTGGCGTAGAGTACCCTCGGCCTCAAGTGGAATAACTTGCCTCAAGTCATGCTCCTCTCAGCCTTAAGTGCCCTCACTCTTAGATAGAATGACTCTCCTCGAGCCATGCTCATCTCGGCGTTAAGCACCCTTGCTCTTAAGTGAAATGACTCACCTTGAGGCATGTTTGCCTCGGCGTTGAGTACCCTCAGCCTTGGGTACCTTTGCCTTCAAGTGAAATGTCTCGGTTCAAGGCATGCTCCTCTTCGTCTTGAGCACTCTCGCTCTCAACTGTAATGACTAACCTCACCTTTGAGCGCCCTCACCTTTATATGAAATGACTTGCCTCAAGTGAAATAACTCGGCTCAGCCTTGAGTGCCGCTCTCAAGTGGAATGACTCACCTCGAGGCATGCTCACTTTAGTGTTGAGCACCCTCGGTCTCAAGTGGAATGAATCGCCTTACCCTTGAGCACCCTCACCTTCAAGTGAAATGTCTTACCTCAAGGCATGTTTCTCTCTGCCTTGAGCGCTCTTGCTCTTAAGTGGAATGACTAACCACACTCTGGAGTGCCCCCACCTTTATATGAAATGACTCACCTCAAGTGAAATAGCTTGGCTTAACCTTGAGCGCCCTCGGTCTCAAGTGGAATGAATCGCCTTACCCTTGAGCACCCTCACCTTCAAGTGAAATGTCTTACCTCAAGGCATGTTTCTCTCTGCCTTGAGCGCTCTTGCTCTTAAGTGGAATGACTAACCACACTCTGGAGTGCCCCCACCTTTATATGAAATGACTCACCTCAAGTGAAATAGCTTGGCTTAACCTTGAGCGCCCTCGCTCTCAAGTGGAATGACTCATCGCGAGGCATGCTCACCTCAGTGTTGAGCACCCTTAGTCTTAAGTGAAATGACTTGCCTCACCTATGAGTACCCTTGCCTTCAAGTGAAATGTCGCACTTCAAGGCATGCTTCTATCCACCTTGAGTGTTCTAACCTTTATATGAAATGACTCGCCTTAAGACATGCTTGTGATATCCTAAATCTCTATTTAATGATATTAATGAGAATTTCTAGTTTATGCAATATTTAATGTTAATTATTTATTCTTTTGAGTCAAAATTGACCAATAAGAACTTGTGTTGTAACTTGTGTTGGAGGTGTGAGACACATGGAATTATTTCTCATGTGTGTCTTTCTATAACACAAAACACACACAGACACATACACACACACACACACACCACCCGATTGAGAGAGGGAGAAAAAGAGAAGGGATTAAAGGAAGAAGGGCTTGAAGAAAGAGATTGAAGTCATTGAAGACTTCACCAAGCTTGGAGAAAGGTAAGACTTCATCTCTCTACAAAATTATATATGTATATGTGTCTATCTTGTGTGATTTTGTTGGGTATTTGTATATATGCATCTTGGAGTGTTGTCATTGAGTTTGGGGGATCCCTTAGGTCCCATTTGCATGATTTTGAGAGCTTGAAGCTCATTGTTGAAGATTGGGAGTGGTGGTTTGAAGAATCCCCAATTATGTGAAATGTTAGGGTTTTGATTTCTTCTTTAGATCCTCTTGATTTAATTGTTTTTTCTCTCCTATTTTGAGTTATTGTCATCCTTGTGGGCTAATCTTTGAGCCCTAAGAGTGTTGGGAAGGTTTGGTTCTGTTTGGAGGGGTTTTGGGAGAGTTTTGAGTTGAGAATCGTTGCTATGCAGAAGGGGGCATTCAAACGCCCGATAGAGCCGTTCGAACGGCCCAAGAGTAAAGTTTTCCATTTGGCCTGGCGTTCAAACGGCCCTTTCGGGCATTCGAATGGCCCGAGAGGGTGTTTTTTCATTTTTGCCTGGGATTTGAATGGTCATTTTGGGCGTTCGAATGGCTAGGTTATTTTGGCCTGGCGTTCGAACGGCTCGGTTGGGCGTTCGAACTGTTTGCTAGTTTCGGCACTGTTTAATAAAATGGGCATAACTTTCTCTACAAAACTCAGATTGATGTACTGTTTGAAGAATTAGAAATTAGACTTATAGATATTTTTAGCCATATAAAGTTTGTTCTCTAATTCCTTATAGATTGAGAGTTATGGAAGCTTAAAATTGACCCAAAATCCATGCCAACAACATTGTTTTCCAAAATTTTAGTCCACATTCCGTGAGGCATAATTTCTTCACTTGAAATGTGTTTTTGGCCCATGACATATCAAAATAAAGGTCTTTAAGCCTATTTTTATATGGAACTAGCCTTGGGTGTGAACTCACCTTTGAGAGGTGATTGGGACTCGATGAAAGAGTAGACATTCTGGCTTTCATGTTCAAAACCTGAACTTTATGTTCTTATTTTACATCGGGGCTTTGTCCTAGAGTTTAGCCTTGTTCTCCTGTTGTGAGAATGAGGTGTTGTTGAGTCGGGATCGAGGGGTTATGTCCTTAGTCTTGACTTATGTGTTATTGCTTTGCATTGGAACCTTGTATTGATGTTTCTATGCTTCTACGTGCATTTATGTAGGAACACCTTGTTTGTCACCCGTCCAATCGGAGGAAGGTAAGTAGCGATATGCCATGAGTAAAACTCTAGTATTTTCTAAATATTTTAAGCTCACCTCTATATCATGAATGTTATCCATACATTTCAATGCATAAATACTATGTTCAATTACAAATGTCATATTTCAAGTGCATGCAAGTTATATTTATGTTATGAATGAAAACCATGGACTATAATGTTTAAATGAAAGAGATGCTAAGTTCCAATGTATGGTGCCAACTCGGGTCTTCTCGTGGCAAGACCTTGATCTAGCCCGATAGTCCTACGATAGGGGATGAGAAATAAACTATCTATGTTGGGAGACGTCCCTTCCCTAAAGAGTCTTAGCGTGACCTATATGGTTACTATGGAGCCTAGCTCATATGTCAAGTTGTAGCACACTTATGTTTTGAATCGAGAACCATGATATGTTCACATGTTTGATGACAAGTTACAAAATGCTACATCAATAATAATGTTATGTTGCATCTCTTCTTATGATACTATATTTTGAAATGTTAAAACGTTTCAAATGTTGTTTACGTTACCTATGAGTTCCAAGCCTACGCTTCAACGTTCCAAAGCTCATTTCCTTATACATAAATGATTATCTATCCTTGTACGTTGGATATAATTACTAGTCCATGATATTTTCTCCCTCATACATCATTGTTATTCACTAAGCATTAGTTTACGTTTTCTCAAATGATATTCAGGTAGCCAATACGGGAGGCCGTAGAGCGAGGCCATATGTGGATTTTGAGCTACAGCCCACAGGCCTATGTTTTGTATAATGTTTGAGGGCTGGATCCAATTTTTTGTAATGATATAATGCTATAACTTTGGTGGACCTTGATTTGGTCCTTATATATGTTATGTTTTGGATTAAGCACAGCTCTACCATGTATGACACGGATTATATTTTCAAGTTATCAAAAGTTCTATTTTTCGCAATTATGCATCATTCTAAATGATTATGCACAGGTGATCAACCAGTTTATGTAGTGTGGTCTTAGGTAGCCTTGCTACTGACCGGTCATATACCCAAAATCTGTATAGGCCGGGTCATGGGGCGTGACAATGCTCGTCTTAGCCTTGAGTGCCATCACTCTCAAGTGGAATGACTCATCTACTATATGTGCTCGCCTTTGGGGCCTCAACATGCTTTTCTCGCCTTGCCTCACCTCATTTTGCCTCGATCCCCTCCTTAAGGGTCATAGCTCATAGTAGATATCGTTCCCTCGAAAGACAAACCTCTTTACCTCTCCAATTACTCCCTTTCAGCATTAAGGCGTCTCCATTTGTGATGTCCAACTTGGCTAGCACCTGTGTGGGTTTAGCCTCGAGTATCATATATCTTCATATGCTCCCCTCCGGGGTTGAGGTTCTCCCAATGCTCCCCTCTAGGGTCGAGCTTCTCCAAATGTTTGATAACTTGGGCTAAGCACCCAGATGGTTTTTCTCGAGTATTATATATCTCCATACGTTCCCCTCTGAGGTTGAGGTTCTCCAATTACACCCCATTGGGGTTGAGATATCTCCATTTGTGATCTTCAACTCAGCTAAGCACCTCTGTGGGTTTAGCCTCAAGTATCATATATCTCCATATGCTTCTCTCTGGGGTTGAGGTTCTCCAAATGCTCCATTCTGGGGTCGAGACATCTCCGTTTGTGATTTCTAACTCAGCTAAGCGCTTGTGTGGGTTTTGCCTCAAGTATTACATATCTCCATACGCTCCCCTCCGGTGTTAAGGTTCTCCAAGCACTCCCCTCTAGAGTTGAGGTTCAAATGTTTTATAACTCAGCTAAGCGCCAGTGTGGGTTTAGCCTTGAGTAGTTCATATCTCTATACGCTCCCCTCCAGGGTGGAGCGTCGAGCCCCGATTTTTTACACTTGAGAAAAATACACGCAAGTGAGAAAAACACAGTACTATCTCGTTAGAACTCATCCCCCTAAAAGGATGAGTGCAACTAGGTTTCAATTGGAAATTGATTTTGAATAAGAGCTTTTGGAAAAGGTTTAGAGTTACCACCTAACTTGGTTAAGGTGAGTTAGGTCACCTAAAACTAAGTGCAATTTGAAAATTAAACTTAGGGTTTTTGCAAAGGGTTTGAAAAACTTCCTTAAGAGAGGGTTTTTAAGAAAATAGGTTATTTGGAAACCTTTGGAAAGATTTAAGCCCTTTTTGAAAAATAACTCTGTTTTGGTCTTTGAAAATAGTGATTTTAGGTTTAGCGGTTGGTTACACATAGGGAAGATATCCTAAGATCATCACCTTGTCCCGCCCTTGCGGTACTTACATGTCTATTCACATTAGGTTCACTCGTTTAGAATATTTGATTGTCCACTGTCTACTACTATCAACTTTAAAAAGAATTTTAGAAAGAAATTTGATATGATGCATGGCATGCAAGTGTAAGAAAAGAATTTGATTTTGAAAATAAATTTGAAAAGAGGATTTGATTTTGAAAATGGATTTAAAGAGAAGATTTGAAGCTTGAAATAGGTTATAGTATTGGAAATTTGAAATAGATGGTGGAATTGAAAATTTGAAAAAGGTTGTGACCACACTCATGAGGGTTGCCTACGTATCCCTTTATTAGAAATTAGGTCAGTCGTAATTCGGACAAGAGTCCGATTAAAAATAGATAGTTTGAGGTCTTTGAAAAGTTTGATTTGAAAAGAGTTTGATTTGAACTTTTAATAGAAGATTTGAAATTGAACTTGGAATTGATTTTAATTTGAAATAGAACTTGAGGATTTTGAAATTGATTTTGATTTGAACTTGGAAGAACTTGGACTTGATTTGGAAAGATTAAGATTTGAAAACATTTTGACTTGAATTGAAGTTTGAAAACCATCTTGGTTTTGGAAAAGAATTTTAGAAAAGAGTTGAAGCTTCCTAACTTTAGGGCTAGGGTTGAACTAGGGTTTAGGTATCCTAGGACTTAGGTAACCTAGGGTTGAAGCATGTACTTGAAATAAGAAGGTTTGATTTAGACTTGAAAAGTTTGATTTTAGAAAGTCTTGAATTATGAAAGTTTTGGATTAGGAAGGTTTTGGATTAGGAAGGTTGTATTTAAGAAAGATTTGGAAAAGATTTGATTTGATTTAGAAACACTTGACTTGGAATGGTTAGAAAAAATTTGACTTACATACTTGACTTGAAAGAATTTAGGAAGTTAGGATTTAGGAAAGATTGAATTTTAGAAATCTTTGAATTAGGAAAGTTTCAAAATAGGAAAGTTTTCAAATTAGGAGAGTTTTTTTTTCTTTTTAAGAAAGTTTTCTTTCTAGGAAAGTTTCATTTTAGGAAAGTTTTGATTTTGGAAATATTTGAGTTTTGGAAAGTTTCATTTTAGAAAAAATTTGAATTTGAAAAGTTTCGATTTCTATTTTCTAAAGTTGAAGATTGAATTTTATTTGCAAAAATAGATGATTTGATTTTATTTTCAAAATTAGAGGATTTGATTAGGGCTCCTAAATTGGAAAGATTCAATTTGACATGGAATTAGAAAGGTTGAGTTTTGAAAATCTTGGATTTGAAGATCTATGATTTGGTAGGAAAAGAGGTTTTGAAAACCTATGATTTGATGTAGAATATAGTTTTAAAAATCTATGATTTGAGGCAAAAGAGGAAGTCATGATTTTAAGAAAGGAATTAGGGTGTCCTAATCATGGTTTTTAGGGCTTGACTTGGACTCCAAGACAAAGATGTTTTGGAAAGTGGATCTTTGGGAAGAGATTTTTAGAAAGTAGATTTTTCAAAAGAGCTTTTAGGAAGAAGATTTTTGAAAAGAGTTTTTAGGAAGTAGATTTTGAAAAACAATTTGGAAAGAAGCTTGAATATTGACTTTTGAAATATTTTGAATATTTTACTTTTCTAAAACGATTCTAACCATGAAAAGATTAGAACCATTCTGGGGTTGTGATTCTAAAACAACATGGATTTGAAATATGGACCATAATGATCACATTGAATATTACACTTTCCTAAAAAAAATCATAACCTTTGAGTGGCTAGAATCATCTTAAGATTGTGGTTTTGATAAAAAAAAAAAAAAACAATTTAGGGACTACACCAAAAAATTTGGACACTTTTCTAAAATGTAATTTCTACACCAAAAAACAAAAAACATCATCTTAACACTTTTCTAAAATAACCCTAACTATGGAATGGCTAGAATCATCTTAGGAGTGTGATTTTGAAAACAAGTTTGAAAGAGAGAGATTTTGAATGCAAGTTTTAAAAGAGAGTTTTGATATAAGTTTAAAAACAACTTTGAAAACAATTTTGAATGAATGTATGAATATGATATGCACAATGCAATAGGGTCATGAATATACATGACTAGGTTTCACCACATAATCAAGGGGGTCGAACCCACACCATCAGAGGCTGAATTTGAAGAATGCCCCTAGCACGGTGAACTTCAATAATTATTCCTAGGCATGAACCGGAGAGTCCCTTATTTCAAGCATGCAAGAAGGGGAGGTAGAAGATGGAGATTAAAATAGAAGAAAACCCAAGTGGGTTAGGAGAAAGAAGAGAGAGGGGGAATTACATAAAAGTAAATAGAAAACCAACCTTTTATTCTTCTTGCTTTGATTGCTTAATTTGCTTTGTATTACTTGAACCTGGATAGTCTTGAAGTTGCAGCACTTGAGTCTTTAATGGCTTCTTGGAGGCTTATGTTTGAGTGTATATGGTGTATAGAGGTTTGGGTTTGAGTGTATGGAGGCTAAAGCTTGAAGAGACTTGAGAGAATTATGGTTTGGAGAGGCTTTGAGCTCTATTTTCAGAGAAACAATATTTCTAGATTGAGTTTGCAGACCCTTTCACGCAAGGGGAGGGTCTGTATTTATAGGCAACTAAAAACACCTTAGTACCTATTGCAGTGGCTCTAGGGCAAAAATTACACTAGCGCCACTAGGAGTGGCGACAAGCCATTTATTGGCTTGGTGCCACTGCTAGTGGCGCTAGCCATTTAAGAAAGTTTTAAGGTAGCAAGAAACGTATCTTTTGACTCTTGGGACGCAAGACAAAAGATTTGGGCGCCTATCCTACTAACCACCATGCAATTTTTGGCTTGGCTCCTCTTAGGGTGACTTCGAAAAGTCTAGGAATGATTCGGAAGGTTTTGAGTAACTAGACTCAACCGAGAATGGACGAGAACCTTTAAGGAAGTGTTACAGGGGTAACTAGCTTAAGAAGCATTTCTGGAATGTTTGAGAAGGTTAACCGGCCCGCCAGGGGCAAAATGATTAATTAAACTGCAAAAATACCGGAATAGACTCAGAGTGACCCATGAGAAGGCTTGAAGGTTGTAAACACTATTGAGAGTGTTCCGGAGGGTTGCCGGTTTGATACCTAGAGCCGATGTGGTTGGAAAAAGCGATTGGCCCACCAGGGGTAAAACAACCATTTTACATTGAGTTTGCTGAAATAGACTCGGAATGATTCAAAAAATTGTTAGAAGGTTAAGAATACTATTAGAAGCATTCTTGGAAGATAATCATTTTGATACCCAGAGCCGGTGTGGTTCCCAGAGGCGATCGGATACCTAGGGGCAAAATGGTTATTTTGATCGGATGGCCTTAGAATTGATCCAGAACTGACTGGAAGATACTCAAACATGCCAAATTGTCTTTGGGACAGTCTTAGAAAGGGTGGACTTACTGTTCTGAGGACTTAGGTACTTTCCCAAGAAGCGTGCCGAAAAAAGCCCAAAGGGCAGTTTGGTTATTTTTCATTGGAGTGGGCTAGCAGGCACTATGTTGACCCAGGTTTTGAGTGTTTTTGTTGCTTTGATGGTGTGTGACGAGTTGGTTTCCAAAGGTATCTTGTTCTTCAATAAACGTGCCACAACCAAGAGGCGAGTTTGGTCTCGAGGCATAGGGGGTTTGTTGGTAATTCTCCATGTCGACCTATTTCTGAGTATTTCTGCCACTTTGACGGTTGTAATGTTTGTGAGTGTTTCTGCCACTCTGATAGTGTGTTTTCATTCCAAAGACAGCCTGATCTCGGGAAGCTACTAGATGGACTTGTCGTCTGAGGAATCAAGTTTCTCGAAAGACGTGCCGAATAACGGACATTCTATATTGGCGGGCTAGTAAGCGCTAGAAGTGAATCATTCTATCATCTCGGGGACTTGGGTTCTATCCCGGTTGATAGGTTTCATGGAACTTATCATTTCGAGGAGTTTTCTCGAAGAACGCGTTGAATTAGATGGACTTACCATTTGATAGATCAATTTTCTCAAAAGACATGCTGGATTGAATTTGATTGCTTTGGACTAGAATTGAAACTAGAATTTAGGTTGAAATAGGGACTTACCATCTTTAGGAAGATGTACCAACTGGAATTGGACTGAGCAATGCCCAAAGGGCATTTTGGTTATTTTGACGCTTTTGGGTTCGGCGGGCTCATGGAGCGATTGATTGATTGGATTGAGTCTGAAAAACTGGTTTAGACTTGAATGTGTTTGTGTCGGTTTGAATGTGAGTCCAGTCGAGCTGGAGATTGCCGAGCGGGCAAAAATGGGATGTTTACAATTGTCCCTCTTTTTCTATCTTTGCTTGTTGAAGACATAAAATAATAAAGTAAGAGTCCCATGATGATCGTGAGGTGATCGGGGGGATGGAGTTTGGAAATCTTTGAAGACGGGAGCTTGAAAATGGTAGTCTGGCCCAAGGGGGCATTTGACATCAGAGTTTGGCAGGGAAAAGGGCCGAATTGCCCAGAACTTGACTGTGGTGCCACTAGGAGTGGCGCCAGGCTTAAAATAACCTTAGTGCCACTGCTGGTGGTGCTAGGTCTGAAAATAAAACCAGCAAACTTTTGATTCGAAGTCTGCGGCTTTATAAGAGATTTTGAAAGTGTGTGAGAGATTTTCAAGTGTTTTACAAGAGGGAAGTCTTGAGCATTAAAGCGGTAACCTCGGATATGCCAGAGAGTTGTTGAAAGTGGTCATTGTCGTCAAAATTGTCGCCAGAGAAGAAGATTTTGCCGAAGAACTCTAAAAGGTGAGTTTTTTTGTTTTTCATTGATTTTGATGTGTAGAACTCCGTTTGAGTCTTGCAAATAGCCGAAAATCAATTTTTATACCACGTGCCTTGGAAAATGTGTTGAACAACCGTATAAAATTTCATGATTTTCTGAAAACTTTTTGAGTGTTTGATTTTTTGAAAAATAGAAAAATACTTGAAAAATAAGAAAAATTAAGAAATTAATGGAAATATTTGAATTTGACTTTTAGAAAAATATGAGCATATTTTGGAAAATATTTGAAGTGACTTTGAAAGATTTTTGGGGCAATTTTTGAAACCCTAAAATTTTAAATTATGGAACAGATGTTTGAAAATTTGAAAATCTTAGGAATGTGCACAGATTGCTTTATATGTGTTGGTGCTATATGATTGTGATGTCATGAGGTGCACGGCTTATGTGTTGTTGCAATGTTTTGGGCATTATAGGGAATATTTACAAATGGGACTCTAATGAAATTTTTTGAAATCAAGGAGAGAGTTAGTTAATTTTTTTTAAATGAATCTTTTTGAAGGGAAAAGATACAAAACCTTTAAAGGTGGGACCTTTTTTAGAGAGAAGGCCTCGAAAAACAAGGCGGACCTAGAATAAATCTATCGAAAGGAAAACTTAAGAAAATTTTTGAAAATAGAGTTTTGAATGAAAACCTTTGATGGAAATACTTGGAAAAGTTTTGAAATTAGAAAACTTAGAAATTGATAAAAATTTTGGAAGAAAGAATTTTTGAGGATGGAAAACTTGAAATTTTTTAGGATTGATTTTGAATAGAACTTTTTGTAGAAAAATGTTTTAGAAAACCTTGAAACTTGATTGGAATAGAAATCTTTTGAAGGAGAGGTTTAGAAAAATTTGGGATGGATTTTGATTGAAACCTTTGAGATTTGATTTTGAAAATGAACTTTTGATTTTGAAATAACTTTGGAAAGGAAAGGTAAAAAGACCAAGGAATTGGTTTTGAGATAGCCTTTTAGAAGGAAAAGGTTTAGAAACTATTTTGATTTGAAACTTGGACAAAATGTCTAGAAAATTCATTTTGACTCAAAACTTAATTTTGAAGACTAAATGTACAAAAAATTCATTTCGACTCGAAATTTGAATTTTTGAAGACAATGTATAGAAAATTCATTTTGACTCGAAATTTGAATTTTTTCATCTTCACTTTTTTCTCTTTTTTTTTTTCTTCTTTTTTGTGCATCGTTTTTTTTTTTTTTCTGTCTTTTCTCTTTTTCTTCCCCCTTCATTTTTTCATACTACTTGTCCTTTTGAACTATACTTACCATATATCGATGTCCTTACCTTGATTTGGCTTTTAAGATGGCTGATGCGGGTAATGACAGTTCTAAGAGGAGGTGTCGGTCTTAGAAAGGAACTCGTATGGATTCTGCTAGTAGTTCTAGCTATTGTAAAGGTAGTCACGGATTAGCTAGTTGGGCATCTTCTAGTCAGAGCGGGAAGGGGGAGTATGCCCCCAGTTGACCCCTTCCTTCTAGTCGAGCCAATTTTTGAGGGGGAGATGAATGCCGAGGAGGAGGCACCGGATCTTAGAGAACGTGTGACTAGTTACGGGAGGGCTTGTTCTAGTTGCAGATAGACAGATGCTGATTTGGGGGGTCTGGCAGACGTTCCTCCATTGAGGGATCTTGCCTACCACCCCAGTGTATACTCTTGACAGCACCTATCTCCTCCTCGAGTACAAACATCTTTTAGAGGAGCCGTCCATCAGGCTTTTAGCACTATGTAATGAGGCGCTCCATCTTATCGTGCCTTCTTAGCAGAGATCAGGTTCGAGGCATTTATGGGATTATAGGCTAACCACTTGAACTAACATTTGGTACTAGCGTTGGTCAAGATGGTTCAGCCAGATGGGTAGCTTCCATTTTGTGGGTTTTAAGCTGGGCCCTACTCCATTGGATTGGGCCATTATTACAAGAATTTCTTTTATCGGCCATCAGATCACCTTGCAACCAGTCAGCAAAGTCGATGCTTGTGCTTTGTTGGATTTACCATCTCCTGACCGTTCAACTTTTTAGCTTTCTTGGCTCAGTCGAGACAAGAGTACCTTTTCTGTTGAGCCACCCCCTGCGCGGTGAGATATTATGAGGCCACGACTAGTTTTGTACATCATTTTTAGTTGCTTCTGCAACAAGAAGTTGATCATCCCTTTCCGATTAGTGAGTGTGGCAGCTGACTTAGAAGTGTTATCAAAGCTAGACTGGGGGTCGTTCTCCTTTGGTTGCTTCCTCAGATCCATGCGAGTTTGGACTTCCTCCTGCTGGGGCAGTGTGACTGGTTTTGACCCTTTTTGGTCTGGTGGAACTATGAGTGCTTGCTGATCTGTCGTTTCAAGGTAGTAGAGGCTGACCTTTATCCTCAAACCTTTAGATGGGCTCGTGATCAGGTGGCCCGCTGATTTGAGATCGTCGACTTTGTGACGCTACGGGCGAACCTGGAGCTGATAGAGGCAAGAGATGTGACCCGGCAGCCGTTTATTAGATCAGTTCATTATGAGGAAGTTAGATATCTAGTCCTGATGTCTTTGTCGTGGATTTCCTTTCTGAGTGATGAGTCTTGGGAGTCTTATCTGGGTGACTGGCATTGCTGTCAGTTTCATGATGAGCTTCGGTCGGCTGGGGATCCACTTGAGTACATATTTGGAGCTTTAGTCGAGGGGGTTCCTATTCCGTACCAGAAGTGTTAGCTGGGTGCTGGTTTTCTACTTCTTCCAGAAACTGACTACGCCACACATTTTGGAGCTCACTTTGTAGGCACCTTCACTCAATTTGAGGTGGTGGTTCGAGGTTATGTCGTAGGCTAGGAGGTGGTTGACTTATGGCATCGAGAGGGAGGATATGTGCCTCAGGCCGAGTTTACTGCCATAAGGGATCAGAGAGATTGGTACCAGACTGAGAGGGACCAGCTTCAAGTGGAGAGAGATTCGTTCCAGACTAAGGTAGCTACTTTGACCGCACGGTTGGCTCAGATGGGAAGCAGCGGGGTATGTTGTCCTTTCCTCTCTTTTTGTTCTGGCGTTGTTTAGTTATTCATGTGCTTTGCTGATTCAAGTTCTTCCTTTCCTATAGGATACTGGTGCTTCTTGTAGTAGGCTGGCTCCTCCTGAGCCAGGTTTTGGAGATTTCGACTTGGATATTGACTTTGACCTTTGATGGATGCCCCCTTGTTGCAGACTCAACTTCTCTTCTACATCATGAACTAGACATTCATTTTTAGCTCTTTTGTCAGTCCATTTTATTTGTAATCGCTAAACAGGATGGATGTTTATGATTTGGATATCTAAATATATTTAAAAATTCATAAATAGGGATAATGTTATTGATGTATGTTTATTTTAGATATGATATTGAACTGTATTAGTGACTTCTGTTTTTATAGGGGCCATGTCTTATGTATGCGAAGCTCATGCCGAAATTTCTATAAGAAATGCATGCACATGTGAGGAACGCAACAATTAATAAAATGAAGGGGGTGCTATCAAGCTCTGCATCCTTGAAATAGCAACTCCTTCCTTTTTAGAGGCTTGGTCTCTCCTTTGGCTCAACCTTACCTTGACCGGATGATAGCATTTTGTACCTTTCTCATCCTTTTGATCAACTCGGACGTTTTATTTTGCGTTAGTGTATGAGATCATTTAGCTTGAACTCTTAACCCTCAGGGCTTTGGTAATGACTTACTTGACCTTTAGCCAAGCGATGAGTAGTCAGTCTTTCAATCTGAGGTGGCTTTGTTTTAGGACCATAATGTAGGCTAAGTTATGGGGTTTTGAATTGACGGGATATGTGGGCCCAAATTTGATATTGATTTCAGTAGGGTTTAGATTCATACCATCCTCGGTTGTTCTTCCAGTAAGGTTTGGCCCCTTAGCATCCCTTTTTAGCCTCGACAACACGTCTGACTTATTTAGATCAAGCAATCTATTTTCAATCAGAGTGGACTTGAATAGGGTTGTAATATAGGCCGTGGTTTTAGGTTTTTGCAAGAAAAAGTAAGGGCTCGAACCTATCGCTTCTACTAAATTTCTTTGTTGCCTAGGAACACCTTTAAATTTTTCTTTTTACCTTTGCTATATGCTCTTCAAGATGGCATGAAATGACCCCCCCTTTTTTTTAATAAGGTAGCTTGCCCCTTAATAACTATTTCTTTTTTTTTTCCCTTCCCTCTTCTTTCTTTTTGTGAGGTGGATACTTCTACCCTTCGTTTCTTTCAAATTTTTTCCTTAGTGTTTCGTTTTAACCCATTGTGGGCGATGATCCCTAGTTTGGGGTTTTCTTGGAAAAAACATAGTTGGCTCAATGGGTTTGACAATGATTGCTTTTGACTGTATGAGAAATGAAATGAGGGCCTCTCTTCATTTTGAATCAAATTGCTTGATCCATAGGGCCTTCACATTACTATAGTGTGACAAAAAATAAGTGACGTTCTTTATTGAGTCCTCAGTTATCTGTCTGCTCCAGTGTGGGGAGGATGGTCTTAGATCAGGGTTGACAAGGAATTCTTTTACTTTTCGTGAGGCACTACAACCAGGGGATAAAAATATATTTTTTAAAAAAAATGAAAGTTGGCTCGTCTTCCTTTTGATAATATGGCTACCCATCCCTTAGCTTTGATGTCTTGTAAGTGCTACTTTTAGGTGGTTTCCTCACTCATCCTTATCTTCTCTCTTTTCAGAAAGTTGATCATACGACGAGTGGTTAACTCATGCTATCACACCTTTTAGGTTAGGTCCTCCATCAAATAGAACACACCCCTTGTGTTGAAAGCATTCACCATTCACAAGAATATGAGACAACAAGAATTAAATAAAATTTATCATTTTATTATAGCAGTGAAAAGTATATAGCTTTTATGGAAATTTAGACATAAATTTAAAGACAAAAAGTAGAAGGGATAGAAAGAAAGCGGGTGAAAACACCCTTCTCTTGTATGCTTTTGAGCAGAATCCCTTTTAGTAGGGATTTGGGATGATGCCTATATCTTTGATGCTCCATCTATCATTGCAATCATCGAACAAGGTAAGGCAGGCAAAGACTTTTTCTAAGGCTTTGAGTGAGTTGACATTGACGGTGTAGTTATTAGCTTCATTATCCTTCTTAGTTTCTTTTGTTGTCTTCCTGGTTTCTTCAATAAAAAGGTTGGCTAGCTCGCCTCCCTCTAGTTCGAATGGCTCTACTGGTGTTTTTAGCTCGTTCAGTTCCCAGCCCATGTCCTCATAGTTAAACTCAGTCACGAGCCAGGGGTTCTTTAATTGGTGGCGCTCGACCTTGGTATATCTAGGGTGTAGAAATTCATCACCCCAACCGTCAATAACTGTGTCTCTGGCAGGGTCCTCCTCCACAAGTATTGACTCTTTAATTGGCCAGTCTGGAAGATTTTGCACTTCATTGGGATTGTAGAGATAGATCGGGCATGACAGGAATTCCTCTTCCCAGTCGCTCTCTTCATCAGTCTCCCAATCCCCTTTATAGTCTTCAACCATGATTACATCCAATTCACCCTCCTCTTCTATTTCCTCTAGTATCAAGTTGATGGTATGGTCTGGCAGAGGATTTGTGGTTACATTAGGGATAGGAGTAAGGTTTACCGATTGTAAGTCAATGATCTAATTGTCTATTAAGTTTTGAATTTTGTGTTTAAGGGAGAAGCAGCTTTCGGTGTCATGTCCTTGGCCGCTCGAATGATACTCACAAGTGAGGGCACCATTGAAGGTTGGGGGTAAAGGGCTTGGCAATGGACGGGCCGATATGGGCTTCAGTATGTTGTTCTTTAGTAGGTTATTGTAGGCTTTGGTTTGGGTGCAGGCTAAGTTATCACAGTTACGGATGCGTCGGGCCAGCCTATTGAAGTTAGGTCGTGCCCCAATAGGGCAAAAGTTAGCTGCTTGTGCAGGCATGGTTAGAGTGGGCATGGGTAGGATAGGGTGAGATTGAAGTGGTGGACGGTATTATGGTGGTTGAACATGCAAGATAGAAAACACCCACTGTTCTTTTTGATTACCCCCCTTGCAGTAGCCACCTTTTTGGCTATGTTGGCAAAAGTTTTCCCACTTTTTGCATAGGCATCTGTAATCCTCCCCATCTTGAGACCATTCGCTATCATTTCTCCTTGCATGATGAGCTTAGAGAAGCCTTTCCCCATGCTAGTGTAGAGCTTTTCATAGTATATGCCTTGGAAAGTGTGTACGAACAATTGTACATAATCCTTCTCTTCCAACGAGGGATTGACTTGTGCAGCTGCTTCTCTCCACCTAAGGGCATAACCTTTGAAACTGTCTTTATCTCCTTTACACATTATCATCAAGGACCATCGGTCAGAAGTAAGGTTTATGTTATGGCGATATTGAGCCTTAAATGCATTGACCAGCTCGATCCATATTGTGATCTTCCTTAAGTCAAGTCGGGTAAACCATTGCAAGGTGGATCCAGTGACACTATGTTGGAACAGTTGCATGAGGAGCTTTGGATCGTTTCTATAACCACTCAATGCCCCATCATAAAGGCGAAGGTGGATAATAGGGTTACCGATGCCATTATATTTCTAAAAGTCAGGCATTTTGAACTTGGCAGGTCTTGGATGGTCTGGGAAGAAGCACAACTTGTCATAGAATGCAAGCCCAAAGGTGTCATGGCCATGGAGGCTTTGCAACGAGTCTTTCAACCCTTGAATTTTCAAAATAAGAGGGTCGAGGGAAGTTCTTTTCACAGCAGGCGAGAGCAATGTGGTTTCCCCTTCTTTAATATTGGCCCCTTTGGGATCCTCCTTGTTTTTCCTCATAGCATCGGATTGTAGCACAACCCTTGGGTTAACAGGTTCAGAGTCCTTGGGAAAAATAGTAGATGATGATGGGGCCAAAGTAGCTTCTTTCATAGCCACGGTTTGGATAAGCTTAAACATCTCATCGATCTTGATTCTCATTTCATTGACCTCCTCTCGAGAGATTGAAGATGACTCATCAGGATTGGCAGCCATTAATACAGCTCTTTTTCGGGTAATGATGGGGTCTCTAGGTGGATATCGATCTTTCTTAGGAGGAATGGTGGCTTTCTATGGTGTAATCTCTATGAAAGAAAAAGAAAAAAAAGAAAAGACATAAGCCACAAGTTAGTCTCTGGTACTTAAAGAGCTTTATACAATGCATGCCCTAGGGATGTCCCATATTGAGAGGGAGACTAAATATGATGCATTTGGGCTCACTTTTTGGAGATAGGGGGTTTGCTCCTGTATACAAATACCTTACCGTCAAGTGAAAACATGCATTCATTCATTCATTTACAAAAAGTAGACGAGTACATTGAACTTTGAGTTTAAAATACAAAAGAATCGAAGTACATTTTAATAGGGGGAGAGGGAGCATTTTCCTTGGGGACTTCAACCTATCTACTTTTACATTTGAGATCCTAAACTACTCATGAGTCTTTGGATTTGCCTTCTTTGAGTTTGAAATTTGGGAGGGGGGTCATTGAGAGACCTTGCTATTTGATTGCCCATTGTTTTCTTGACAACCCTATCTTCGTGAGCATAGAGGGATTGGGGCCCCTTCTTATGGAATGACTTGAGATGCATGCCATGAGTCCTTAGGGTTACTTGGGAACCCTTAGCGTTTTGGTAGGTTTTATGCAAAGGAGAGTGATCTTGGAGTCACTATCTATGGGTTGATCATATGCATGAAAATGCAGCAACTTGATTTACTTTAGAACTCTTATCTTGACATGGAGTAATAAATGCATGAGTATGTATGCAAAGAGTAAAAAGAGAGAATGCAATTGTAAAGTTAATATGCATGAGCAGTTATTGTTGTGCCCCATTTTTGGATGCCGGGCCCTCTTGGCTCGAGGGGGGAATTTGTACGGTGCTATCTCGTTAGAACTCGTCCTCCTAGATAGACGAATATGAAGGGGTTTGAATTTTTTAAATGGAATTGATTAGGGCTTTTCGAAAAGGTATTTGGAGTCACCACCTAACATATTTAAAGATGTGCTAGGTCATCTACACCAAGTGAAACCTGAGGGTCAAACTTAAGTTTTGAAAAGTATTTTTGAAAAACATCTTCATGAGAGGGTTTTTAAAGGTAGGGTTGTTTGACAACCCTAAAAAAATTGGAAAGCCCTTTTGAAAATTGACTCCAGTTTTGGTCTTTGAAATAGAAATTCTTAAGTCTGGGGGTTGGTTACGTGTAGGGAAGATGTCCTAAGACTAGCACCCTACCCCACCCTTGTAGTACCTATATGTCCATTCATCTTTTACTCACTTAATTATAACTCACCGGTTACCTATGTTCAATGCTATCCACTTAGAAAACTTTTGAAAACAAAGTTTGAAAAAGAGTTCGAAAGATGGAACTGAGTTTGAAAATGGTTATGAAATTGAAAGTTTGAAAAGGGTTGTGACTGCACCCCATGAAGGGTTGCCTATGTACCTTCTTAAAGAGGATCAAGTCAGTTGTAGTTCGGACAAGAGTCCGAAAGAGTTGGAATTTTGAAATGGGCTTCTATTTCTAGAAAGTTTCATTTTTAAGAAAGTTTGAGTTTGAAAGTGTTTCCTTTTCAGGAAAAATTTGACTTGAAATGTTTGCTTTTCAGGAATATTTGACTAGAAATGTTTCCTTTTTAGAAAGATTAGATTTTAAAAATGTTTCCTTTCAGAAAGATTTGACTTGAAAATACTTCCTTTTCAGGAAAATTGGATTTGGAAATGTTTCCTTTTAAGGAAGATTTGACTTAAAAATATTTCCTTTACAAGAAGATTGGATTTGAAAATGTTTCCTTTAAGGAAGATTAAGATTTGGAAATATTTCCTTTTCAAAAAGATTGAGATTTGATTTGCAAAGATTGATTTGAGTTGAAAAAGGCAAGTTTGAATTGTTTTCAAAACGGAAGGAGTTGATTTAGGTTTTTAAATTTGGAAGGTTTGAAAAAAGGACTGATTTTAGGGATTTGAAATAAAAGGTTTTGATTCGATTGATTTAAAAAGGAAAGTTTGGAAAAAAGAAGTTTCAATTGATTTGGAAATTATGAATTTTGAGGGTTTGAAAAGGGTATGATTTTGGCTTGAAAAAGGGAAGTTTTCAAGTGGGCAAAAAGGGGATTTTCCTAGAATTGGATTTCTAGGATTTAACAAATGCGAGTTTTGTAAATGGTTCAAAAACTAAGTATTTTGAAAATATGTTTTAGGGCCCGAAACCCTAACTTGGATTTTAGACCTCCAAATGAATATCGCACTTTGCCTAAAGACATTCTAGTCATTGAAAGGCTAGAATCGCTTTAGGCTTGTGGCTTCAAAACACAATAAAGGCACAAGGCCAAAAATGTAGACCTTTTTAGGGTTGTTTTGAATATCACACTTTCCTCAAGACAACCTTAGTCATGGAATAACTAGGATTGTTTTGAGATTGTGTTTTTGAAAAGAAGCAAATGTAGGCTAACGGGAGCCATTTAAATTGTCACACTTTTCTAGGAAAACCATAACCATGAGAGGGTTAGGATCAATCTAGAATTGTGGTTTTGAGAAAACAACTTAGAAAATGGTTTTAAGGTGTTAAAACATGATGAGAATGCAAATGCATGACAACAATAATAACAGCATAAAACATTTAAGGCTAGGTATCACCGCATTGCAAGAGAGCCCTATGGCCATGCCGTGAAGCAAGTGAGGGCTAAGAAGAGAGTCTTGATCAGTAATCTCCTCTTGTTCACTCTCAACATGGACTTGACATCCTCTTGTTCCAAGCATACAAGAAAGGGAGGTTTAGATATAGGGGATTAAAAAAGAGAAAAACCTAAATGGGTTCAGAGGGAGAAGAGAGAGTGGGGGAATACGGATAGGTAAATAGAGGATTACCTTGTTTCATTTTTTCTTTCTTTGATGAAAGCTTTGGCCTTGGACATAGAAAGACTTCGGGAGCTTTTGGGTAACTGGGCAAACCTTTGGTGGAGCTCGGAAGCTAGGACTTCTAAAGTTCAGACTCGGGCTTAGCCAGCAGGACTTCGACAGAGAGAGAGAGAGAGAGAGAGGGCTCTGAGAGCTATCTGGAATAGAGGGGGAGACTTTCTGGATAATTTTTTTGACCCAAAATAGTGAGGGGGGAGGTCTGTATTTATAGTGCAAAAATGGAAGAGTGGTGTGTCGCGCCCAGATTTTTTGCACTCGAGGAATACACACACAAGCGGGAAAAATACTGTACTCTCTCATTAGAACTCACCCTCCTAGAAGAATGAGTGCGACTAGGTTTAAATTGAAAATTGAGTTGAATAAAGGGCTTTTGGAAAAAGTTTGGAGTCGCCACCTAACTTGATTAAGGTGAGTTAGGTCACTTAAAAACTAAACATAATCCGAAAACTACACTTAGGGTTTTTGAAAACGATTTTTAAAATACTTCCTTAAGAGAGGGTTTTTAGGAAAATAGGTTGTTTGGCAACCTTTAGAAAATAATTAAGCCCTTTTTGAAAATAAACTCCATTTTGGTCTCTCAAAAACAGTGATCTAGGTTCGAAGGTTGGTTACGTGTAGGGAAAACGCACTAAGCCACCACCCTACCCCGCTGTTGCGGTACCTACATGTCTATTTACCCTAGCTTCACCTATGATAGTCTTCAACTAACAAATGTTCAATCCTATCCACTTTAGAAAAGAATGTTTAAAAAGACATGATGCATGATATGCAAGTGCAAGAAAGAGAGTTGAAAAATAGATTTGGAAAAGAAAAATTGAAGAGAAATTGATTTGATTTTAGAAAAGAGCTTAGAAAAGATAGATTTGAAATTGGAAAGCTCAGAAATTGAAAATAGAGATTTGAAAATAGAAATATTGAATTGAAAGTTGGAAAAAAGTTGTGGAAATAGAAATTTGAAAAATGTTGTGACCGCACCTATGAGGGTTGCCTACGTATCCTTTTAGAGGAATCAAGTCAGTCGTAGTTCAGACCAGAATCCAATAGAAAATAGAAGGTTTTGATTTGAAAAAGAGATGTTGATTTGAAAAAGGATTGGATGTTTAGTAAATAAGGATTGAACTTAGACCTAGAATTGAACTTGAAAGAGGATTTGACCATTGGAAAAGAACTTGGGCTAGATTTGGAAAGATATAATTTTGGAAAACCTATGGTTTAGGAAGGTACTAGATTAGGAAGGAGTTGAATTAGGAAAGATTTGGGTTTGGAAGGATTAAGATTCCTAGTTCCTAAAACAAAGGATTGGATTTTGTTTCTAAAAAGAGATGTTTTGATTTTGTTTCCAAAAATGGAGGATAGGATCTAGTGTCCAAAATGGAAATTGGATTTGGTTTCCTAAAGGGAAGATTGGATTTGACATGGATTTGAAAGGATGATGTTTTAGAAACCCTAGATTTGGAAGACTATAGTTTTGACGTAGAAAAGAGGGTTTTGGAAACTTATGATTTTGATGTAAAAGGGGAGATTTTGGAAACCTAGATTTTAAGGTAAGATTGAAAATCATGTTTTTAGAAAGGAAAATAGGGTTTCCTAATTGTAGGTTCTAGGGTTTAACTTGGACTCTAAGAAAAGAGATTTTTGGAAAGTGAGTTTTTAGAAAGGGAGATTTTTGAAAGGAAATCCTAGAGAGGAGTTTTTAAAAAGTAAGTTTTGAAAAGAGAGTTTTTGGAAAGAAATCCTAGTAAGGAGTTTTTAGAAAGTGAATTTGAAAAGAGAGTTTTTGGAAAGAGATTTTGGGAGAGAGTTTTCTAAGAAGGAAACCTAGGGAGTGTTTTTAGGAAAGAAGTTTTGAAGAGAACTTTTCAGAATGGAGTTTAAAGAGAAGTTTTGAAAAACATATTTTTGGATGGAGTTTTTGAAAACAATTTTGGAAAGGAGATTGGAGGGAGTTTTTAGAAAACAATTTTGGAAAGGAAATTGGAGAGAGTTTATGGAAAGCATGTTAGAAAAGAGATTTTTAGAGGGAGAGATTTGAAAAGAAAGCTTTTAGAAAGCTTATAAAAATATCTCACTTTTCTAAAACGATTCTAACCATAAGAAGGTTAGAGCCACTTTAAGTTAGTGATTTTGAAAACAACAAGGATTTTGAAAATATGGACCATATTGGTCACTTTAAATGTAACACTTTCCTAAAGCAACCCTAGCCATGGAAAGGCTAGAATCACCTTAAGATTGTGATTTTGAAAACAAATTTTGAAAAAGAAGATTTTGTTGCAAGTTTGAAAACGATGTTAATGCAAGTTTTTGAAAACAAGTTTAAAAAAAAGAATTTTGGAAGAATGCAAGATCATGATATGCACAATGCAAAGAGGGTCATGAATATACAAGGTTAAAGGCTTCACCACATAATCAAGGGGGCCGAACGCACGTGGTGTTCGGTTAGACTAAAAGAAAGCTCCCGACATGATGACTCTCCAATAGCCTAATCCTATACATGGACCGGGAATTCCCTTGTTTCAAGTATGCAAGAAGGGGGGGGGGGGAGAAGAAGATGTGGGATTAAAATAGAAGAAAACCCAAGTGGGTTAGGAGAGAGAAGAGAGGGGGGAAGATGCATAAATGTAAATAAGATGCCTACCTTGTGTCTTTTTTATTTTTCTTAGCTTAATGCACTTTGCTTTGCTTGTCTTGCTTCGGTCTTCATTTTAGTCTTCAAGAGTTTGTCTTCGATCTTCAAAGCTTTGTAGTTGCAGCAATCCAAGTCTTCAATGGAGGGTTGGAGGCTAGTGTATAAGTATATGAGAGTGTATGAGTGTATAGAAGGCTAGGGTTTGTGTATGGAGGCTAAGGTTTGGAAAACCTAAAGGAGACTAGGGTTTTGGGGAGGCTAAGAGCACTGTATGTTGAAAAGTAGGGTTTTTAGATTGAGTTTGCATACCTCTTTCACGCTGGAGGAGGCTTTGTATTTATAGAAATAGGAATGACCTGGCGCTTGCTACAGTGGCGCTAGGCCAAAAATGCTTTTGGCTCCATTAGAAGTGGCGCTAGGCCAAATATTGGCTTGGTGCCACTACTAGTGGCACCAGCCAATTAGGAAAGCTTTAAGGTCGGCAAGCAACATATCTTGAGAAGATTTGGGCGCCTGTACTAGTGATAGTCTATGCAATTTTTAGCTTAGTTTCACTAAGAGTGACTTTAGAAGGTCCGGGAAGGATTTAAGGGACCAGGAATGGCTCGAAAGGCTGCAAAAGGGCAGGAACCCATAGAACAGGGTCCCGGAGGTATTTGACCTGGAAAAAAAAATGACAAGAATTGTTGGAAAGGTTGATCGGGCCATTAGGGGCAAAACGGTTAATCAGGTCGGGAAGCTGCTTGGACAGACTTAGAATGTCCTGGAAGAAGACTCGAGATTTGGAAACATTATTTAGAATGTTCCCAAGAAGCTACCAGTTTGATATCTAGAGCCGGTGTCGCTAGAAAAAGGCAACCGACCCACCAGGGGCAAAACAATCATTTGCACCGGGTTTTCTAGAACTGACTCGAAATGATCTGAAAAGATAAAGGAATGTCAGGAATACTATAAAAAGTATTCTTGGGAGGTTACTGGTTTGATACCCAGAGCCAGTGTGGTCCCCGGGGCGTTCGGATACCTAGGGGTAAAATGGTCATCTTGACCAAAAAGTTTCGAAATTGGTACGAAACTGACTAGACCACACCTAATCATGCCAGATTACTTTTAAGATGATCTTGGAAGGGTGGACTTACCGTTCTAAGGACTTAGGTATTATCTCGAGAAACGTGCCGAAAAATAGCCTAAGGGGCAGTTTAGTCATTTTTCACCGAAGTGGGCTAGCAGGCACCGCTGTTGACCTTGATTTTGAGTGTTTCCACCACTCTGATGGTGCTCTCGTGATACAGGGGTTTGTTCGCAATTTCCTATATTGACCTACTTGCGAGTATTTTCTCTACTCTGATGGTTGTGATGTTTGCGAGTACTTCCGCTACTCTAACGGTTCGTGATCATTCCTGAGACCGCCTGATTTCGACAAGCTGCTAAAGGAACTTAGCACCTAGGAAGTCAACTTTCTAGGAAGGCGTGCTGAAACGGACATTTTTGCATTGGCGGGCTAGTAGGCACCAAAGGTGGATCGTTCTACCATTTAGGGGACTTGGGGTCTCATCTCGGTCGACAGGTTTAAAGGGACTTACCGTTCTAAAGAAACTTTCTGCAAAAAACGTGCCAAATTGGATAGAATTATCGTCTCGAGGAATCCGCTTTCTCGAGAGAGGGATTGGAATTGGAATTAGAATTAAAAAAGGGGTTGAAAAAGGGACTTACCGTCTTCGGAAAGACGTGCCTATTGGAATTGAAAAGGGGACTTACAGTCTTCGGAAAGATGCTCCTATTGGAATATGAAAAGGGGACTTACAGTCTTCGAAAAGCCGTGCCTATGGGAATATAGAAAGGGGACTTACCGTCTTTGGAAAGACCCGCCTATTAGAATATGGAAAGGGGACTTACTGTCTTCGGAAAGACGTGCCTATGGGAATATGGAAAGGGAACTTACAGCCTTCAGAAAGACGTGGCTGATTTGGAATTGGAATGGGGACTTACTGTCTCCAGAAAGACGCGCCTGATTTGAAATTGGAAAGGGGACTTACCGTTTTCGAAAAGACGCGCTTGATTTGGAATTGGACCGAACAATGCCCCTAAGGGCATTTCGGTCATTTTGTCACTATTTGGGTCTGGTGAGCATGTGAAGCGATGGATAGACGGGATTAGACTTAGAGAGTTGATTTCGATTGGAATATGTCCATATTGACTTGAGTACAAGTCTGGACGGACCGTAGACTACCGAGCGGTCAAAAATGGGGTGCTTACATGGTGCACTACTCTTATTGGCGCATGGCATAATGTTGGCCATGCACCACTAAAAGTGGCACCGGAAGGTTCAATGACGGCTTAAAAACAGGCTAGATACATGGTTGGTCAATTCGTAATTGATTCTGGGGAGTTATGTACCACTATTAGTGGCACACGTCTAAAGAATGGCCATGCTTCACCCGAAGTGGCAGAGAGGTTTTGGTTTGAAAAAGGAAGGTGTCAGATGGCGGGGCCCAGCTAGAAATGGAAGGGAATACTCTGGAAAGCATCCTAGAGGTTGCCGGTTTGATTTCTAGAGCCGATATGGTTGAAGAGAGAGACCAGATGACGGTCACCTTATCCTGAGAGTTCTGGGGTTGACCAATATTGACCAAGGTTGACCAAATTTACCAAAGTTGATTGTGATATATTGGGTTGACCAAAATTGACTGGCGTGTTGCCGGTTTGATACCCAAGTCGGTGTGGTTTGCTAGGGCATTTGGATGCCTTGGGGAAAAACAATCATTTTGACCGGGGAACCTTCGAGAAATGATTGGGGTTGACTAGATGGCACTGGACATGCTGGACCATGTAGGGATGAATTTAGAAGGTGGTTTTACTGTTCTGAGGACTTTGTACTTTCTCGACGAACGGGCTAGGCCTGATAGGGGCAAAATGGTCATTTTTCACCAGGACAAGCTATGCAGTGTCGGTGTTAACCGGTTTAGGTCTGGTTTGGACTTCTGTTCGAGGAATTGGTACTTTCTCAGTGGACAGGCTTGAAAGGGTCTCATCGCCTTGAGGGATAAACTTTCTCGAAGGTCGTGCTAGACTGGGATGGTCTTTCGTTCTTGAGGGGTTTGTGCTTTCTCAAAGAACGTGCCAAATTAGTGGACATTACACATTTGCAGGCTAGCAGGCATTGGAAGTGAACTAATCTTCCATCTTAGGGACTTAGGTACTTTTCAGAGATGAGTATGAAAAGAGCTTTATCAATTTGAGGAATAAACTTTCACGGTGATCGTGCCATGCTAGATTGAATGGTCTTACCGTTAATGAGGGATCAACTTTCTCGAATGACGGGACAAATGGATTTGACTTTGGATTTGAATGGACTTATCGTCTTATGGAAGACGTGCTAGTTTGGATTGGACCGACTAGTGTAATAGGGGCATTTCAGTCATTTTACCTCTATTGGGCCTAGTGGGCCCGTGAAGCGATTGACAAATTGAATTGGACTTGGAAAGCCGGTTTAGGCTTGAGTATGCATGTGTTGATTTGGAGGTGCTTCTGGTTGGGCTGGAGATCGCCAAGTGGCCAAAATGAAGTGTTAACAGCTGCCCCTTTTTTTCTATTTTTACCTGTTGAAGGGAGAAAATGAAAAAGTAAGTACCCAATGAAGGTCAGGAGGCAATAGGAGGGACTGGAGGTTTGAAAATTTGAAAACTGGAGGTTGAAGTTTGAAAATGGAGTTAAGAGGCCATTCGAAATTGGTTTTTGGCGGGCAAAAGGTTGAAGCGTGGCCCAAGTTGGTTGTGCGCCTCTCATAGTAGTGCCAAGTTTAAGTTTGCCTGTACGCCACTATGAGTGGCGTATGGCCTGCAGGGGTTTTTATAGTGGCAGCTATAGGTTTGAGGGTTTTGGCTTGATTTTTCATTTTGTGAGTTTTCTCTCTAAAAGCTTTCGAGGCACTTTGCTTAAGCATTGTTGGAGAGTGTTTGTGGAATGCTAAAGAGTCACCAGAAAGTGACGTCATTGCTGGAAAGTGGCCAGAGAAGAAGAAATCGCCGAAAAATTCTAAAAAGTGAGTTTTCTTGTTGTGGTTGATTTTAATTTGTAGATTTCCGTTTGAAGCATGTATATAGTGAAAATTGATGTTCTTGAACATTTTGAACGCATCTATGGAGTTGTTATGGAGTTGTTTTTGCGTTTTGATGATCATTTAAGTGAATTTGTGTAGATTGCCATGTTTTGCAAAAGGGTTTTCCTGTAAGTTTAGAAAAACTAGCGATTTGGGCACTGGGTAATGCGTTTTTCTATGATATTTTTACGTATGATGCCTTAGAAAAATGTTTCGAGCAACCGTATGAAGTTTCGTAATTTTCTAGAAACAATTGTATTTTTTTATTTTTTAAAAATTAGAAAAATATTGAAAAATGTGAAAAATTAGGAAAAATTGAGAAATAAATCCCAGGAGTGTTGGATTGTTGCTATGAAATTCTTGAAATATTTTTGAAAAGTTTTGTGTATGCTTTTGGAATTCATGTGAACTTGTTTGAAGGTATTTGAAAAAAAATAGTGAGGAGATAGCCTAAAATATTTTAGAAAACAATGGTGTTTGCCAATCTGGACCTTATGTTGGGTAGGTGACAAGGTATTACGTGTTTGGTGACGTTGTGAATTTGTGATTATGTGGCATTGTAGAGGTCTTGTATAAACAGGACTCTACCAGATTTTTTAGAAAATTTGGCACTTGGAATTTTTGTGGAAAAAAAGTTTAGGGAAACTTTAAAATGATTCTTTAGAATAGGGAGAGGGATAGGCTTTTGAAGGGAAAGCCTTAGAAACTATCGAACTGGGACTTTTAAGGGAAAGCCCTAACAAACCATAGGACCGGGGCTTTTAAGGGAAAGCCCTAAGAAACCATAGGACTCGGGCTTTTGAGGAAAAGCCTTAAAAAACCATGCTTTTTTGGAGGGGAATGCTTTTTGAAAACCCGAGCTTCGGGCCCGGATTGGCAAACTTTTTGGGAAAAAGTTTTCAAGAAACCAAGGTTAAAATTGATTTAAACTTTTTAAGAAAAAAGTTAGAAAAGCGATAGCAAACTTTTGAGAAAAAGTTTTAGAAAACTAGGACAAGTTTTTGAGGACAAAAGTGTTTAGAAAACCAGGATTGATTTTGAAAACAACTTTTTTGAGGATAAAAAGTTTATAAAACTGGGATTAATTTTGAAAACAACTTTTTACTTTTTTGAGAATAAAAAGTTTATAAAATTGGGATTGATTTTGAAAATAACTTTTTTGAGGATTAAAAGTTTATAAAATCAGGATTGATTTTGAAAACAACTTTTCTGAGGATAAAAATTTTGTAAAACCAGGATGTTATGAAATTGCTTGGGAAACTTGAGACATTTCCTGCCCCTTGTCCTTCTATTTTTCGCCTTCTTTTCTTTTCTTTTCCTTTGCCATTGTTCATTTTACTAATTGATAGATCTTGACATGTTTCTTTTCTTTCTCCTCTTTTTTCAGGATGGTCGATGCAAGGGTCATGGCTCGTTTGAGAGTTTGGTATGACGGGTGTCGCGCCCAGATTTTTCGCACTCGAGTAATACTCACCCAAGCGGAAAAAATACTGTACTCTCTCATTAGAACTCACCCTCCTAGAAGAATGAGTGGGACTAGGTTTGGATTGAAAATTGATTTGAATAAAGGGCTTTTAAAAAATATTTGGAGTCGCCACCTAACTTAATTAAAATGAGTTAGGTCACCTAAAAACTAAGAATAATCCAAAGACTACACTTAGGGTTTTGGAAAATGATTTTGAAAATATCTCCTCAAGAAAGGGTTTTTAAGGAAAAACAGGTTATTTGGCAACCTTTGGAAAACAGTTAGCCCTCTTTAGAAAAATAACTCCTTTTTGGTCTTTGAAATCAGTGATCTAGGTTCGGAGGTTGGTTACGTGTAGGGAAGACGCACTAAGCTATCACCCTACCCCGCCCTTTCGGTACCTACATGTCAATCTACCCTAGATTCACCTATGAGAGTCTTTAACTAACTGTAGTTCAATCCTATCCACTTTGAAAAATAATGCTTGAAAAAACGAAACTAATATGATGCATGATATGCACGTGCAAGTTAGGAGAATTGAAAAATAAATAGATTTGAAAAGAGATTGATTTGAATTGAAAATTGATTTGAAGAGATGAAATTGAAATTGGAAAGTTTGAAAATTGAAAGTAGAAATTTGAAAATAGAAATTTTGAAATTGGAATTTTGAAAATAGATTGGAATTTGAGATTTGGAAAGATTTTGGAAACCGCACCCATGAGGGTGGAATTGAAAGTTTGAAAAGTATTGTGACCGCACCCATGAAGGTTGCCTACGTATCCCTTTGGGGGAATCAGGTCAGTCGTAGTTCGGACCGGAGTCCGATTGAAAAGAGATTGACTTGAAGAGAGAGATTGGATTAGAAGAAAGAGATTGAATTGAAAATGGGATTCGATTTGAGATTAGAAAAGGAGATTGGAAATTGAAATTGAGAAGATTGGACTTTGATTTGGAAAGATTGATTTGGACTTGTTTTGAAAAGAGAAGGTTTAAGAACACCTAGACTTAGGAAAGAGAAGAGACTTAGTAAAGATTTGACTCAGCTTGGAAGATTTGAAAAGATTAGATTTTAGGAGATGTTCGCATTAGGAAAAGTCCGATTTAGGAAAGTTTCGAATTAGGAAAGTTTCATTTTTGAAAAGTTTCAAATTAGGAAAGTTTTGAATTAGGAAAGTTCGGAACTTAAGAAAGTTTCAACTTTAGGAAAGTTTTGAAAATTGGAATGTTTCGTTTTAAGAAAGGTTTTGAAATAGGAAAGTATTGAATTTAGAAATGTTTTGAATTAAGAAAGTTTTGAGTTTAGAAAAGGTTTAGAATTTGGAAAGTTTCAAGTTAAGAAAGTTTTGAATTTTGGAATGTTTTGAAAAAGAGAAGTTTTGAATTTGGAAAGTTTTGAAAACAAGGAAGTTTTGAAAATAAGAAAGTTTTGAGTTTAGAAAATTATAGATTTGGAAAGATGTTGAAGTTTTGGAAAGTTTAGAATTTTGGAGAGATTTAGGTTTAAAAAGATTTAACTTGAGAAAGTTTCAAATTTAGAAAGTTTTGAATTTGGAAAGATTTAAAATTTAGAAAGTTTAAGGTTTAGACAGTCTTAGAGTTTTAGAAAATCTTGAGATTAAGAAAGGTTTGAATTTAGGAAAGGTTTGGAAACCTAATGTTTAAAGAAAGATTTGAAAGTTTTAGGAAATTTAAGATTTAGGAAAGTGGAAGTTTAGGAAGGATTTGAATTAGGAAATAATTGGATTAGGATGGAATTGGATTTGGTTTCTAAAAGCAAATGTTTGATTTTGTTTCCAAAAATGGAGGATTGGATTGGGTTTCCTAAACAGGAATATTTGATTTGGCAAGGATTTGGAAAGGGAGATTCTAGAAACTCTAGATTTGGAAAATTATAGTTTTGACGTAGAAAAGAGGTTTTGGAAACGTGTATAGTTTTGGGTGTGAAAATAAGAGATTTTGGAAACCTAGGTTTGGGGCAAAGTTTGAAAATCATGTTTTTGGAAAGAAAATTAGGGTTTCCTAATTGTGGGTTCTAGGGCTTGACTTGGGCTCTAAGGAAAGAGTTTTTGGAAAGTGCATTTTTGGAAAGTGAATTTAGAAAATATTTTTAGAAAGTGAATTTTGAGGAGAAAGAGTTTTTGAAAAGGAGTTGAAAAAGGAAGCTTTGAAAAATAGATTTTTGGAAGGAAGTTTTTGAAAACAATTTTGAAGAGGAGAGTTTTAGGAAAGTATGTTGAAAGAGATTTTTTAGGAAAAGATTTGAAAAGAAAGTTTTTGGAAGGTATGAAAACATCTCACTTCCCTAAAGCGATTCTAGCCATAAGAAGGCTAGAACCACTTTAAGAAAGTGATTTTGGAAAGCAATAAGATTTGAAAATATAGACCAAAAAGGTCACTTTTAATGTAACACTTTCCTAAAGCAACTCTAGCCATGGAATGGCTAGAATCACCCTAGAATTGTGGTTTTGAAAATAAGTTTTTGAAAAAGAGATTTTGATGCAATTTTGAAAACAAGTTTGAAAACGATTTTGAAAACGAGTTTAAAAATGAATTTTGGAAGATGCAAGACTATGATATGCACAATGCAATTTGGGGTCGTGAACATACAAGGCTAAGGCTTCACCACATAATCAAGGGGGCCGGACCCACGTGGTCTCTGGTTAGACTAGAAGAAAGCCCCCGATACGGTGACTCTCCAATAGCCCAATCCTACACATGGACCACGAATCCCCTTGTTTCAAGCATGCAAAGAAAGGGGGGGAAAGAGATGAGGGATTAAAATAGAGAAAACCCAAGTGGGTTAGGGGAGAGAAGAGAGAGGGGGGTAGTGCAGAAATTTAAATAGGGAGCCTACCGTATGTCTTGTTTATTTTGCACGCCGTGCTGTCTTCGGTCTTTGTCTTGATCTTCACCTTCAGTCTTCAAGAGTTGTCTTCAAGCTTTGGATTGCAGATCCTCAAGTCTTCAAAGGATGGTTGAAGGCTAGTGTATGAGTGTATGGGGGTGTGTATGAGTGTATAAGAGGCTAGGGTTTGTGCAAGGTGGCTAGGGTTTGGGAAACTTAGGGAAGCTAGGGTTTTTGGAGGTGCTCGAGCTCTGTATATCGAATTATATGATTTTTAGGTTGAGTTTGCGGATCCTCTTCACGTTGAATGAGGCTCTGTATTTATAGAGGTTGGACAACACTGGCGCCTGTTGTAGTGGCGCTAGGCCAAATTTTATACTGGCGCCACTAGGAGCGGCGCCAGGCCATTTTTTGGCTTGGCGCCACTAATAGTGGCGCCAGCCAATTAGGAAATGTTTAAGGTCGGCAAGCAACGTATCTTTGACTAGATTTGGGCGCCTGTACTAGTGATTACCATGCAATTTTTAGCTTGGCTTCACTAGGAGTGACTCCGAAAAGTTCGGGAATGATTTGAAGGAGCCGGGAATGACCTGGAAGGCCGAAAAAGAGTAGGAACACTTAAAATAGTGACCTGGAGGTATTTGACTTGAGAAATGAGGATAAGATGGGTCGGAGAGGTTGACCGAGCCTTTAGGGGCAAAATGGTCAATCGAACCGGGAAACTACCGGGACAGACTCGGACTGTTCTGGAAGAAGACTTGGGATTTGAAAACATTATTTAGAATGTCCCCAAAGGTTTTCGGTTTGATTCCCAGAGTCGGTGTGGTTGGAAAAGGTGACCGGCCCACCAGGGGCAAAACGGTCATTTTGTACCGGGTTTGCCAGAACTGACTCGGAATGATCCGGAAAGGTAAAGGAAGGTTGAGAAAACTATAAAAAGTAGTCTCAAGAGGTTACCGGTTTGATACCCAGAGCTGGTGTGGTCGAAGAAGGAGACCGGCCCTCCAGGGGCAAAACGGTCATTTTGTACCAGGTTGGCCAGAACTGACTCAGAATGATCCGGAAAGGTAAAGGAAGGTTGAGAATACTATAAAAAGTATTCTCCGGATATTACCGGTTTGATACCCAGAGCCGATGTGGTTCCCGGGGCATTCGGATGCCTAGGGGCAAAATGGTCATCTTGACCAGAAAGTCTCGGAAAAGGTCCAAAGGATAGTTTGGTCATTTTTCACCAAAGTGGGTTAACAGACACTGGTGTTGACCTGGGTTTTAAGTGTTTCTGCCACTCTAACGGCGGTTGTCGTGACACAGGGGTTTGTTGCTAATTCCTTATAAGGACCTATTTGTGAGTATTTCCGCTACTCTAACGGTTTTGTGAGTAGTTTCGCTACTCGGACCGTCTCGAGGAATAAACTATCTCGAGAGGGGGATTGGAAAGGGGTCTTATCATCTCCGAAGAGACGCGCCTGGATTGGAATCGTCTCAAGGAATAAACTGTCTCGAGAGTGGGATTGGAAAGGGAACTTATTGTCTCCGAAGAGACGTGCCTGGATTGGAACCGTCTCAAGGAATAAATTGTCTCGAGAGTGGGATTGGAAAGGGGTCTTACCGCCTCCGAAGAGACGTGCCTGGATTGGAACCGTTTCGAGAAATAAACTGTCTCGAGAGTGGTATTGGAAAGGGGTCTTACCGTCTCTGAAGAGACGTGCCTGGATTGGAACCATCTCGAGGAATAAACTGTCTTGAGAGTGGGATTGGAAAGGGGTCTTAGTGTCTCCGAAGAGACGTGCCTGGATTGGAACCGTCTCGAGGAATAAACTATCTCGAGAGTGGGATTGGAAAGGGGTCTTACCGTCTCCGAAGAGACGTGCCTGGATTGGAACAGTCTCGAGGAATAAACTATCTCGAGAGTGGGATTGGAAAGGGGTCTTACCGTCTCTGAAGAGACGTGCCTGGATTGGAACCATCTCGAGGAATAAACTGTCTCGAAAGTGGGATTGGAAAGGGGTCTTATCGTCTCCGAAGAGACGCTCCTGGATTGGAACCGCCTCCAGGAATAAACTGTCTCGAGAGTGGGATTGGAAAGGGGACTTATCGTCTCTGAGGAGACGTGCCTGGAGTGGAACCGTCTCGAGGAATAAACTGTCTCGAGAGAGGGATTGGAAAGGAAAGGGCAATGCCCCTAAGGGCATTTTGGTCATTTTGTCTCTATTTGGGCCTGACAGGCTCGCGAAGCAATGGACAGACGAGATTTGGACCTAGAGAATTGGTTTCGATTGGAATATGCCCACAATGACTTGAAAACAAGTCTGGACGGAGTGTAGACTGCCGAGCGGTCAGAAATGGGGTGCTTACAACAGGTTCACTCTTAAGGAGTAGGATATTTTCCGTCGGAGCTTTGGTCATATTGTATCATTACTCATAGTGCGGTTGGTGCCTAGGTTGATTGAGGCAGTCCTTCTATTTTAGTGTCCCAGTTTGAGCCTCTTTCAATTTGGAGAATGTGAGATAACCCCTACCTCGCATGAGTATGACTGTCTCCTAGGTTTAGCGAAAGGTCTTTCACAGCTAATAGCTCCGATTTTCCACAGAGGTTTCTTTCCTCCGATCTCATCTTAGTTGGGCATAGTACGCCCTGCTTTGGGTTTGGACTTCATTCTAGAGTTTCCCTTCATACCTGCCGAATTCTTGCTTTCCCGATTTGAGTTCGTTCACAGTAGGGAACCTTTCCCAGGGATTTGGCATACTCCAGACCACTAGTTCCGCTTAAAGATGAACGCTCTTGCTTTGCTTCTACTTGGGGTCCTAGTTTTTCCTAGGGAGGATTGTTCAATTGGTGAGAGATTAAGCGCTTTGCTTTTTCGGATCCGGCAAGGATGGTCTAATGCCCTAATGGTCATAGGTGAGACTTATGTCAGTTTCACTCGTTTGTAGCGGGGTGCAGATTTCAGTTTTTAAGGCTATGTGGCTCTTTTCTAGTTGTGGATGATTTGCCATTTGTTCCCGCAACATTTGCCTTGGCTAGTTTGGTATCCCACGGTGGATCATGTCTGTGCTTTTGTAGAGGCTCAGTAATCTATCATGGTGGATGAGAGTTTTCCTACTGCCCTCGAGGATTGGACGACTTTTCTCCAGGAGAGACGCGCTGGAGATGTCATGTGTTTTGTGGGTTTGTGTAACCAGGATCATTTGAGGGTATGGACTTCATATAGGATCTTTGTTTCGATAGTGTGTTTGCGAGGAGTTGCTCCTTTATTTGGAATCAGAGTTCTCCGCCAGCTGGGGTTGTCACAAGATATTCCACATACAGGGGTTACTAATGAGCTCGATCTATTCTTTGACACTGTAATCCCAATCGAGCTAGTGCAAAGGGTGGTAACCATATGGCGCGCCCTGACTTCTCATGATGACATAAAAGGTCCTTTTCCAGAAGAACCGAAGATAACTGAAGCTTACAGGAGCTGGTTTAGGAGGTATGTACTCGGGGATGCCGGGATCCATGATCCGCTTTTTGAGGTTCCAGGTCCTGCTGTGGGGCACACCAACTTCCTTGCGGTTGTGATTGTCCAGGAGCGCCGTCATTGGAGGCATTCTAATATGTTGTTGAGAAAGGCGACAATACAGTTGTAAGCCCGCAAGACGAAGATTGAGTCCTTAAGGGCACAGTTGGCTAAGGCTATGCGCAGCGAGGACAGTCCCGATGCTTTTCACAGGCGGAAGTAGTTACATAAGGCTCATATAGTGGTTCTTCAGTCTATTGAGGTGGCTATTGGTGACCAGGCTAATCCTATTCCCTCATCTGGTTCTTCTTCGGATGATGATGGGAGTCACTTTATTTTGGCCTCCCGCCGCCCGTCTAGGGTTTGATTGCGTCCCTGAGTTCCTGTACTTTTAAAACAATAGCTTTTTAGTTTTGTTATTTAAAACAAAATGACCTTGTATCATTATTGGCTGTTTTGGCCTCTAAAGAGGCTTTTTCTTGCATGGTTAGCACAATATCATATATTTCTTTTCATTAAATGACAGGTATAAATATTTTTTGCAAAATTTCTTGTCTTCTTTTGTGGCGCTTGGTTGATCTCGAGAATACCCTCACATGTATTTATCTATTTTGAGATTCAAGCAGGTGTTTTGGGCTTGTGCCAATGTCTTATATCCTTGGGATGATGCCTCTTTTGTGGGACCTCGTTATTTTTCTGGTCGCGCCCTTTTTCACATCAGGGTGTCTTAGCATATACTCCCCATTCTTGATGGACTTACATCCTCTGACCGTTGTTCTTTAATCTCGCTTTCTATAAGGTTGGTGTTTGGGGTTTTCTAGCTTGAGCTCTCCCCCTTTTCACCCTACTCCGACAATGGCTTTGAGCAACGACTTTCATAGCTATTAGCACAGTGATAGGTAGCTAGGCCCTCAATCCAAGGAGACTTTCCTTTGGACCGTAACGTAGACTGGGTTCATGGGTTGAAATGAAAAGATTTATAGGCACAAAACTATTATCTTCAACTGAGGCTGCATAAGACCTAGAGTTATTCTTGGTGATAAAATCTGCCGCTGTGAATACCATGTTGTCCATGTGTTATTGTCACTTTGTCCAAACTTATTTAGACTAAGCAAATTTTTTTTGATTTGAAAGGACTTTTCTTTGGACCATAATGTGGGCCAAGTTATGGGGTGCTTGAAAGGAGGGATAAAGGCTCAAAATCGTATCTACTTGGCTTATAAGAAACCAAGATCACTTTTGGCAAGCATCCCTTGTCGCTTTTTGAGTGTTTTGATAAAATGAACTGGCTTTCTTGTAATTCTTTTGTCCTTTATTAGGATCTTTGGTTAGTACTTGTCTCTTTTTCTTTCTTTTTTTTTTTATAGCTAATCTCATGCTTCCTTTCTAGCATTCACTCTGCTTTCTCGACTTTGAGAGATATACTCATGTCTTTGCCTTAACCCCGTGTGGGCAGTGATCATTGAGTTGGTTTTTTGAAAAGGAACGCAAACAGCTCAAATGGCCTTTGCAATGGTCATCTTTTGACTGTATGGTAGAAGAAATTAGGGCCTCTCTTTATTTCTAGTAAAATTGTTTAGTTTGTAAAGCTCGGCTTGAAGTTCCAATGACATCTTTCGGATGACAACTATTGATGTATGGGCTCATTCACTACCGATATTTGCTCCAGTATGCAAGACGCAACTCTGGCTTAGGTTTTTGACCAAGAAACGCCTTCGGCTCTAGTGGGTTATGCAAAAGGAATCATTTACTTTTTGCGAGGGGATAGAATAGTGGCTCCTCTTCCTTTTGGTAGCCCAGCTACCCATCGTTTAGCTCAAATGCTATTCAAGTGTTGCTTTTTAGGTAAATTTCACATTCTCGAATTGGATTTGCTCTGTCTCTTTTTAAGAGTTTCTTGCTTTGGGCGGGCTGCTAATGCTATCACACTCACCAAGCAGGGTTATTGGTTGAAGAGTAATTTCCTGGAAGCACTCCACCATTCATAAGAATATAGAAGAAAATTGTTATTATCTCATTAAAAAAACTTTAACATGGCACGAGTTTATTAAATGAAACATGCAAATTAAGGATAAGAAATGTACAAGGATAAAAAGAAAGTGGATGAACTTTGGAAGACATCCCTCCCTTGCAGGCTCTTGGTCCACAGCCCTCAGTAGGGTTTAGAAATTGTGCCAACCTCTTCAGTGTCAAACTCATTGAGTGTAGGGTAGACAGGCAAATCTTCCAAGGGGTGGTTAAGGTTGGTGCAGTTATTAATTTATTTTTCCTTCATTTCTTCGTATTAATGAGCGAGGTCACCCTCTGTAAAATCGAATGGTGCCGTTGGCAGCTTGGGCTCAACCAATCCTTAACCCATATCTTCGTAGTTGTACTCGGTTGCAGGCTAAAGATTCTTGGCTAGAA
The DNA here is from genome assembly GCA_033060915.1 of Euryodendron excelsum. Lineage (NCBI taxonomy): Eukaryota > Viridiplantae > Streptophyta > Magnoliopsida > Ericales > Pentaphylacaceae > Euryodendron > Euryodendron excelsum. Next base: position 38,000,156 of record CM065377.1, read on the forward strand.
GGGCTTCCACCTTGGCATATTTGGGGTACATGAATTCTTCTCACCATCCATCGGCAATAGGGATCTCCCCTATGAATTTTTCGATTGACTAATGGGCGATGGTGTCTACTTTGTTAGCCATCGGTTCTGGAGCAGTAAACAGTGGTGTGCTTTTACTTCCTTTTGGAGTAATGATGAGTTGAATGTGTTTTTAATTCCTGTGGAATAGGGGAAAGAGAGAGGAAAACAAAAAAAGGCAAAGAACAAGTGTTAGCACCCATTTTGGCCACTCGGCGATCTCCGGCCCGACCGGAAGCACCTCCAAATCAACACAAGCATATTTAAGCCCAAACCGGCTTCCCAGATCCAATCCAAAAATTTCAACCACTTCGTGGGCCCACTGGGCCCATTAGAGACAAAATGATTGAAATGCCCCTGTTGCATTAGCCAGTCTAATCCAGACCGGCACATCTTTCATAAGACGATAAGTCCATTCAAATCCAAAGTCAAATCCATTTGTCCCATCATTCGAGAAAGTTGATCCCTCATTGACGGTAAGACCATTCAATCCAGCATGGCATGCTCACCGAGAAAGTTTATTCCTTATATTGGTAAAGCCCTTTTCACACTCATCTCTAAAAAATACCTAAGTCCCCGAGATGGAAGAGCAACTCACTTTTAGCGCCTGTTAGCCTACTAATGTAGAATGTCCACTAATCTGACACGTTCTTTGAGAAAGTACAAACCCCTCAAGAACAGAAGACCGTCTAAGTCTAGCATGTTCTCTGAGAAAGCATAAACCCCTTAAGAACAAAAGACTGCCCCAATTCGGCACGACCTTCGAGAAAATTTATCCCTCAAAGTGGTAAGACCCTTTCAAGCTTATCCACTGAGAAAGTACCAATTTCTCGGACAGAAGTCTAAACCAAATCTTGACCGGTCAACACCAACGCCTGCTAGCCCGTCCAGTTAAAAATGACCATTTTGCCCCCAACAAGCCCAACACATTCTTTGAAAAAGTACCAAGTCCTCAGAATGGTAAGACCACCTTCCAAAGCCATTTCTAGATGGTCTGGCATGTCCAGTGCCATCCAGTTAACCCTGGTCCTTTCTCGAAGCTTTCTCGGTCAAAATGACCATTTTGCCCCTAGGCATCCAAATGCCCTAGGAAACCACACCAGCTCTGAGTATCAAACAAGTAATACCCCAGTCAACTCTGGTTAACCCCAGTCAACTTTGGTCAACCCAGTCAACCCGATCAAATCTGGTCAATCTTGGTCTACGTCAGAACTCTCGGGATGAGGTGACTGCCATTCGGTCACTCCCTTTAACCATACTGACTTTGGGAATCAAACCGGCAACCTTTGGGACACTTTCCAGAGTATCCCCTTCCATTTCTTGTGGGGCCCCGTTGTTCGGCAGCTTTCGTTTTCAAACCAGAACCTCCCTACTCCACTTCCGGTGAAGCATGACCATTCTTTAGTCGTGCTCCACTATAACCCCCCAGTATCGGTTACGAATCGACTAGCCCCATATCTAGCCTTTTTTTAAGCCCTAATTAAACCTTCTTGTGCCACTCTTAGTGGCGTACGACCAACATTAAGCCATGTGCCACTAAGAGTGGCGCGACACTCTCCCATTTTTGCACTATAAATAAAAACCTCCCTCCTCACTATTTTGGGTTAGAAATTTTATCCAGAAACTCTCCCCCTCTATTCTAGACAGTTCCCAAAGCCTTCTTTCTCTCTCTCGAAGTCCCACTGGCTGAGTCTGAGTCCGAACTTCTAAAGCCCTAGCTTCCAAGCTCCACCGAAAGTTCGCTTCGCTACCCAGAAGCTCCCAAAGTCTTCCCAAGTCCAAGGTCCAAGTCTCCATCAAAGAGGGAAGAAACAAGACAAGGTAAATCCTCCGTTTACTTTTCGTATTCCCCCACTTTCTCTTCTCCCTCCCAACCCACTTGGATTCTTCTCTTTTTTAATCCCCTATCTCTAAACCCCCCTTTCTTGCATGCTTGAAACAAGGGGGCATTAAGTCCATGTTGAGAGTGAACAAGAGGAGATTATCGATTAAGACTCTCTTCTTGGTCCTCACTTGCTTCACGGCATAGCCTTAGGGCCCTCTTGCAATGTGGTAATACCTAACCTTGTATGTTTCATGCCGTTATTATCGTTATCACATATTTGTATTCATGTCATTTCTCTACCCCTCAAAACCATTTTCAAAGAAGTTTTCTCAAAACCACAGTTCTAGATGAATCCTAACCCTTTTATGGATAGGGTGCTCCTAGAAAGTGTGATATTTTTAAATGGCTTCTAATAGCCTAATATTTGCTTCTTTTCAAAAACCCGTTCTCGGAATGATCCTAGTCTTTTCATGATTAGGGTTGTTTCGAGGAATGTGTGACATTCAAAAGGACCCAAAAGGTCTATATTTTTAGCCTCGTGCCTTTATCATTTTTCAAAATCACAAGCCTAAAGCGATTCTAGCCTTTCAATGGTTAGAATGGTCTTAGGTAAAGTGCAATATTCATTTGGATGTCTAAAGTCCAAGTTAGGGTTTCAGACCCCAAAACATGTTTTCAAAAAACTTAGTTTTTCGAACCATTTACAAAACTCACATTTGTTAAACCCTAGAAGTTTAGTCCTAGGAAAATTTCATTTTTGCTCCACTCGAAAATTTCCCTTTTTCAAGCCAAAATAATACCTGTTTCAAACCCTCAAAATCCCCAATTTCTAAATAAATTGAAACTTCCCTTTTCCAAACTTTCCTTTTTAAATTGATCAAATCAAAACCTTCTATTTTGAAATCCCTCAAATTACTTCTTTTTCAATTGTTCCAAATTTAAAAACCTAAATCAACTCTTTCTATTTTGGAAATAATCCAAACTTGCCTTTTTCAAATCAAATCTCAATATTCCTGAAAAGGTCAAACCAAATCTCAATCTTCCTAAAAAGAAAATATTTTTAAATCCATCCTTTCTTGAAAAGGAAACATTTTCAAATTGAAACTTTTCTGAAAAGGAAACAGTTTCATGCTCAATCCTTCCTGGTAAGGAAACATTTTCAAACTCAAACTTTCCTAAAAAGGAAACATTTTTTAAGTCCAATCCTTCCTGAAAAGGAAACATTTTCAAAGTCAAACTTTTCTGAAAAGGAAACTTTCTAAAAATGAAAACTCTCTAGAATTAGAAACTCATTTCAAAATTTCAACTCTTTCAGACTTTTGTCTGAACTGCGATTGACCTGATCCTCTTTAAGGAGGTACGTAGGCAACTCTTCACGGGGTGCATCACAACTCTTTTCAAATTCCCAATTCCATAACCATTTTTTAAACTCAATTCCCTCTTTCAAACTCTTCTTCAAATTTTGTTTTCAAAGTTTTCTAAGTGGATAGCATTAAACATAGGTAACCGGTGAGTCATAGTTAGGTGATGTCGCACCCAGATTTTTCGCACTCGAGGAATACACACACAAGCGGGAAAAACACTGTACTCTCTCGTTAGAACTCACCCTCCTAGAAGAATGATTGCGACTATATTTGAATTGAAAATTAATTTGAATAAAGGGCTTTAGGAAAACATTTGGATTCGCCACCTAACTTGATTAAGGTAAGTTAGGTCACCTAAAAATTAAGCACAATCCGAAAACTACACTTAGGGTTTTTGAAAACGATTTTTGAAAATACTACCTCTAGAGAGGGTTTTTAAGAAAACAGGTTGTTTGGAAACCTTGGAAAAATAAATAAGCCCTTTTTTGAAAATAAACTCCATTTTGGTCTTTGAAAACAGTGATCCTAGGTTCAAAGGTTAGTTACGTATAGGGAAGACGCACTAAGCCATCACCCTACCCCGCCCTTGCGGTACCTACATGTCTATCTACCCTAGCGTCACCTATGAGAGTCTTCAACTAACAAATGTTCAATCCTATCCACTTTAGAAAATAAATTTTAAAAGACATAATGCATGATATGCAAGTGCAAGAAAAGAGAGTTGGAAAATAGGTTTGGAAATAGATTGATTTGAATTAAAAAGAAATTTGAAAAAGATAGATTTGAAATTGAAAAGTTTTAGAAAGTGGAAATAGAGATTTGGAAATAGAAATTTAGAATTGGAAAGTGAAAATAAGTATGGAATTGGATATTTGAAAAAGGTTGGGGAAATAGAAGCTTGAAAAAGATTGTGACCGCACCCATGAGGGTTGCCTACGTATCCTTTTGGAGGAATCAGGTCAGTCGTAGTTCGGACAAGAGTCCGATAGAAAATAGAAGGTTTGGTTGGAAAAAGAAAATGAATTGGAATTTGGATTTGATTTGAATTTAGAATAGAATATTGGAATTTGAAATGAAAGAATAGAGACCCTAGACCTAGGAAGATAAGACTTAGAAAGGACTCGAGATTAAGAAAAACTTAACTCGAATGTTGGACTTGGAAGATTAGGAAAGATTGGATTTAGGAAGGGTTCGAATTAGGAAAGATCCAATTTGGGAAAGTTTTATTTTAGGAAAATTTTGGTTTAGAAAAGATTTAATTTAGGACAGTTTCAATTAGAAAATATTTTGAATTAGGGAAGTTTCCATTTTAAGAAAGTTTCGAAATTGAAAAGTTTTGAATTTGGAATGTTTTGAAATAGGAAAGTTTTGATTTAAGAAAGATTTGAAAGTTAGAAAGTTTAGAATTTAAAAAGTTTCAACTTAAGAAAGTTTTGAATTTGGAAGGATTTGAAATTTAGAAAGTTTGGAATTTAGAAAATTTGGAAGTTTAGAAAAATTTGAAAAGTTAGACTTGGAAAGTTAAGATTTGGAAAGGGTGGAATTAGGAAAGGATTTGAATTAGGAAAGATTTAGAAGCTTAATGTTTAAGGAAAGATTTGAAAATTTTGAGAAACTAATGGTTTAGGAAGGTACTAGATTAGGAAGGAGTTGAATTAGGAAAGATTTGGGTTTGGAAGGATTGAGATTCCTATTTCCTAAAACAAGGGATTGGATTGTATTTCTAAAAAGAGATGTTTTGATTTTGTTTCCAAAAGACGGAGGATTGGATCTAGTTTCCTAAAGGGAAGATTGGATTTGGCTTTCTAAAGGGGAGATTGGATTTGACATGGATTTGGAAAGATGGAGTTTTGAAAATCCTAGTTTTGGGAAGACTATAGTTTTGACCTAGAAAAGAGGTTTTGGAAATATACATAGTTTTGATGTACAAAACAAGAGGTTTTGGAAACCTAGGTTTTGAGGCCAAAATAAGGGATTGAAAATCATGTTTTTGGGAAGGAAAATTAGGGTTTCCTAATCATGGGTTCTAAGGATTTAACTTAGGCTCTAAGGAAAGAGTTTTTGGAAAGTGAGTTTTTTGGAAAGAGGGATTTTTGGAAAGAAATCCTAGAGAGGAGTTTTTGGAAAACGAATTTTTAGAAAAGCATTTAGGGAGCGTTTTGAGAAAAGAATTTTGAAGAGAGCTTTTTGGAAAGGAATTTGAAAAGAAGTTTTGAAAAGTAGATTTTTGAAGGAAGTTTTTTAAAACAATTTTGGAAAGCAATTTAAAGAGAGTTTATGGAAAGCATGTTGGAAAATAGATTTTTAGGAGAAAATTTTTTAGAAGAGATTTTTTAGAAAGCATATAAAATATCTCACTTTCCTAAAGCGATTCTAACCATAAGAATGTTAGAACCACTTTAAGATAGTGGTTTTGAAAACAACAATGTTTCAAAAATATGGACCATATTGGTCACTTTGAATGTAACACTTTCCTAAAGCAACCCTAACCATGAAAAGGCTAGAATCACCTTAGGATTGTGATTTTGAAAACAAGTTTTGAAAAAGAAGAATTTAATGCAAGTTCAAAAACGATGTTAATGGAAGTTTTGAAAAACGAGTTTGAAAACGAATTTTAGAAGAATGCAAGATCATGATATGCACAATGTAAGTTGGGGTCGTGAACATACAAGGTTAAAGGCTTCACCACATAATAAAGGGGGTCGAACCCACGTGGTCTCCAGTTAGACTAAAAGAAAGCCCACAACATGGTGACTCTCCAATAGTCTAATCCTACACTTGGACCTGGAATTCCCTTGTTTCAAGCATGCAAGAAAGGGGGGGAAGAAGATGGGAGATTAAAATAGAAGAAAACCCAAATGGGTTAGGAGAGAGAAGATAGGGGGAAGATGCGTAAAAGTAAATAAGAAGCCTACCTTGTGTCTTTTTTATTTTGCTTAGCTTTGCGCGCTTTACTTTGCTTGCTTCACTTCAGTCTTCACTTTAGTCTTCAAGAGTTTGTCTTCAATCTTCAAAGCTTTGTAGTTGCAGCAATCCAAGTCCTCAATGGAGAGTTGGAGGCTAGTGTATAAGTATATGAGAGTGTATGAGTGTATAGGAGGCTAGGGTTTGTGTATGGAGGCTAGGGTTTAGAAAACCTAAAGGAGACTAGGGTTTTAGGAAGCTACGAGCTCTGTATATCAAAAAGTAGGGTTTTTAAATTGAGTTTGCGAATCTCTTTCACGCTGGAGCAGGCTCTATATTTATAGACATGGGAATGACCTGGCGCCTGTTGTAGTGGCGCCAGGCAAAATTTCCTCTTGGTGCTACTAGGAGTGGCACCAACAAGTTAGGAAAGTTTGTTAAGTCGGCAAGCAACGTATCTTGAGAAGATTTGGGCGCCTGTACTAGTGACTACCATTCAATTTTTAGCATGGCTTCACTAGGAGTGACTCCAAAAGGTCCGAGAAGCATTTAAGGGACCGGGAATGGCCCAGAAGGCCGGAAAAGGGCAGGAACCCTTGAATAGGGTCCCAGAGGTAATGGACTTGAAAAAAGATGATAAGATGTGTTGGAAGGGTTGACCGGGCCATTAGGGGCAAAACGGTCAACCGGGCCAAAAAGTTGCTAAGACGGACTCAGAATGTCCCGGAAGAAAACTCGAGATTTAGAAACATTATTTAGAATGTTCCCAAAGGCTAACAGTTTGATATCTAGAGCTGGTGTGGTTGGAAAAGGTGACCAACCCACCAGGGGCAAAACAGTTATTTTGCACTGGGTTTAACGGAACTGACTCGGAATGATCCGAAACGATAATGGAAGGTCAAGAATACTATAAGAAGTATTCCTGGGAGGTTACTGGTTTGATACCCAAAGCAGGTGTGGTCCCTGGGGTGTTCGGATGCCTAGGGGCAAAAATGGTCATCTTGACCGGAAAGCCTCGGAATTGGCCCGAAACTGACTAGAAGGCACCTAATCATGCCAGATCATCTCTAAAACAATCTTGGAAGGGTGGACTTACCGTTCTGAAGACTTAGGTATTATCTTGAGAAACGTGCCAAAAAATGGCCCTAGGGGCAGTTTGGTCATTTTTCACCGAAGTAGGCTAGTAGGCACCGGTGTTGACCTGAGTTTTGAGTGCTTCCGCCACTCTGACGGCGGTCTTGTGATATAGGGGTTTGTTGGCAATTTCCTATATCGACCTGCTTGTGAGTATTTCTGTTACTCTGATGGTTGCGATATTTACGAGTACTTCCGCTACTCTGACGGTTCGCGATCATTCCCGAGATTGCCTGATCTCAGGACGCTACTAAAGGGACTTTGCACCTGAGAAGCAACTTTCTCGGAAGGTGTGCCAAAACAGACATTTCTGCATTGGCAGGTTGGCAGGCACCAAAAGTGGACCGTTCTACCATCTAGGGCACTTGGGGTCTCGTCCTGGTCGACAGGTTTAAAGGGACTTACCGTTCCGAAGAAACTTTCTTCAAAAAATGTGCCAGATTGGATAGACTTACCGTCTTGAGGAATCAGCTTTCTCGAGAGAGGGATTGAAATTGGAACTAGAAATGGAGTTGGAAAGGAGACTTACTATCTTCGGAAAGACATGCCTATTGGAATTGGAAAGCAGACTTACCACCTTTGAAAAGACGCGCCTATTAGAATATAGAAAGGGGACTTATCGTCTTTGGAACGATGTGCCTATGGAAATATGGAAAGGGGACTTACCACCTTTGGAAAGACGCGCTTGTCGAAATATGGAAAGAGGACTTACCGTTTTCGGAAAGACGCGCCTGATTTGGAATTGGACCGAACAATGCCCCTAAGGGCATTTTGGTCATTTTGCTTCTATTTGGGCCAGGTGGGCCAGTGAAGCGATGGATAGACGGGATTAGACTTAGAAAGTTGATTTGACTCAAAATATATCTGTATTGACTTGAATACAAGTGTGGAGTGACTTTAGACCGCCGAGTGGTCAAAAATGGGGTGCTTACAGGTGAGTAAAAGGTGAATGGACATAAATGTAGCGCAAGGGCGGGGTAGGGTGATAGTCTTAGGACATTTTCCCTGCACGTAACTAACCCCTAGACTTAAGAATTTCTATTTCAAAGACCAAAACTAGAGTCAATTTTCAGAAGGGCTTTCCAACATTTTTATGATTGTTAAACAACCTTACCTTCTAAACCCTCTCATGAGTACGTTTTTCCAAAACCTAATTTCAACCCTTGGGTTTTACTTGGTGTAGATGACCTAGCACATCTTTAAATATGTAAGGTGACGACTCCGAAGACCTTTTCAAAAAGCCCTAATTAATTTCATTTCAAATATTCAAACCCCGTCGCATTCGCCCTTCTAGGAGGACGAGTTCTAACGAGAGAGCACTGTACCAAATTCCCACTCGGGCTAAGAGGGCCCGGCATTCGGAAATAGGACGAGTTCTTCAATTCCTTGATTAAAACACACCGTTAAATGACTTGAGAAATATATAAATTAAGAAATTCTCAAAAGTATTTCCAGAGTACTTTCCATCGGTATGGTTTGATTGGAGAGATTGCTTCCTAAAGGCCCCGATCACGTGGCTCAAAAATAACTACTTTTGAATATTCGCGGAGCATATCACAGACGCTTCGCAAAAGTGTATTTTGTGCACACTTCCCAAGATGATATCTCATTTTTTCAAATACCTTTCAAGCTTCCTGAAAATTCAAAGTTCTTAGAAACACTAGGAGAACATCGTAGACGTAACTGATTTCTTTGAATCTTTCTCGGATTATACAATTATCGAGGCAAAGTTTAAACGAACATTCCCGACAATGGAGCGTATGCTACATGTGCCCAGATTTTGATCATATCAATCAAACTTTGCCTAGCCTTTAAGATTTAGCTATTACAGAGTGCGCCATGTGGCATTCTGTCAGTAGAACAGTATTGGCGCATGTGCAGGGCAATTTTCAAGTCTGCCTATAAATACAGGCCTCTCCCTTTGCATATTTTAGAATTGAAATTGGCAGCGATGCTTTATAGAAATCTCTTCTAAACCTTGAATTCCTATATACATCTCACACTTCAAGCATTTAGGTTGGATTCCACCTCCCTCTAACCCATACACTACCCCTATATAGCCCTCAATGCCATAGAAGACCTCATTCCAGCAGCTCCAAGTCTCTTCAAAGCTATTCAAGCTCAAGTCAAAGCATCCATGGAGGTTTGAAAATGTTTGAAGGCAAAAGGTAACATTCTCTTCACATTTTTACAATCCCCACTCCGCTCTTCTCCCTCTTAGCCTACTTAGGCTATTCTTTATTTTAACCCCCATCTTTTACCTCCTTTTCTTGCATGCTTGAAACAAGGAAGCTCTTAGTTCATGCCTAGAAAAAAGTTTGTGAGAGCCACCGTGTAGGGAACCTCTCACAAACCTACTTTAAGATGGTATGGCCTTGGTAATTTGGTGAAGCCTTTAGCCTTGCATGATTCCATGACCCCTTTGTATATGGTTATCTCATTCATGTTTTCCATGCTTGGTTTTGTTTTCATGTTTACAACCATTTTCCAAAACTTTCACTATCTCTTTTATATATCATTTACAAAGCTCCATATTCAAATGATTCCCTAAAAATTTTCTTGGAGTTGGTTCCTTGAAAGCCTAGGTCAAACCCTCAATTTCTACACCTTAGAAAACCCTCTTCAAGTCCCTTGACTTTATTTTGTAACCCTACATTTCATTGCTTTTCAAAGTTGCACTAAAATGGCTTTCAAACCCACTTCTTCTATGTTAATTTTTAAGGATTTTACTCTATTGAACTTTGTGATTGAAATGGTCCATTGAAACCCTCTCTTGAGTGGTCTTCCCATTATCTTGATCATATGAATCCTAGTTCATTAAAGTTGGTTCTACTCACCTCAAAAATGGTTTTCAAAACAATCCCCTTCAAAAAGGATTCTAAAAAATGGCACTCTCTTTAATTTGCATAAAAACGATTTCCCTAAACCATTATTTTCACCTTGATTTCTAAAAGTTTTGCTCTCTTGAATATTGAGGTTGGAATGATCTCGTGGAGTCCTCCTAGGAGTGATTCCCTTTAAATTAACCATATAAATCCTTATTCATTAAAGTGGTTTTCAAAATCTTAAAGTTGTTTTTCCAAAACCTTCCTTTCCAAAACCAATTTTCAAAGGATCATGCTCTTCAATTTTTAAAATTTTAAAACTATTTATTCAATGTTAATTTTCACAAGTTTTACTCTCTTAAGTTAGTGGTTGAAATGATTTCAATGCAACCATCTCTTGAGTGGTTTCATACCAACCATATGAAGCCAACAGTCACTTGAGTAGTTTTCATAAAATGGTTTTCAAAACATACTTTCAAGTTTCATGCATATAACTACCTTTCCAAAACCACTAAGTCCAAACCCTCATTCAAAACTATCTTTTGAAACCACCCTTCAACCCTAGGTTAACTTGACCTTAGGTTAACCTAACCCAAGTTAGTTAACCCTAGGTCACGTCAACCTTGTGTTAACCTAACCTTAGTTAGTTAACCCTAGGTTACCTTAACCCTAGGTTAACCAAACCCAAGTTACTTAACCTAATTCACCTTAACCCTAGGTTAACCTAACCTTAGTTAGTTAACTCTAGGTCAACCCAACCTAGGTTAGTAAGCTTTAAGGTTCCAATTCAAAGACCCCTTTTTAAACAATCTTCCAATTCACAAACCATTTCCATGACATGCTTTAAAAAATATCCTACTTTCTTGAGATTTCAAAGGTTGACTTCAAAATCTTTTCAACGCTTCCATACTCTATCTTCAAAGTGCTTTTAAATTTATCTCGACCAAAATGGTTAGACGCTTAACCATTTCAAAAAACTATTTTTAAAGTATTTCCGAAAACTCACAACCCTAAAGTGTCCCTAACCTTTTATGGTTAGGGATTTCAAGGGAAGGTGATATATTAAGTACAACCTCCAAGGTTGTCCATATAAGGGTTTCAAAACCCTAAGTGTTTTTTAAAAGCCCTTTTTAAAAATGGTTTTCAGACATCACATTTTTTAAGCAACCCTAATCCTTTCATGGTTAGAATTGTTAAAGTATAAGTGAGAAATTAAAAAAGGGTTCTGTAACCCTGAAGTGTTAAAAAATCGAAGGGAAGTCTCTAGCCCCCTTTTCCAAACAAGTTTTCAAAAAACTCATAGCCTCAAAGGAGTTTAGTCTCCTCAATAACTAACCTCATAAGGGTGATGAAACATTGAACGCACCTTCCACAAGGTATTCAAAAAACTACTTTCAAAAGCTTTTCGAAGACAAGTTCATAAAAGCACTTCCAATTCAAACTCTATCTCCAAAGTTTTCGAAACAAGACTTCAAAACATTTCCAAAACTCCCTTGAGTTGCTTCAAAACATTTCCAAAACTCTCTTGAGTTGTTTCAAAGCATATTCAGAACTCCCTTGAGTTGTTCTATAAACATTTCAAAACTCCCTTAAGTTAATTAAAAAAAATGTTTAAAATCATCTTCAATCCCAATTTCAAAAACATTTCAAACATCCCAAGTCCTATTTCAAAGGCATTTTTTAAACTCTCAAGTTCTCTTTTTCCAAAGATCTCAAAGTGTCTTCAAAACTCTCTAATGGCCTCAATGCACCTCTTTTTTATCGGGCCCTTGTCCAAACTATAAATGACCTGATTCTCGTCAAATGAGGTACGTAGGCAACCTAAGATGGAGTGGTCATAACCTTTATTTCAACCCAAATTTTTTTTTTCAGAATTTTCTATCAATTCTAGATTTTTATTTTGAATCCCCTCAATACTTCCATGTTTTTCAAACATATTTCTCGAAACTTGTATCATGCATCATTCATCCAAAAAGTGATGACCCAACCCCATTTCTAAAATTTTAAAGTGGATATTAAGTGGATAATAGTAACCGGTTATTCAAGTGAGTGAATTAAGGGTGATTAGACATGTGGGTACCAAAAGGGCGGAGTAGGGTGATGATCTTAGGATATCTTCCTTATATGTAACTAACCCCCGGACCATAGATTTTTATTTCCAAGACCAAAATCAGAGTCACGTTATCAAAAGGGCCTTCCAACGCTTATTAAAACCTTTTTTCCAAAAACCTTCTTAGAAGGACATTTTCAAAACCTTATAAAAAAACCTAAGTTTAGTCTTTGGATTACACTTAGTTTTAGGTGACCTAACACTTTTTTAACTATGTTAGGTGGTGACTCTAAACTTTTTTCAAAAGCTTTTGTTTAAGTCAACTTCAAGATTGAACCTAGTTGCATGTGTCCTTCTAGGAGGATGAGTTCTAACGAGAGAGTACCATGCTTTTTTCCGAGCTGAAAAGGCTTGGTTAAAAACTAGGGAGCGACAAGGTTGAGGGCTACTAATGTTTCCTAAAAAGCTCGGCTCCCAAATCTTCAAACCTAGGACCACTCCTTGGGGTGGTACCATTATAGGTTAGTGATCCGAACGGAGGAACTATCTAAAGACCGTTGGTTAGGTGACACATTTGCCTACTACAAATAGTCAATGTACTGTTCCCTCTTCTAAATAGAAGATAATAACCAGGGTCAATATTCCATGAAAATGCATATGCAAGTGTGTGAATGATTTTAAAAATTAAAGGAAAGAGCCCAACAACTCCCATAAATCCTGTCATACATAGCATACATAGCAGTTTATGAATATAAATTAAAATGTTAATAAGGGTCCACCTGCAAAACAAATGCACAGAGTTAGTACTTTTTTTAGGGACTCAAATGCAAAAATAAATTATAATGTATAAATAATTTAAGAGCATGTAATAAATGCAATGTTTAACTTTTTACAAAACAAAGATCCTTTTGAAAAATTTAAAATTTTGAAAAGTTTAGAAAGTGGATATAATTAAACAAGGTAACGGACAAGCTTAAGGTGAGTGAAGGGTGACTAGACATGACATAGGCCTAACTCTCTAATTGTCCCCAGTGGAGTCACCAAGCTATCGTGCCTCGTTTCCGAATGCCGGGCCCTCTTAGCCTGGGGGCGGGCCCCCGGGGGGGGGGGGGGAATTAGTACGGTGCTCTCTCGCTAGAACTCATCCTCTTAAAAGGATGAATGCGATGGGGTTTGAATTTTTGAAATAGAATTGATTAGGGCTTTTTGAAAAAGTCTTTGGAGTCGTCACATAACATATTTAAAGATGTGCTAGGTCATTTACACCGAGTAAAACCCGAGGGTCAAACTTAGGTTTTGAAAAACTTCCTCATGAGAGGGTATTGAAAGGTAGGGTTGTTCGACAACCCTGAAAATGTTAAAAAGCCCTTTTGAAAATTGACTCTGGTTTTAGTCTTTGAAACAGAAATTCTTAAGTCCTGGGATTGGCTACGTGTAGGGAAGATGTCCTAAGACTATCACTCTACCCCACCCTTGCAGTACCTATATGTTCATTCACCTTTTACTCACCTAACTATGACTCACCAATTACCTATGTTTAATGCTATCCACTTAGAAAATTTTTGAAAACAAAGTTTGAAGAAGAGTTTCAAAGATGGAATTGCATTTGAAAATGGTTATGGAATTAGAAGTTTGAAAAGGTTTATGACCGCACCCTATTAAGGGTGGCCTACGTATCTCCTTAAAGAGGATTAGGTCAGTCATAGTTTGGACAAGAGTTCGAAAGAGTTGAAATTTTGAAATGGGTTTCTATTTCTAGAAGTTTTCATTTTTAGAAAATTTTCTTTTCAAGAAAGTTTGAGTTTGAAAGTGTTTCTTTTTCAGGAAAGATTTGACTTGAAATGTTTCCTTTTTAGGAAGATTGGATTTTGAAAATATTTCCTTTTTAGGAAGATTTGACTTGAATATATTTTCTTTTCAGGAAGATTGGATTTGGAAATGTTTCCTTTTCAAGAATATTTGACTTGAAAATATTTCCTTTTAAGGAATATTGAGATTCGATTTGAAAAGATTGATTTGATTTGAAAAAGGCAAGTTTAGATTGTTTCCAAAACGGAAGGAGTTGATTTAGGTTTTTAAATTTGGAAGGTTTGAAAAATGAGTGATTTGAGGGTTTGAAAAGGGTATGATTTTGACTTGAAAAAGGGAAGTTTTTGAGTGGGAAAAAATGGTATTTTCTTAGGATTAGACTTCTAGGATTTAATAAATGCAAGTTTTGTAAATGGTTCGAAAACCAAGTCTTTTGAAAACATGTTTTAGGGTCCGAAGCCATAACTTGGATTTTAGACCTCCAAACGAATATCGCACTTTACCTAAAGCCATTCTAGCCATTAAATGGCTAGAATCGCTTTAGGCTTGTGGCTTTGAAAAGTAATAAAGGCACGAGGCCAAAAATATAGACTTTTTCGGGTCGTTTTGAATGTCACACTTTCCTTGAGACAACCTTAGTCCTGGAATAACTAGGATTGTTTTAGGATTGTGTTTTTGAAAAGAAGCAAATGTAGGCTAACAGGAGTCATTTAAAATGTCACACTTTTCTAAAAAAACCCAAACTATGAGAGGGTTAGGATCAACCTAGAACTGTGGTTTTGAGAAAATAACTTTGAAAATGGTTTTAAGGGGTTAAGACATGACAAGAATACAAATGCATGACAACGATAATAACGGCATGAAACATACAAAGCTAGGTATCACCACATTGTAAGAGGGCCCTAAGGCTATGCTTTGAAGCAAGTGGGGGTCAAGAAAAGAGTCTTGATCGGTAATCTCCTCTTATTCACTCTCGATGTGGAATTGACGTCCTCTTGTTCTAAGCATGCAAGAAAGGGGGGTTTAGAGATAAGGGGATTAAAAAAGAGAAAAACCTAAGTGGGTTCGGAGGGAGAAGAGAGAGTGGGGGAATACGGAAAGGTAAATAGAGAATTACCTTGTTTCGTTTCTTCTTTGTTTGATAGAGGCTCGGGCCTTGGACTTGGGAAGACTTCGGGAGCTTCTAGGCAGTGGGGCAAACCTTCGGTGGAGCTCAAAAGCTAGGACTTCAAAAGTTCAAACTTGAGCTTGGCCGGTAGGAGTGAGAGAGAGAGAGAGAGAGAGAGAGAGAGAGAGAGAGAGAGAGAGAGAGGGCTCTGAGAGCTGTCTAGAATAGAGGGGAGATTTTCTGGATAATTTTTTTGCCTAAAACAGTAAGGGGGTAGGTCTGTATTTGTAGTGCAAACATAGGAGAGTGGTGCACGACTCTTAATAGTGCACGACCAATAAGAGTGGCGTAAGAAGGCTTATTAAGGGCTTAAAAAAGGGCTAGATATAGGGCTAGTCGATTCGTAACTGATTCTGGGGGGTTATGCACCACTAATAGTGGCGTACAGCTAAAGAATGGTCATGCTTCACCCGAAGTGGAGCAGGGAGGTTCAAGTTGGAAAAGGGACGGTGCCAGATGGTGGGCCTAGCTAAAAATGAAAGGAAATACTTTGAAAAGTGTCCCGAAGGTTGTCAGTTTGATTCCCAGAGCTGGTATGGTTGAACAGAGTGACCGGATGGCGGTCACCTCATCCCAGGAGTTCTAAGGTTGACAAAGATTGACTAAGGTTGATCAGGTTGACCAAAGTTGATTGGGGTTGACTGGGTTGACTAGAGTTGACTGGGGTGTTGCCGATTTGATACCCAAAGCCGGTGTGGTTTCCTAGGGCATTTGGAGGCCTAGGGGCAAAATGGTCATTTTAATTGAAAAACTTCCAAGAAAGGACCAGAGTTGACTAGATGGCACTGGACATGCCAGACTGTCTAGGGGCAGCTTTGGAAGGTGGTCTTACCATTCTGATAACTTGGTACTTTCTCAAGGAATGTGTTGGGCCCATTAGGGGCAAAATGGTCATTTTTCATTGGGACGAGCTAGCAGGCATCAGTGTTGACCGGTCTAGGTCTGGTTTGGACTTCTGTCCGAGGAATTGGTAATATCTCAATGAACAGGCTTGAAAGGGTCTTATCGCCTTGAGAGATAAACTTTCTTAAAGGTCGTGCCGGATTGGGACGGTTTTCCATTCTTGAGAGGTTTGTGCTTTCTCAAAGAATGTGTCGGATTAGCGGACATTCTACATTGGCAGGTTAGCAGGCAACAAAAGTGAACTGCTCTTCCATCTCGGGGACTTAGGTACTTTCCGGAGATGAGTATGACATGGGTTTTACCGATCCGAGGAATAAACTTTCTCAGTGATAGTGTCGTGTTGGATTGAATGGTATTATCGTCAATGAGGGATTAACTTTCTCGAATGATGGGACAAATGGATTTGACTTTGGTTATTTTGCCTTAATGGGCCCACAAAGCGGTTGACAGATTGGAATGGAGTTGGAAAGCCAGTTTAGGCTTGAGTATGCTTGTGTTGATTTGGAGGTGCTTCCGGTCGGACCAAATATCACCGAGTAGCCAAAATTGGATGCTAACAGTTATACAAGCACTATAACAGTAGGAATTTAGACAAGGATAAAATTTTAAAAGGGGATAGAATTGGACAAATTAATCGAAAACTCTAGATGAGTGAATGGTGAAAAGGCATGATAATGACCTAACTCTCTAATCATCCCTAGCAAAGTCATAAGCTGTCGCGCCTTGATTTTTTGCACTCGAGAAAAATGCACGCAAGTAGGAAAAATATGATAATCTCTCATTAGGACTCATCTTCCTAGAAGGACGAATGCGACTAGGTTTGAATTGAAAATTGATTTTGAATAAGGGCTTTTGGAAAAGATTTGGTGTTGCCACCTAACTTGATTAAGGTGACTTAGATCACTTAAAACTAAGTACAATTCGAAGATTAAACTGGGCTTTTGAAAAGGTTTTGGAAAATTTTCTCAAGAAAGGGTTTTTAGGAAAATAGATTGTTTGGCAACCTTTGGAAAGATTTAAGCCCTTTTTGAAAATAACTCTATTTTGGTCTTTGAAAATAGTGACTCTAGGTTCAGAGGTTGGTTACGTATAGGGAAGATATCTTAAGATCATCACCCTATCCTGTCCTTACGGTACCTACATGTCTATTCATCCTAGGTTTACTCATTTAGAATCTTCGATTGTCCATTGTTCAATACTACCCACTTTAAAATAATTTTAGAAAGAAATTTAATATGATACATGAAATACAAGTGTAAGAAAATAATTTGATTTTGAAAATAGATTTGAAATGAGGATTTGATTTTGAAAATGGATTTAAAGCTTGAAATAGGTTATGGCATTGGAAATTTGAAATAGATGGTGGAATTGAAAATTTAAAAAAGGTTGTGACTGCACTCATGAAGGTTGCCTACATATCTCTTTGTTAGGAATCAGGTTAGTCATAGTTCAGACAAGAGTCCAATTAAAAATAGAAACTTTGAGGTCTTTGAAAAGTTTTATTTGAAAAGTGTTCAATTTGAACTTTGAATAGAAGATTTGAAATTGAATTTGGAATTGATTTTAATTTAAAACAAAGCTTAAGGATTTTGAAATTGAGTTTTATTTGAAAAAATTGAACTTGGAAGAAGAACTTAGACTTGATTTGGAAAAATTGAGATTTGAAAACGCGTTGACTTAAATTGAAGTTTGAAAACCATCTTGGTTTTGGAAAAGAATTTTAGAAAAGAGTTAAAGCTTCCTAACTTTAGGGTTAGGGTTGAACTAGGGTTTAGGTATCCTAGGACTTAAGTAACCTAGGGTTGAAGCATGTACTTGAAATAAGAAGGATTGGTTTAGACTTGAAATGTTTGATTTTAGAAAGTCTTGAATGAGGAAAGTTCTGTTTTAGAAAAGTTTTGGATTAGGAATGTTAGATTTAAGAAAGATTTGAAAAGGATTTGATTTGATTTAGAAACATTTGACTTGGAATAGTTAGAAAAGATTTGACTTGGATACTTGACTTGAAAGAATTTAGAAAGTTAGGATTTAGGAAAAAATGAATTTTGAAAATCTTTGAATTAAGAAAGTTTCAAAATAAAAAAGTTTTTAAATTAGGAGAGTTTTCTTTTTAAGAAAGTTTTCTTTTTAGGAAAGTTTTATTTTAGAAAAATTTTGATTTTGAAAAGATATGAGTTTTGGAAAGTTTCATTTTAGAAAAAATTTGAATTTGGAAAAGTTTTGATTCCTATTTTCTAAAATTGAAGATTGAATTTTATTTCAAAAAATAGATGATTTGATTTTGTTTCCAAAATTAGAGGATTTGATTTGGGTTCCTAAATTGGAAGATTCAATTTGACATGAAATTGGAAAGGTTGAATTTTGAAAATATTTGATTTGAAGATCTATGATTTGGTTGGAAAAGAGGTTTTGGAAACCTATGATTTGATGAAGAAAAGAGTTTTGAAAATCTATGATTTGAGGCAAAAGAGGAAGTCATGATTTTAAGAAAGGAACTAGGGTGTCCTAATCATGGTTTCTAAGGCTTGACTTGGGCTCCAAGACAAATAGTTTTTGGAAAGTGGATCTTTAGAAAGAATTTTTTAAAAAGTAGATTTTTAAAAAGAGCTTTTAGGAAGAAAATTTTTTAAAAGAGTTTTGAGGAAATAGATTTTAAAAACAATTTGGAAAGGGACTTGAATATGAACATTTGAAATCCTTTGAATATCTCACTTTCCTAAAATGATTCTAATCGTGAAAAAATAATTTAGGGTCTATACCCAAAAATTTAGACCTTGATAGTCACATTAAATGTAACACTTTCCTAAAACAACCCTAACCATGGAATGACTGGAATCATCCTAGGAGTGTGATTTTGAAAACAAGTTTGAAAGAAAGAGATTTTGAATGTAAGTTTTGAACGAGAGTTTTGATACAAGTTTAAAAACAACTTTGAAAATAATTTTGAATGAATATATGAATATAATATGCATAATGCAATAGGGTCGTGAACATACAAGCCTAGGCTTCACCACATAATTAAGTAGGTTGAACCCACATCATGAAAGGTTGAATTTGAAGAAAGCCCCCAACACGGTGACCTTCAACAATTCTTCTTAGGCATGAACAAAGGAGTCATTTATTTCAAGCATCCATGAAGGGAAGATAGAAGATGGGAATTAAAATAGGAGAAAACCCAAGTTGGTTAGGATGAAGAAGAGAGAGGGGGGATTATATAAAAGTAAATAGAAAATCAACATCGTATTCTTCTTGCTTTTATTGCTTGATTTGCTTTGCTTTTCTTGAACCTTAAGAGTATTGAAGTTGCAGTACTTGAGTCTTCAATGGCTTCTTGGAGGCTTATGTTTGAGTGTATATGATGTATAGAGGTTAGAGTTTGAGTGTATGAAGGCTAGAACTTGAAGAGGCTTGAGAGAATTAGGGTTTGGAGAGGCTTTGAGCTCTATTTTTAGAGAAATAGCATTTTTGAACTGAGTTTGCGAACCCTTTTCACGTAGGGGGAAGGTTTATATTTATAGGCAACTAAAACCACCTTGGCACTTGTTGCAGTGGCGCTAAAGCAAAAAATACACTGGTGCTGATGTATTTTTTGCCCTGGAATGGTGCCAGCCACTTAGAAAAGTTTTAAGGTGGCAAGAAATGTATCTTTTGACCTTTAGGATGCAAGGAAAAAGATTTGAGCGCCTATCCTAGTGACCGTCATGCAATTTTTGGCTTAGCTCCACTAGGAGTGACTTTGAACAGTCTGGGAATGATCCGGAAGGTTCTAAGTAACCAGACTCGATTGGGAATCAATGAGAACCTTCGAGAAAGTGTCTTGAAGGTAACTAGCTTGAGAAGCAATGCCGGAATGTTTGAGAAGGTCGACCGGCCCGTCAGGGGTAAAACTGTCAATTAAACCAAAAAAAAATTGAAATCGACTCAAAGTGACCCATGAGAAGGCTTGAAGGTTCGAAACACTATTCAGAGTATTTCGGAGGGTTTTCGATTCAATATTCAAAGCCGATGTGGTTGGAAAAGGCGATCGGCCTACTAGGGGCAAAACGGTCATTTTGCACAGAGTTTGCCGGAATAGACTAGGAATGATCCAAAAAAGTGTTGGAAGGTTAAGAATACTATTAGAAGCATTCTTAGAAGATAAGAAGTTTGATACCCAGAGCCGGTATGATTCTCGGAGGCAATTGGATGCCTAGGGGCAAAATGGTCGTTTTGACCGAATGGCCTCAAAATTGATCTGGAACCGAATGGAAGGTACTCGAACATGCCGGATTGTCTTTGGGACAATCTTAGAAAGGGTGGACTTATCACTCTAAATACTTAGGTACTTTGTTGAAAAGTGTGCCGAAAAAGGCCCAAGGGGTAGTTTGGTCATTTTGACGAGTTGATTTTCAATGGTATCTCATCCTTCGGTAAACGTGCCATGGCCAAGAGGCGAGTTCTGTCCCGTGACATAAGGGATCTGTTGCCAATTTCCCATGTCAACCTATTTGCGAGTGTTTCTACCACTCTTATGGTGTGCGTTCATTTCAAAGATTGCTTGATCTCGGGAAGTTGCTAGATGGACTTATCATTTGTGAAATTAACTTTTTCAAAAGACATGTCGGATGACGAACATTCTACATTGGCAGGCTAACAGGCACCAGAAGTGAACCGTTCTACCATCTCGGGGACTTGGGTTTTGTCTCGGTTGATAGGTTTGAAGGGACTTACCATTCTGAGTTTTCTTAGAAAACATGTTGGACTAGATGGACTTACCGTCTAAGGGATTAACTTTCTCGAAAGACACGCCAGATTGAGTTTTATTGGTCTAAACTAGAATTGAAACTGGAATTGAGGTTGAAACAAGGACTTACCATCTTTAGGAAGACGTGTCAGCTAGAATTGGACCGAGCAATGGCCCAAGGGCATTTTTGTCATTTTGCCTCTTTTGGGCCCAGCAGGCTTACGAAGGGATTGTTTGATTGGATTGAGTTTGGAAAACTGGTTTAGACTTGAATGTGCTTGTGTCGGTTTGAATTTAAGTCCGGTCGGGTCGGAGATTGCCGAGTAGGAAAAAATGGAGTGCATACATCAAGGTTCTCCAAATGTTCCCTTATTGAGTCGAGGTTCTCCAAATGCTCCCCTTTAGGGTCAAGACATCTCCATCTGTGATCTCCAACTTGGCTAAGTGCTTGTATGGGTGTAGCCTTGAGTATTACATATCTCTATTGTTGCGCTCTAATTTTTCGTACTTGAGGAAAATACACACAAGTGAGAAAAATACAGTACTCTCTCGTTAGAACTCATCCTCCTAGAAGGACGAGTGTGACTAGGTTTGAATTTGAAATTAATTTGATTAAGGGCTTTTGGAAAAAGATTTGGAGTCCCTACTTAACTTGATTAAGGTGAGTTAGGTCATCTAAAACTAAGTACAATCCGAAGATTACATTTAGGGTTTTTAAAAAGGTTTTAAAAACTTCCTCAATAAAGAGCTTTTAAGAAAACAGGTTGTTTAACAACCTTTGAAAAAATGTAAGCCCTTTTTGAAAATAACTCCATTTTGGTATTTGAAAACAGTGATTCTAGGTTCGGAGGTTGGTTACGTATAGGGAAAATATCCTAAGAACATCACCCTACCCCGCCCTTGCAGTAGTTACATGTTTATTCACCCTAGGTCCTCATTTAGAATCTTTGATTAATAAATATCCAATACTATCCACTTTAGAAAAGAATTATATGATGCATGATATGCAATTGCAATAAAAAGATTTGATTTTGAAAATAGATTTGAGAAGAAAGATTTGATTTTTGAAAGATGGTTTTAGAAATTGAAATTAGAATATGGAACTGGAGATTTGAAAATAGATTTTAGAATTAGAAAATTGAAATATATTCTAAAATTGAAAATTAGAAAAAGGTTATGGAAGTGAAAATTTGAAAAAGGTTATAATCGCACCCATGAGAATTGCATACTTATCCCTTTTTGAGAATCAGGTCAGTCGTAGTTCGGAAAAGAGTCTAAATAAAAATAAACACTTTTAGGCTTTTGAAAAGTTTGATTTGAAAACATTTGATTAGAAAAGAGTTTGATTTGAAAAAAGAGTTGATTTGAACTTAGAATAGAAGATTTGAAATTGAAACTTGGATTTAGAATTGACTTTGATTTGAAAAGATGGAACTTGAAAGAAGAACTTGGACTAGATTTAGAAAGATCGAGATTTGAAAACTTTTGAACTTAGATCGAAATTGGAAAACCATCTTGGTTTTGGAAAAGAGTCTTAGAAAGGAGTTGAAGTTTTCTAACTTGGGATTAGGGTTGAACTAGGGTTTAGTTATTCTAGGGTTAGAACATATAGTTCAATTAGGAAAGTTTGATTTAGATTTGAAAGGTTCAAATTAGGAAAGTTAGATTTAAGGAAGATTTGAAAAGAAATTTGATTTGTTTTAGAAAGACTTGACTTGGAATGATTTGAAAAGTTAGGGTTTAGGAAAGATTGGATTTTGGAAAGCTTTGAATTAGGAAAGTTTCAAAATAGGAAAGTTCCATTTTAGAAAAGTGTCAAATTAAGAAAGTTTCATTTTAGAAAAGATTCAATTTTAGGAACGTATCAAATCAGGAAAGTGTTGACTTTAGAAAAGATTAGAATTTAGAAAGGTTGAACTTTGGAAAGATTTACAAATTTGAATTTAGGAAAGATTGGAAAACTTGAAATTAGGAAAGTTGAGATTTAGAAAGGTTTGAATTTAGGAAATGTTTGAGTTAGAAAAGATTTGATTCTTATTTCCTAAAGTAGAAGATTAGATTTTATTTCAAAAAGAGATGATTTGATTTGGTTTTTAAAATTGGAAGAGTTGATCTAATTTCCCAAATGGGAAGATTGAATTTGACATAGAATTGAAATGGTTGAGTTTTTGGAAATCTAGGATCTAAAACTCTATGATTTGGTGTAGAAAAAGAAATTTTGAAAATCTAAGATTTGATATAGAAAATAGAGATTTTGAAAATCTATGATTTGAAGCAAAATAGGAAGTCATGGTTTTAAGGAAGGAATTAGAGTTTCCTAATCATGGATTCTAGGACTTGACTTGAACTCCAAGAAAAAGAGTTTTTGAAAAGTAGCCCTTTTAAAGAGAGTTTCTAGGAAGGAAGCTTGAAGAGAGTTTTTAAAAAATGGATTTTTGAAGAGAGCTTTTGGAAGGAGTTTGAAAAGAGTTTTTTGGAAAATAAATTTTTGAAGAGAGTTTTTTGAAACAAAGTTTGATAGGCAATTTGGAGAGTGCCTTGAATATGGACTTTTGAAATCTTTTGAATATCTCACTTTCCTAAAACAATTCTAACCATGAAGAGATTAGAACCATTCTAAGTTGGTGGTTTTGAAAACAACATGGATTTGAAATATGGACTAATATGATCCCATTGATTATCACACTTTCCTAAAACAACCCTAACTATGAAATAGCTAAAATCATCTTAAGATTGTGGTTTTGGTAAAATACAATTTAGGGTTTACACCATAAATATGGACCTTGATGGTCACAATGAATCTAACACTTTTCCAAAACGACCCTAACCATGGAACGGTTAGAATCATCTTAAGATTGTGATTTTAAAAACAAGATTTTGAATATAAGCTTGAAAGGGAGTTTTGATGCAAGTTTTGAAAACAATCTTTGAAAACAATTTTGAATAGATGTATGAATATGATATGCACAATGTAAGTAGAGTTGTGAACATACAAAGTTAGGCTTCACCACATAATCAAGGGGGCCAAATCCACACGGTCTAAGGTTGAACTAGACGAAAGCCCCTGACACAGTAATTTTCAATAGTCCTTCCTATACATGAATCGAAAAGTCCCTTGTTTCAAGAACGCAAGAAAAAAGGAGGTAAAAGATAGGAGATTAAAATAGAAGGAAACCCAAGTGGGCTAGGAGGAAGAAGAGAGAGGGAAAAGTACCTAAACATAAAGAGAGGGCCTGCCTTGTCTTCTTCTTATTTTGTTTGCTTTATTTGCTTTGCTCCACTTGATCCTTGAGAGCTTCCAAGTTGCAGCACTTTGAGTCTTCAATGGAGGCTTTGGAGACTTGTGTTTAAGAGTATAAAGTGTATGGATGTTAGGTTTTTAGTGTATGGAGGCTAGAGTTTGAGGAAACTAAAGAGGGCTAGGTTTTAGAGAGACTTCAAGCTCTGTATTTCCAAAAATAGAGTTTTTGGACTGAGTTTGTGGACCCTTTTTATGCAGAAGGTCTGTATTTATAGGCAACTAACTGACTTGGCGCCTATTACAGTGGCACCAACCAGTTAGGAAAGCTTTTAGGGCAACAAGAAACATATCTTTCGACCCTTGATATGCAAGGCAAAAGATTTGGTGTCTGTACTAGTGACTACTATATAATTTTGAGCTTAACTCCACTAGGAGTGACTCCGGAAGGACTGGAAATGCTTCGGGAGGCCGGGAATGATTCAGAAGACCAGAAATTGTTAAAAATCCTTGAAATAATGTCTCGGGGGTAACGAGCTTGAAAAATAATGTCGAGATCGTTGAAATGGTCGGTCGAGCCATTAGGAGCAAAATGGTCAACTAGACTAGAACACCACCGAAAAGGACTTGGAATGTCTCATGAGAGGACTTCAAGGTTAGAAACACTATCTAGAATGTTTTGAAGGATTGCTAGTTTGATACCCTGTGCCGGCGTGGTTGAAAAAGGTGACCGGCCCCCTAGGGACAAAACGGTCATTTTGCACTGGGCTTTCCGAAATGGACTTTACTAGGGTTGTAATGTAGGCCATGGTTTTAGGGTTTCATAAGAAAAGGTAAAGGCTCGAATCTATAGCTTCTATTGGGCTTTCTTATCACCTAGGATCACTTTTGGATTTTCCTTCTTGCCTTTACAATATACTTCTCAGGATGCCATAAAATGACTCTTTTCTCTTCTTGCCTTTACAATATACTTTTTTTTTTTTTTGTCCTCTTGCCCCTTGGTGACTCTTTCTCTTTGCTTTTCTTTTTCTTCCATTTTTTCTTTCTTTTTACGAGACGAACAATTGTACAACCTTTTTTTTTTTTTTTCTCTCAGATCTTTTTCTTAGCACTTCAATTATGGGTAGTGATCCCGAGGTTGGGGTTTTCTTGAACGAAAAAGTTACCAACTCAAAAGGTTTGATAATAGTTGCTTTTGACTGTATGGGAAATGAAATGAGGGTCTCTCTTCATTTTAAACTAGATTGCTTGATCCATAGAGCCTTTACATTGCTTCAGCTTAATGGAGGATGAATGACATGCTTTGCAGAGTTCTCAGTTAACTATCTGCCCTAGTATGGGGGGACAGTCTTGGATCAGGATTGACAAGGAATCTTTTGCTTTCCGCAAGGCACTAGGGGGTTGAGCAAAAGGGTATTCTCTTCTTTTTCTTTTTTTTTTTTGAAAAATGAAATATGGCTCCTCTTCCTTTTAATAGTCTGGCCGCACATCACTTAGTTTCGGTATCTTGCAAGTGTTGCTCTTAGGTAGTTTCCTCACTCATCCTCATCCTCTTTCTTTTCAGAAAGTGGATCAGTCAGTGAGTACTTAACTCATGCTATCATACCTTTCAATGTCAGGTCCTCCATAAGATAGTCCATGCCCCTTGTGTAGGAAGCATTCACCATTCACAAGAAAAATATAAGATAACAGCAATTGAATTAATAGACTTAATCATTTTATTATTTCAGTGACAAGCATATAGTTCTTTAAAAGAAATGAAAATTCAGACATCAATTTAAGGACAAAATGTAAAGGGATAGAAAAAAAGTAGGTAAAAACACCCCTCTCTTGTACACTTTCGATGATAACCCCTCTAAGTAAGGCTTTAGGACGATGCCCACATTTCTGACACTCCATCCATGGTTACGGTCTCCGACCAAGGCAAGGCAGGCAAAGGCTTCTTCCAGATCTCTAGGTGTGTTGATAGTAGCAATGCAGTTGTCAGCCTCCTTGACCTCCTTATTGTCCTTCACGGCAGGTTCTTCCATAAATAGGGTGCCTAGCTCGCCTCCTTCTGACTCAAATAGCTCTGTCCGTGCCTTTGGCTCTTCTAACTCCCAACCCATGTCTTCATAATTAAACTCAGATGCAGGCCAGGGGTTTTACAATAAGTGACGCCCAGTTTTGGCATACCTAGGGTGTAGAAATTTAGCACCCCAACCATTAATGGCCATATCTTCGGTAGGGTCCTCCTCCACGAGTGTGGGCTCCTCAATTAGCCTGTCAAAAGAATCGGGCACCTTATTAGGGTTATAGAGATAGATCAGGCACAACGGGAGATCATTCTCCCAGTCACCCTCTTCATCAGTCTCCTAGCCCTCGTCGTAATCTTCGACCATGATCTCATCCAACTCCCCCTCATCTTCTATTTCCCATAGTATCACATTGACTGTGTGGTCATGTAGAGGGTTTGTGGTCACATTGGGAGCAGGAGTAGGATTCACCGGTTGTAAATCAATGGTCTTGTTGTCTATCAAGTCTTGGATTTTATGTTTAGGGGGAAGCAGCTTTTGGTGTCATGCCCTTGGTCGCCCGAATGATACTCAGATGTGAAGGCGCCGTTAAAGGTTAGAGGTAGAGGGCTTGGCAATGGTTGGGCCGGTATAGGTTTTGGGATGTTTTTCTTCAGTAGGTTATGGTAGGCTTCGGTTTGGGTGCAGGCTAAGGTATCGAAGTTACGGAATCGTCAGACCGGCCTATTAAAATTAGGTTGTGCCCTAGTAGGGCCAAAGTTGGATGCTTAGGCAGGCATATTTAGAGTGGGCATGGGTAAGATAGGGTGAGACTGAAGTGGGGGACAGTATTGGGGTGGTTAGGGCAAGATAGTAGACACCTCACTCTCCTTTTTGATTACTCCCTTTGCAGTAGCCACCTTCTTGGCTATGTTGGTAGAGTTTTCTCCAGTTTTCACATAGGGGTCAGTAATCCTCCCATTCTTGAGATTATTTTCTATCATTTCCCCTTGCATGATGAGCTTGGAGAATTTTTTCCCTAATCTAGTGCAGAGCTTCTCATAGTATATACCATGGAACGTGTGTGCAAACAGTTGCAAATACTCTTTTTCTTTTAGTGGGGGATTGACTAGCATAGCTGCTTTTCTCCACCTAAGAGCGTAACTTTTGAAGTTCTCTCTTTCTCCTTCACTCATAGTCATCAAGGACCACCGGTCAGAGGTAAGGTTGATGTTGTGGTAGTATTGGGCTTTAAATGCATTGTCTAACTCGATCCAAGTTGTGATCTTCCTTAAGTCAAGTCAGGCAAACCATTGCAAGGCAGATTCAGTGAGACTATGTTTGAACAACTGCATAAGAAGTTTTGGATTGTTGCCATTACCAATCAACACCTTAGCATAAAGGCGAAGTTGGGAAATGGGATTATCGATGCCGTCATATTTCTGAAAGTCATGCATTTTGAACTTGGCAGGTCTTAGATAATTTGGGAAGAAGCACAACTCGTCATAAGATGCAATCCTAACGGAATCATGGCCGTGGAGGCTTCATAGTGAGTCCTCCAACCCTTGAATTTTTAAACTAAAAGGGTTGAAGGAAGTTCTTTTCACGGGAGGCGAGAGTAGTATAGTTTCTTCTTCTTCAGCATTGGCCCCTTTGTGAACAGGGGTGATCCTCTTTGTTCTTCTCCATAGCATCAGACTGTAGCACCACCCTTGGGTTGACAGGTTAAGAATCCTTGGAATGAATCATGGATGATGACGAGGCCAGAGCAGCATCTTTCATGGCCATGTACTAAATGAGCTTGAACATCTCATCGATTTTGGTTCTCATCTTATTGACTTCCTCACAAGAGATGGAGGATGACTCATCAGGATTGGCAGCCATTAATGCAACTTTTTGTCGGGTAATGATGGGGTCTCTAGGTGGATGTCGATCTTTCTTAGGAGCAATGATTACTTTATATGGTGTGGTTTCTGTAAAATAAAAAGAAAGAAAAGAAAAATAAGGGCACAAACCACAAGTTAGTTTTTAATATTTGAGGAGCTTTATGCAATGCATGCCTTAGATATGTCCCTTATTAAAAGAGGAGACTAAACATAATGTATTAGCCCACTTTTTGAGATATAGGGCTTGCCCCTGTATGCAGATACCTTACCGTTTGAGTGGAAACATATATTCATTCATTCATGAAAAATAAAGAAGTACATTGAACTTTGGAGTTTAAATACAATGGATTTGAAATGCATTTTAATAGGGGGAAGGGAACAATTTTCTTGGGACTTCCACCTATCTACTTTTATATTTGAGATCCTAAACTACTCTTGAGTCTTCGGATTCACCTTCGTTGAACTTGATGTTGAAGAGGTCGTTAAGATACCTTGTTTGATTGCCCTTTGTCTTCTTGGCAACCTTATCTCTGTGAGCATAGAGGGATTAGGGCCCCTCTTATGGAATGACTTGGAATGTATGCTATGAGTCTTTAGGGTTACATGGGAACCCTTAGGATTTTGGTAGGTTTAATGCAAGGGAGAGTGAACTTAGTGTCACTCTCTTTGGGTTGATTATATACATGAAGATGCAATGCTTTGAGTTACTTTGGAACTTTTGTCTTGACAAGGAATATTGAATGCACGAACATGGATGCATAGAGGAGAGAGAGAGAGAGAATGCATTTGTAAAGTAAATATGAATGCATGAATAATTATATAAACATTATAGCAACAAGAATGTAAGCATTAGAATGATAGGAATAGATAAGCTTAAAGGAAAATAAAGCAGTCGCCCTTTCCTCCATGGTTTTGAAATCGACATGCATGTCTTAAATTCGGCAGAGGTTCGACTATACATGGTGTCTGCATGAGCATGAGGTTGAGGGTTTACTAATCATTCCTAAGGAGGCTTAGTTCCCAGATCTTCAAACCTAGGCCCACTCCCCGATGTAGTGCAATTATCGGTTGGTGATCCGAGCGGGGGAACCATCAAGAGGTCGTAAGTAAAGAAACTAACACATCATCTTCCCCACAACCAATATACCGTTTTTCCATCTAACTAAAGGGACATATTCATGTAGATAGTGCAAGTATGCAAATGCTTGTGAACAATGCAGCGTGTGTGAAATTTTAAAAAGTGGAGGAAAGGGCCCAACAACTCCCATCCATCTTGTCTAATCCATACATTCATGAAATTGTAAGCACCCTATTTTTGCCCGTTTGGCAGTCTCCAGTCTATCCAGACATATATTCAAGTCGATATGGACATATTCTAAGTTAACTTAATTTTTCAAGTCTAATCCCGTCAATCAATCGCTTCGCAGGCCCTTTAGGCCCAAATAGAGGCAAAATAACAAAAATACGCTTGGGGGCATTGTTCGGTCCAATTCTAATGGGCACGTCTTTTTGAAGACAGTAAGTCCCCTTTCCTTTCCAATTCCAATTCTAATCAAATCTGGCACACTCGAGAAAGTTGATTCCTTGAGGCGATAAGTCCATCATGTCCGGCACGTTTCCGAAGAAACTCTTCGGAACGGTAAGTCCCTTCAAACTCGTCGACCGGGACGAGACCCCAAGTCCCCAAGATGGTAGAACAGTCCACCTTTGGTGCCTGCTAGCCCGCTAATGAAGTAATCTCTGTTTCGGCATGCCTTACGAGAAAGTTGATTCCTCAGGCACTAAGTCCACCTAGCAGCTTCCAGAGATTAGGTAGTCTCTAGAATGATCGCGACCCGTTAGAGTAACGGAAATACACGTAAACATCGCAACCACCAGAGTGGCAGAAACACTCGCAAACAGGTTGATATAAGGAATTGCCAGCAAACCCTTATATCATGGGGCTGCCGTCAGAGTGACGAAACCACTTAAAACCTAGGTCAACACCAGTTCCTACTAGCCCACTTCGGTGAAAAATGACCAAACTGTCCCTATGGTCATTTTCAGTACGTTTCTCGAGATAGTACCTAAACCCTCAAAATGGTAACTCTACTCTTCCAAGATTGTCTAAAAGACAATCCGGCATGATTAGGTGTCTTCTAGTCATTTTTGGGCTAATTCCGAGACATTTAGGTCAAGATGGCCATTTTGCCCCTAGGCATCCAAGTGCCCCGAGAACCACACCCGCTCAGTGTATCAAATCGATAACCTCCTGAGAATGCTTCTTACAGTATTCCTAACCTTCCATTACCTTTCTGGATCATTCCGAGTCAGTTCCGGCAAACCCGGTGCAAAATGATCGTTTTGCCCCTGGTGGGCCGGTGGCCTTTTCTAACTACACCGGCTCTGGGTATCAAACCGGTAACCTACTGGGACATTCTAAGTAATGTTCTCAAACATCGAGTCTTCTTCTGGGACATTCCGAGTCGATTCCGGTAGTTTTCCTGTCTAGTTGACTATTTTGCCCCTAATAGCCCAGTCAACCCTTCCAACACATCCTGTCATCATTTTTCAAGTCGACTACCTTCGAGATACTATTCTAATGGTTTCTGTCCTTTTTTAGCCTTCCGGGCCATTCTTGACCCTTTCAAATCATTCCCAGACTTTTCGAAGTCATTTCTAGTGAAGCCAGGCTAAAAATTACATGGTAGTCACTAGTACAGGCGTCCAAATCTTTTGAAGATATGTTGTTTGCCGACCTTAAAACCTTCGTAAGTGGCTGGCGCCACTACAAGCTAAATTTTGGCCTAGTGCCACTAATGTAAACTTTGGCCTAGCGCCACTACAACAGGCGCCAGGTCAATCCTCTCCCTATAAATACAAAGCCTCCTTTAGCATGAAAAATGTCTGCAAACTCAGTCTAAAAACTCCCCTTTTCGATATACAGAGCTCGTAGCCTTTTTAAACCCTAGTCTTCTTTAGGTTTCCCCAAACCCTAGCGTCCATACACAAACCCTAGCTCCCATACACTCATATACACTTCTATACTAGCCTCCAAAGCCTCCATTGAGGACTTGAAGTGTTACAACCTGAAGCTCCCAAAGATTAAGACAAGCCTTTTAAGACTGATGCAAAGCAAAGCGAGGACCGAAGCAAAGCAAATAAAAAAAGATGCAAGGTAGGCTTCCTATTTACGTTTACGCAACTCCCCCCTCTTTCTTCTCTCTCCGAACCCACTTGGGTTTTCTTCTATTTTAATCTCCCATCTTCCCCCCACCCCCCCCCCCCTTCTTGCATGCTTAAAGTAAGGGACTTCCCGGTCCATGTGTAGGATTAGGCTGTTGAGAGTCACCGTGTCGGGGGCTTTTTCTAAGTCTAACTGGAGACCACGTGGGTTCGGCCCCCTTGATTATGTGGTGAAGCCTTAACCTTGTATATTCACGACCCCAACTTGTATTATGCATATCATGATCTTGCATTTCTCTAAAATTTGTTTTCTAACTTATTTTCAAAACTTGCATTAAAGTTATTTTCAAACTTGCATCAAAATTTTCTTCCTCAAAACCTATTTTCAAAACCACAATCCTAAGGTGATTCTAGCCTTTCCATGGCTAGGGTTGCTTTAGGAAAGTGTTACATTTAAAGTGACCAATATGGTTTATATTTTCAAATCGTTGTTGTTTTCAAAACCACTATCTTAGAATGGTTCTACCCTTCTTATGGTTATAATCGTTTTAGGAAAGTGAGATATTTTTATCGACTTTCCAAAACTCTCTTTTCAAATTTCTCATTCTAAAAATCTTTTCTCCAATATGCTTTCTAAAAACTCTCTTCAATCTCCTTTCCAAAATTGTTTTCTAATAATTCCTTTCCAAAACGCCTTCTTCAAATTCACTTTCTAGAAACACTCCCCAAACGCTTTACAAAAACTCACTTTTCAAAATTTTCTCTCAAAAAACTGCATTTTAGATCTCTTTTCAAAATTCTTCCTTTCTAAAAATTCTACTTTCCAAAAACTCTTTACCTTGGAGTCCAAGTCAAGCCCTAGAGCCAATAATTAGGAAACCCTAATTTTCCTTCCCAAAAACATGATTTCTAATTCCCTATTTTGGACTCAAACTTTAGGTTTCCATAAACCAATTTCCTACATCAAATCATAGACTTCCAAATCTAGGGTTTCTAAAAATTCCCCTTCCAATTCCATGTAAAATCCAATCTTCCCTTTAGGAAACCAAATCCAATCTCTCCCTTTAGGAAACTAGATTCAATCCTCCATTTTTTAAAATAAAATTAAAACACCTCTTTCAGAAACAAAATCCAATCCTTTGTTTTACGAAACAAGAATCTCAAATCCTTCCAAATCTAAATCTTTCCTAATTCAAATTCTTCCTAATCTCATACTTTCTTAAACCTTAAGTTTCCAAAACTTAAACTTTTAAATCTTTCCTTAAACTTTAAGCTTCCAAATTTTTCCTAATTCTAACCTTTCTTAATTCCATGCCTTTTCAAATTTCAAATTTCCAAATCTAAGTTTTCAAACCTTTCCTTAAACTCAAACCTTTTCCTAATTTCAAGTATTTCTAAAACTCAAATTTTTAAATCTTTCCAAACTCAAAACTTCTTTAAGTCAAAACTTTCTAAAAACAAAACCTCCCCTAAGTTAAAACTTTTCAAATCCAAAACTTTTTTAAATTCAAAACTTTCCTATTTCAAAAACATTCATTTTTCCTAAAATGAAACCTTTCTTATTTCAAAACTTTCCTAATTCAAAAAATTTCCTAAAACAGAACTTTCCTATTTTGAAACCTTCCTAATTCAAGCCTTTCCTAAATCTAATTTTTCCCTAATCTTCCAAGTCAAACATTCGAGTCAAATCTTTCTTAAACATCAAGTCTTTCCTAAATCATATATTTCCTAAGTCCAGGTTTCGTAAACCTCAATCTTTCCAAAACAAGTCAAAATCTTTCTTCTAAATTCTGTCTTTCCAAATCAAAATCTAATCTTTTCAATTCCAAATTCTAAATTCCAACCTTCTATTCTAAGTTCAAATCAAACTCCTTCTTCCAATCAAAACTCTTTTTCGAATCAAACCTTCTATTTTCAATCGGACTCCAGTCCAAACTACGACTGACCTCATTCCTCAAAAAGGATACGTAGGCAACCCTTATGAGTGTGGTCACAACCTTTTTCAAGTTTCTCATTCCACAAACTTTTTCAAGTTTTCAATTCCATATTCTATTTCGAACTTCCAATTCGAAATTTCTATTTTCAAATCTCTATTTCCAATCTCCAAAATTCTCTTTTCAAAATCAAATCTATCTTTTCAAATCCATTCCAATTTCAAATCAAGTCTATCGAATCAAGCCTTTTCAAATCTATTTTTAAAATCAAATCTTTTTCTTGCACTTGCATATCATGCATCATTCTCTTTAAATATTCTTTTCTAAAGTGGATAGTTCTGGACATTTGTTAATTGAAGACTCTAATAGGTGAATCTAAGATGAATAGACATGTAGGTACTACAAGGGAGGGGTAGGGTGATTATAAGCACCCCATTTTAACCGCTCGGCAGTCTACGCTTTGTCCAGACTTGTACTCAAGTCAATAAGGACGTATTCTAATCGAAACTAGCTTTCTAAGTCCAAATCCCATCTGTCCATTGCTTCGCGGGCCTGCCAGGCCCAAATAGAGACAAAATGACCAAAATGCCCTTAGAGGCATTGTTTTTTTTCAATTCTAACTCCAACCCCTCTCTCGAGATATTTGATTCCTCGAGACGGTAAATCTACCCCAATTAGGCACGTCTTTTTGAAGATGGTAAGTCCCCTTTCCAATCCCTCTCTCGAGACAGTTTATTCCTTGAGACAGTTCCAAATCGGCATGTCTTTTCGAAGACGGTAAGTCCCCTTTCCAATCCCTCTCTCGAGACAGTTTATTCCTCGAGACGGTTCCAAATCAGGCACGTCTTTTCGAAGACGGTAAGTCCCCTTTCCAATCCCTCTCTCGAGATAGTTTATTCCTCGAGACGGTTCCAAATTAGGGACGTCTTTCCGAAAATGGTAAGTCCCCTTTCCAATCCCTCTCTCGAGACAGTTTATTCCTCGAGACGGCTCCAAATTAGGCACGTCTTTTCGAAGACGGTAAGACCCCTTTCCAATCCCTCTCTCGAGATAGTTTATTCCTCGAGACGGTCCGAGTAGTGAAAATACTCACAAACATCACAACCGTTCGAGTAGCGAAAATACTCGTAAATAGGTCGATATAGGGAATTGCCAACAAACCCCTGTGTCACGACGACCGCCGTCAGAGTGGCGGAAACACTCAAAACCCAGGTCAACACCAGTGCCTGCTAGCCCACTTTAGTGAAAAATTACCAAACTACCCCTTGGGCCTTTTTTGAGACTTTCCAATCAAGATGACCATTTTGCCCCTAAGCATCCAAACGCCCCGGGAACCACACCGGCTCTGGGTATCAAACCGGTAACCTACTGAGATTACTTCTTATAGTATTCTCAACCTTCCTCTACCTTTTCGGATCATTCTGAGTCAGTTCCGGCAAACCTAGTGCAAAATGACCGTTTTGCCCCTAGAGGGCCGGTCACCTTTTCCAACCATACCGACTCTTGGTATCAAACCGGTAACTTCTCGAGAATGCTTTTTATAGTGTCCTCAACCTTTCTTTATCCTTTTGGATTGTTCCGAGTCAGTTCTGGCAAACCCGATGCAAAATGACCGTTTTGCCCCTGGTGGGCCGGTCTCCTTTTCCGACCACACCGGCTCTGGGAATCAAACCGGCAACCTTTGGGAACATTTTGAATAATGTTTCCAAATTTTGAGTCTTCTTCCAGGACAGTCCGAGTCCGTTCCGGCAACTTTTCAATCTGATTGACCGTTTTGCCCCTAAAGGCCTAGTTAACCCTTCTGACACATCTTATCCTCATTTTTCAAGTTAAATACCTCTAGGACACTATTTTAAGTGTTCCTGCTCTTTTTCGGCCTTCCGGGTCATTCCTGGTCTCCTAAACTCCTTCCCGGACTTTCCGGAGTCACTTCTAGTGAAGCCAGGCTAAAAATTGTATGGTAGTCACTAGTACAGGTGCCCAAATCTAGTCGAAGATATGTTACTTACCGACTTACAAACTTTCCTAACTGGCTGGCACCACTAGTAGTGGCACCAAGCCAAGAATTGGCCTGGTGCCACTCCTAGTGGTGCCAAGAGCATTTTTTGCCTAGCGCCACTACAACATGCGCTAGGTTTGTCCAACCTCTATAAATACATAGCCTCTTCCAGCATGAAAGAGGTTCGCAAACTCAGTCTAAAAATCATATAATTCGATATACAGAGCTCGTGCACTCCCTAAACCCTAGCTTTCTTAGGTTCCCTAAACCCTAGCCGCCATATACTAAACCCTAGCCTCTTATACACTCATACACACCTCCATACACTTATACACTAGCCTTCAACCCTCTTTTGAAGACTTGAAGAGCTATAATATGAAGTTTGAAGATTAAAGATGAGCCATCGAAGATCAAGACTGAAGTGAAGCGAAGACCGAAGAAAGCAAGGTGCGCAAAATAAACAAGATACAAGGTAGGTTTTCTATTTAAATTTATGCACTTCCCCCTCTCTCTTCTCTCTCCTAACCCACTTGGGTTTTCTTTATTTTAATCCCCCATCTCTTCCCCCCCCCCCCCCCCCCCCTCTTTCTTTGCATGCTTGAAATAAGGGGACTCCTAGTTCATGTGTAGGATTAGACTATTGGAGGGTCACCGTGTCAGGGGCTTTCCTTTAGGCTAACCGGAGATCACGTGGGTCCAGCCCCCTTGATTATGTGGTGAAGCCTTAACCTTGTATGTTCACAACCCCAAAATTGCATTGTGCATATCATGATCTTGCATATTCCAAAAGTCGTTTTCAAAATTTGCATTAAACTTGTTTTCAAAATTGCATCAAAATCTCTTTTTCAAAACATGTTTTCAAAATCACAATCCTAGGGTAATTCTAGCCTTTCCATGGCTAGGGTTGTTTTAGGAAAGTGTTACATTTAAAGTGACTTTTATGGTTCATATTTTCAAATTTTATTGTTTTCAAAACCACTTTCTTAAAGTGGTTCTAACCTTCTTATGGTTAGAATCGCTTTACGTTTTAGGAAAGTGAGACGTTTTTATACTTTCTAAAAACTCTCTTTTCAAAAGTCTTTCTTCCTAAAAATCTCTTTTTCAACATACTTTCCTAAAACTCTTCTTTCCAAAGTTGTTTTCTAGAAACTCCCTCTCAAAATCTATTTTTCAAAACTCCCTTTTTCAACTCCTTTCCAAAATCCTCTCCCCAAAATTCACTTTCTAAAAATGCTCCTTAAAAATCTTTCCTAAATTTTTTTTCCAACAATCTCCTTCTAAAACTCTTTCCTAAAAACTCTTTCCAAAATCTTCCTTCTAGAAGCCCCTCTCTAGAATTCCCTTCTAAAAATTTTCCTTTCCAAAAACACACTTTCCAAAAACTCCTCTCTAGGATTCCCTTCTAAAAATCTTCGTTTCCAAAAACACACTTTCCAAAAATTCTTTTTCTTGGAGCTCAAGTCAAGCCCTAGAGCCCACAATTAGGAAACCCTAATTTTCTTTCTAAAAACATGGTTTTCAAAATTGCTTTAAAACCTAGGTTTCCAAAACCTCTTGATTTCTATACCAAAACTATACAAATTTCCAAAACCTGTTTTTTACGTCAAAACTATAGCCTTCCAAGTCTAGGGTTTCTAAAACTTTCCATTTCCAAATCCTTGCCCAAATCCAAAACTTTCCTAACCCAACTCCTTCCTAAACTTCTACTTTCCTAAATCTTAAGTTTCCAAAACTTGAACATAAAAATCTTTCCTAAATTTTAAAACTCAATTTCCAAATCCTTCCTAACTCAACCCTTTCCTAATTCTACCCCTTTCCAAATCTCAACTTTTCAAATCTAAGCTTTCCAACCTTTCTTAAACTCAAACCTTTCCTAATCTCAAGATTTTCTAAAACCCTAAAACTTTCTAAATCTTAAACTTTCTAAATCTCAAATCTTTCCAAATTCAAAGTTTTCTAAATTCAAGACTTTTTTAAGTTAAGACTTTCTAAATCTTAAACTTTCTAAATTTCAAGTCTTTTTAAATCCAAAACTTTCTAAATTCAAAACTTTCTTAATTCAAACCTTTTCTAAATCTTTCCCAATTTAAAATCTTTCTAAAATTCTAAGCTTTTCAAATTCAAAACT
This sequence comes from Euryodendron excelsum, assembly GCA_033060915.1. NCBI lineage: Eukaryota > Viridiplantae > Streptophyta > Magnoliopsida > Ericales > Pentaphylacaceae > Euryodendron > Euryodendron excelsum. The sequence goes on from CM065377.1 coordinate 38,037,262, forward strand.
TTCTTAACTTGAAACTTTTCAAATTCTAGACCTTTCTTAAACTAAACTTTTCCTAATTCAAAACATTTCTAAATTCAACACTTTCCTATTTCAAAAACCTTTCCTCTTTCAAAAATTTTCTTAATTCAAAACTTTCCTAAGTTGAAACTTTCCTAAAGTCAAAACTTTTCTAAGTTCAAACTTTCCTAATTCCAAAACTTCCCTAATTCGAAAACTTTTCTAATTCAAAAACTTTCCAAATCGAAACTTTCCTAAGATGACACTTTCCTAATTTGAACCTTTCCTAATTCAAACATTTCTTAAATCCAATCTTTCCAAATCTTTCAAGTCCAACATTTGAGTCGATTCTTTTCGAAAATCTTTCCAAGTCAAGTCCAATCCTCCTTTCTAAGTTTCTAAGTCTAGGTTTCCTAAAACCAAGTTTTCCAAAGTCAAGTCTTTTCAAATCTTCCAATCAAAGTTCAATCTCTCAATCTTTCAATCCAATTTCCAATTCAATCTCTTTCCAAATCAACTCCTCTATTTTCAATCGGACTTCGATCTGAACTACGACTGACCTGATTCCTCCAAAGGGATACGTAGGCAACCCTCATGGGTGAGGTCTCCACATTTTTCAAATTTTCAATTCCATAACATTTTTCAAAATTCTATTTCTACAATTTCTTTCCAATCTCCAATCCTACAATTTTCTTCAAGTTTCCAATTCTATGATATATTTCTATTTTCAATCTTCAATTTCAATTTCCAAATTCAATTTCAATCTTCAAATTCAAGCTTCTATCTCTTTCTTTTCAAATCAAATCAAACTCTTTTCAAATCTATTTTTCAATTCTCTCTTCTATTACACTTGCATATCATGCATCATGTTTTTCTAAACATTGTTTTCAAAGTGGATAGGATTGAACATTAGTTAGTTAAAGACTCTCATAGGTGAATCTAGGGTAGATTGACATGTAGTTACCGAAAGGGTGGGGTAGGGTGATGGCTTAGTGCGTCTTCCCTACACGTAACCAAACTCCGAACCTAGGATCACTATTTTCATAGACCAAAAGGAGTTATTTTCAAAAAAAAGGGCTAAATATTTTTTAAAAGGTTGCCAAACAACCTGTTTTCTTAAAAACCCTCTCTTGAAGAGATATTTTCAAAATCGTTTTTCCAAAACCCTAAGCGTAGTCTTTGGATTATTCTTAGTTTTTAGGTGACCTAACTCACCTTAATCAAGTTAGGTGGTGACTCCGAATCTTTTTCAAAAAGCCCTTTATTCAAATTTATTTCCAATTCAAACCTAGTCGCACTCATTATTCTAGGAGGGTGAGTTCTAACGAGAGAGTACAGCATTTTTTCCGCTTGTGTGCGTATTCCTCGAGTGCAAAAAATCTGAGCGCGACAGTGATGGCTTAGTGTATCTTCCCTACACGTAACCAAACTTTGAACTTAGAATCACTATTTTTGAGAGACCAAATGGAGTTATTTTCAAAAAAAAGCTTACATTTTTCCAAAGGTTGCCAAACAACTTTTTTCTTAAAAGCCCACTCTTGAGGAAGTATTTTCAAAAACCTTTTCCAAAAATCCTGAGTGTAGTCTTCGGATTGTGCTTAGTTTTTAGGTGACCTAACTCATCTTAATCAAGTTAGGTGGTGCGTTCAAATGTTTTCCAAAAGCCTTTTATTCAAATCAAATTTTCAATTCAAACCTAGTCGCACTCATTCTTCTAGGAGGATGAGTTCAAACGAGAGAGTACAGTATTTTTTTTGCTTGTGTGTGTATTCCTCGAGCGCGAAAAATCTGGGCGCGACAATTAGCGACTCCACTGCGATCACTTAGAGGGTTAGGCCATAGTCATGTCTCTTCACCCTTCACCCATGTAGAGTCTTCAATTAACTTGTCCACTTCTATCTACTTTCAATTTTCAAAATCAAATTTTCAAAGTTATTTTCAAAAGTATGCATTTAATTCAATTCATATTATATTGTATTAAGCTTGTCATCCACATACTAACTCTTGCATCTTTGTTTTGTAGGTACACTTTTTGTTTACAATATTATTTTATTAATTGTTATGTATGAATGTGATGAACATGATGGATGAGAGTTGTTGAGCTCTTTCCCTCGCTTTCAAAAATCACACACTGCACGTGCACTTGCATTCTGCATACTGACATTTTTACCCTGATCCATCCCTTCTAGTTAGAAGGGGGAACGGTATATTGGTTGTGGGTAAGATGCTATGTCAGTTTCTTCGCCTACGGCCTCTTGATAGTTTCCCTTCTCGGATCACCAACCGATCATGGCACCACCTTGGGGAGTGGGCCTAGGTTTGAAGATCTAGGAACCGAGCATTTTTAGGACGCATTAGTAAACCCTCAACCTCATGCTCATATAGACACCATGCATAGCCGAACCTCTACCGGATTTAAGACACGTGCACCGTTTTCAAAATCGTGGAGGAAAGGGTGATTGCTTTTACTTTTCTTTATACCTGTTTATTCCTGTTGTTATAATGCATGTATTTCTACTGTTATAATGCTTGTCTAACTAGTCATGCATACACTTTACTTTACCATTGCATTCTGTCTCCTTATGCTCTTTGCATCCATACTCATGCATATAATATGACATCCCAAGATGAGAGTTCCAAAGTAACTCAAGTCACTACATTCTAATGCATATGATCAACCCAAAGAGAGTGACATCAAGGTTACTCTCCCTTACATTAAACCTACCCAAACCCTAAGGGTTCCTGTGTAACCCTAAGGACTCATGACATGCACATCAATTCATTCCATAAGAGGGGCCCCAATCCCTCTACGCTCACGGAGATAGGGTTGCCAAGAAGACAAGGGGTAATCAATCAACAAGGTCTCTCATTGACCTCCTCGACATCAAATCCAATGAAGGCAAATCCAAAGACTCGAGAGTAGTTTAGGATTTCTTATGTAAAATTAGATAGGTGGAAGTCCAAAGAAGCATGTTCCCCCTCCCTTACTCTTAAAATATACTTCTTTTCTTTTGTTCAACGAGTTTCCTTATTTTTTGGGAATAAATGATGAATTCAGATTCCTGATCCATAGTAAGGTAATTACATATAGGGGCAACCCCCTATCTCCAAAAGTGAGTCAATACATCCTGATTAGTTTCCCTCTCAAGTAGGGGCATCCTTAGAACATGCAATGCATAAAGACTTGTTAAAATAAGACACTGACTTCTTCCTTTTGCTGGTCTTAGATACCTCTCCTCGTCCCCCCAACGTTATAGGCTGAAAGCTAAGGAATGCTCATGGAATCACTCACACTCGACACCTTAACTCTACTCTTGCAGAGGCGAGAGGAGTCAGACATAGGATGACTAAAATGGAAGGTATACGGTTTTCACTCTTATCCCATGCAACCCATGAACAGGCAGAGTTCTCATAGGCCCAGGCCCATGAAGGATGAAAAAGGATAAAAAGGGAGAACCAAGATCGTACCCCGACCATTGCTCACTAATAACCTCCCCAGGCCGATCGCCGCATCCAGCATCCCTCAAATCGTCATTTAACCACCAAACCCTGGAATCCTACAGTCTATCCTATGAGCACCAGTCACACCTGTTTGGCCCTAACACCAGAAATTGTCCCACTATGAAGTATAAAAGCCGAAAGCCCTTCAATTCCCAAACCACCATCCCCAACCTTCCAAGACATCTAGGACACCTTGGTGAATAAGACAAAGAGATCGAGTTTTCACTAAACTCGCTTGCACACAAACCACAACTTACTTCAGTCTCCTAGCCGTGGGATATTTGAAACCTATACCGCCTCAACCTCGGCCTGATCCTCTGCCACCTCATTTTAACCCAAAGGCGTACTATGAATACCATTCAGGCAGCCAAGGACATGATATTGAAGACTACCGGACCCTCAAGCATAAGATTCAAGACTTGATAGATAACAAGATCATCGGCTTACGACCAGCGAATCCTCTTCCGAATGCCACTACGAACTCTTCACCAGACCCAACTATCAACGTCATTACAGAATTTTGTAACAACAAGGTTTGGTTCGCTACATGCCAAGAGATATATTAGAAGGATGGGGAGGAAATGGAATGTGAGGATGGGGAATAGTGTCATGCCTGGTTACGACGCAACCCCAATAAAATGTCGATCCCCGAAGACGAACTTGTTGATGAATCTGCTAAGAAGATTGACCAGGAGCTATCCAAACTCAGTGATTCTTCATTTTTCTAAATTTTGAACTCCATTAATTTCATCACTTTCTCAATTTTCTCAATTTTTTCTATTTTTCTAAATATTTTTCTATTTTTTCAAAAAAATTAAAAATTCAAAAAGTTTTCAAAAAATAACAAAATTTCACATGGTTGTTAAACACATTTTTCTAAGGCATATGGTATAAAAATCCAGACTAAAAACTCAATGTCCAAAGCTGTAGATATAAACTCCTAATTCCTACAGAAACCCTCTTCATATAATCACATAAAATCACTCAAATTCAATCAATCAAGCACTAAAATGCAAAAATAACTTCACCACAGTGTTCAAAACATGTCAAAATATCAATTTTCACTATTCACATTGTTCAAACGGAATTCTACACATCAAAATCAACATAAAATAAAAAAACTCACCTCTTGGAGTTCTTCGGTCAAATCTTCTCTTCCGGTAACTTTTCTGGCGACGGCGTCTACTTTCGGCAATCCCCCGTGGTCCCTAAGAGGCGCTCCTTCAATGTCCAAGTCGGTTTCCTCGCAATGCCTCTCGATTTTGCGAAAATCCTTCGAATCCCGCGAGTGCTCGAACCAGAAATGTTTCTAGTTTTTTATCCCAAGCCTGGGGCCACTGCCAAGCCAATTCTACCAAAGGCACCACTACTAGTGGCGCCAGTTCCCAATTCTGGGTAGCGTTGCCCTTTTCCTGCCAAAACTCAATTTCAAAGGCCTTTTAGAGCCCAATATCCATTTCCAAGCTCCCGCTTTAAAAAATTTTCAAAGTCCGTCCCTCCGACCGCCTCACGGTCAACATGGAATTCTTACTCTATTGTTTTCTGTTTCTGACAAGCAAAGACAGAAAAAGAGGGGCAGTTATAAGCACCCCATTTTTGCCTGTTTGACAGTCTCCAGTCCATCCAGACTTGTATTCAAGTCGATATGGACATATTCTGAGTCAACTTAATTTTCCAAGTTGAAATCCCGTCAATCAATCGCTTTGCAGGCCCTTTAGGCCTAAATAGAGGCAAAATGACCGAAATACTCTTGGCAGCATTGTTCAGTCCAATTCCAATGGGAACGTCTTTTTGAAGACAGTAAGTCCCCTTTCCTTTCCAATTCCAAGTCCAATTCCAATTCTAATTAAATCCGGCACACTCGAGAAAGTTGATTCCTCGAGGTGGTAAGTCCATCATGTTCGGCACGTTTCCGAAGAAACTTTTTGGAACGGTAAGTCCTTCAAACCCGTCAACCGAGATGAGACCCCAAGTCCCCAAGATGGTAGAACAATCCACCTTTGGTGCCTACTAGCCTGCCAACGAAACAATGTTCGTTTTGGCACGCCTTCTGAGAAAGTTGATTCCTCAGACGCTAAGTTCACCTAGCAGCTTTTAGAGATTAGGAAGTCTTTGGAATGATCGCGATCCGTTAGAGTAACAAAAATACTCGTATACAATGCAACCACTAAAGTAGTGGAAACACTCGCAAACAGGTCGATATAGGGAATTACCAGCAAACCCCTATATCATCGGACCGCCATCAGAGTGACGGAAACACTCAAATCCCAGGTCACCACTAGTGCCTGCTAGCCCACTTCGGTGAAAAGTGACCAAACTGCCCCTAAGGCAATTTCCTACACGTTTCTCGAGACAGTACCTAAGCCTTCAAAACTGTAAGTCCACCCTTCCGAGATTGTATAAAAGACAATCTGGCATGATTAGGTGCCTTCCAGTCAATTTCAGGCCAATTCCGAGACATTCCGGTCATGATGACCATTTTGCCCCTTCCTGGGACATACTAAGTAACGTTTCCAAACATCAAGTCTTCTTAAAGGACATTCCGAGTCCATCCCGATAGTTTTCTGGTTCAGTTGACCGTTTTGCCCCTAATGGCCCAGTCAACCCCTCCAACAGATCCTGTCATCATTTTTTAAGTCTACTACCCCCGAGACACTATTCTAAGGGTTCCTGTACTTTTCAGCCTTCCGGGCCATTCCTAGCCCTTTCAAATCATTTCTGGACTTTTCGAAGTCACTCCTAGTGAAGCTAGGTTAAAAATTGCATGGTAGTCACTAGTACAGGCGCCCAAACCTTTTGAAAATACGTTGCTTGTCGACCTTAAAACCTTCCTAAATGGTTGTAGTGGCGCCAAGCCAAATTTTGGCCTGGCGCCACTAGGAGTGGGGCCAATGTAAACTTTGGTCTGGCGCCATTGCAACAGGCGCCAGGTCAATCCTTTCCCTATAAATACAGAGCCTCTTTCAGCGTGAAAAAAGTCCGCAAACTTAGTCTAAAAACTCCCTTTTTCGATATATAGAGCTCAAAGCCTCCCTAAACCCTAGTCTTCTTTAGGTTTCCCCAAACCCTAACCTCCATATGCAAACCCTGGCTCCCATACACTCATATACACTTCTATACTAATCTCCAAAGCCTCCATTGAAGACTTGAAGTGCTACAACCCGAAGCTCTTGAAGATTAAGACAAGCCTCTGAAGACTGACGCAAAGCAAAGCGAGGACCGAAGCAAATAAAAGAAGACGTAAGGTACGTTTTTTATTTACGTTTACACAACTCCCCCCTCTCTCTTCTCTCTCTGAACCCACTTGGGTTTTCTTTTATTTTAATCCCCCATCTTCTTCCCCCCCCCCCCCCCCCCCCCCTCTTACATACTTGAAATAAGGGACTTCCCGGTCCATGTGTAGGATTAGGCTATTGAGAGTCACAGTGTTAGGGGCTTTCTCTTAGTCTAACTGAAGACCATGTGGGCTCAGCTCCCTTGATTATGTGGTGAAGCCTTAACCTTGTATGTTTACGACCCCAACTTGCATTGTGCATATCATGATCTTGCATTCCTCTAAAATTTGTTTTCCAACTTATTGTCAAAACTTGCATTAAAATTATTTTCAAACTTGCATCAAAATTTTCTTCCTTAAAACCTATTTTCAAAACCACAATCCTAAAGTGATTCTATCCTTTCCATGGCTAGGGTCGCTTTAGGAAAGTGTTACATTTAAAGTGACCAATATGGTCCATATTTTCAAATTGTTGTTGTTTTCAAAACCACTATCTTAGAATGGTTCTAGCCTTCTTATGGTTAGAATCGTTTTAGGAAAATGAGATATTTTTATGGACTTTTCAAAACTCTCTTTTCAAATCTCTCATTCTAAAAATCTTTTCTCCAACATGCTTTCCAAAAACTCTCTTCAATCTCCTTTCCAAAATTGTTTTCTAAAAATTCTTTTCCAAAATGCCCCTTTCAAATTCACTTTCTAGAAACACTCCCTAAACGTTGTCCTAAAAACCCTTTCCTAAAAAACTCTTTCCAAAAACTCACTTTTCAAAATTTTCTCTCCAAAAACTGCATTTTAGATCTCTTTTCAAAATTCTTCCTTTCTAAAAATTCTACTTTCCAAAAAAGCTTTACGTTGGAGTCCAAGTCAAGCCTTAGAGCCAACAATTAAAAAACCCTAGTTTTCCTTCCCAAAAACATGATTTCCAATTCCCTGTTTTGGCCTCAAACTTTAGGTTTCCATAAACCAATTTCCTACATCAAATCATAGACTTCCAAATCTAGGGTTTCTAAAACTTCCCCTTTCAATTCCATGTCAAATCCAATCTTCCCTTTAGGAAACCAAATCTAATCTCTCCATTTAGGAAACTAGATTCAATCCTCCGTTTTTGGAAATAAAATTAAAACCTCTTTTAGAAACAAAATCCAATCCTTTGTTTTACGAAACAGGAATCTCAAATCCTTCCAAATCTAAATCTTTCTAGTTCAAATCCTTCCTAATCTCATACTTTCCTAAACCTTAAGTTTCCAAAACTTAAACTTTTAAATCTTTCCTTAAACTTTAAGCTTCCAAATTTTTCCTAATTCTAACCTTTCTTAATTCCACGCCTTTTCAAATTTCAAATTTCCAAATCTAAGTTTTCAAACCTTTCCTTAAACTCAAACCTTTTCCTAATTTCAAGTATTTCTAAAACTCAAATTTCCAAATCTTTCGAAACTCAAAACTTACTTAAGTCAAAACTTTCTAAAAACAAAACCTCCCCTAAGTTAAAACTTTTCAAATCCAAAACTTTCTTAAATTCTAAACTTTTTGATTTCAAAACTTTCCTATTTCAAAAACATTCATTTTTCCTAAAATGAAACCTTTCTTATTTCAAAACTTTCCTAAATCAAAACTTTCCTAATTCAAAAACTTTCCTAAAACAGAACTTTCCTATTTTGAAACCTTCCTAATTTGAGCCTTTCCTAAATCCAATCTTTCCCTAATCTTCCAAGTCAAACATTCGAGTCAAATCTTTCTTAAACATCAAGTTTTTCCTAAATCTTATATTTCCTAAGTCCAGGTTTCCTAAACGTCAATATTTCAAAAACAAGTCAAAATGTTTCTTCTAAGTTCTATCTTTCCAAATCAAAGTCTAATCTTTTCAATTCCAAATTCGAAATTCCAATCTTCTATTCTAAGTTCAAATCAAACTCCTTTTTCCAATCAAAACTCTTTTTCGAATCAAACCTTCTATTTTCAATCGGACTCCAATCCGAACTACAACTGATCTGATTCCTCAAAAAGAATACGTAGGCAACCCTCATGGGTGTGGTCACAACCTTTTTCAAGTTTTCCATTCCACAACCTTTTTCAAGTTTCCAATTCCATAATCTATTTCAAACTTCTAATTCCAAATTTCTATTTTCAAATCTCTATTTCCAATCTCCAAAATTCTCTTTCCAAAATCAAATCTATCTTTTCAAATCCATTCCAATTTCAAATCAAGTCTATCGAATCAAGCCTTTTCAAATCCATTTTTAAAATCAAATCTTTTTCTTGCACTTGCATATCATGCATCATTCTCTTTAAATATTCCTTTCTAAAGTGGATAGCTCTAGACATTTGTTAGTTGAAGACTCTAACAGGTGAATCTAGGGTGGATAGACATGTAGGTACCGCAAGGGCGCGGTAGGGTGATGACTTAGTGCGTCTTCCCTACACATAACCAACCTCCGAACTTAGAATCACTGTTTTCAAGAGACCAAATGGAGTTATTTTCAAAAAAGGCTTAAATTTTTTTGAAGGTTGCCAAACAACCTCTTTTTTTAAAAACCCTCTCTTGAGGAAGTATTTTTAAAAACCTTTTCCTAAAACCCTAAGTGTAGTTTTCTGATTGTGCTTAGTTTTTAGGTGACCTAACTCACCTTAATCAAGTTAGGTGGCGACTCAAATGTTTTCCAAAAACCCTTTATTCAAATTAATTTTTTATTCAAACCTAGTCACATTCAATCTTCTAGGAGGATGAGTTCTAACGAGAGAATACGGTATTTTTCTCGCTTATGTATGTATTCCTCGAGTGTAAAAATTCTGGGTGCAACAAACATACATGGCAATTAATATAACATAAAATAAGTTTGTGAATAAAGGTCCACCTACAAAAATAAAAATGCAAAAATCAATACTTGAATGACAAACTTAATGCAAGATTAAATAATTGAATGTAATGGAATGCAAGTAATGACATGTTTTTGAAAACAGTTTTGAAAAGTTTGATTTTGAAAACTTGAAGTGGACAGAATTGGACAAATTAATCAAAGACTCCAGTTAAGTGAGGGTGAAGAGACATGACATTGGTCTAACCCTCCAAGCATCCTCAGTGGAGTCGCCAGTTGTCGCGTCCTGATTTTTCACACTCGAGGAAAATACACACAAGTGAGAAAAATACAGTACTCTCTTGTTAGAACTCTTCCTCATAGAAGGACGAGTGCGACTAGGTTCGAATTTGAAATTGATTTGATTAAGGGCTTTCGAAAAAGATTTGGAGTCGCCACCTAACTTGATTAAGGTGAGTTAGGTCACCTAAAACTAAGCATAATCTAAATATTACACTTAGGGTTTTTGAAAAAGTTTTGAAAACTTCCTCAAGAGAGGGCTTTTAAGAAAACAGGTTGTTTGGCAACATTTGGAAAAATATAGCCCTCTTTTAAAAGAACTCCATTTTGGTTTTTGAAAACAATAGGGTCGGAGGTTGGTTACGTGTAGGGAAGATATCCTAAGATCATCACTCTACGCCGTCCTTGCGATACCTACATGTCTATTCACCTTAGGTTCACTCATTCACTTTAGGTTCACTCATTTAGAATATTTGATCAATAAATGTCCAATACTATCTACTTTAAAAAAGAATTATATGATGCATGATATCTAAGTGTAATAAAAATATTTGATTTTTGAAAGAATGTTTTAGAAATTGAAATTAGAATAGGAAATTGGAGATTTGAAAATAGATTTTAGAATTAGAAACTTAAAATAGATTGTAGAATTGAAAATTGAAAAAAGGTTATGGAATTGAAAATTTGAAAAAGGTTGTGACCACACCCATGAGGGTTATCTACGTATCCCTTTTTGGGAATCAGATCAACCGTAGTTTGGACAAGAGTCTAATTGAAAATAAACATTTTTAGGTTTTTGAAAAGTTTGATTTGAAAAGATTTGATTAGAAAAGAGTTTGATTTGAAAAAGGAGTTTATTTGTACTTAGAATAGAAGATTTGAAATTGAAATATGGATTTAGAATTGACCTTAGAATTGACTTTGATTTGAAAAGATGGAACTTGGAAGAAGAACTTCAACTTGATTTAGAAAGATTGAGATTTAAAAACATATTGACTTAGAATGAAATTGAAAAACCATCTTGGTTTTAAAAAAGAGTCTTAGAAAGAAGTTGAAGCTTCCAAACTTGGGATTAGGGTTGAACTAGGGTTTAGGTATCCTAGGGTTGGAACATATAATTGAATTAGGAAAGTTTGATTTAGATTTGAAAGGTTCAAATTAGGAAAGTTAGATTTAAGGAAGATTTGAAAAGAGATTTGATTTGATTTAGAAAGACTTGACTTAGAATGATTTGGAAAGTTAGGGTTTACAAAAGTGTCAAATTAAGAAAGTTTCATTTTAGAAAAGTTTCAATTTTAGGAAAGTATCAAATTAGGAAAGTGTTGATTTTAGAAAAGATTTGAATTTGAAAAGATTAGAATTTAGAAAGTATGAACTTTGAAAAGATTTAGAAATTTGAATTTGAAAAAGATTTGAAAACTTGAAATTAGGAAAGTTGAGATTTAGAAAGGTTTGAATTTAAGAAAGGTTTGGGTTAGGAAAGATTTGATTTCTATTTCCTAAAGTAAAAGGTTAAATTTTATTTCTAAAAAGAGATGATTTGATTTGGTTTCTAAAATTTGAATATTTGATCTAGTTTCCTAAACGATTTTGGTGTAGAAAAAGAGATTTTGAAAATCTAGGTTTTGATGTAGAAAATAGAGGTTTTGAAAATCAATGATTTGAAGCAAAATAGGAAGTCATGGTTTTAAGAAAGGAAATAGAGTTTCCTAATAATGGATTCTAGGGCTTGACTTGGACTCCAAGAAAAAAAAGTTTTTAGAAAGTAAATCTTTTAAAGAGAGTTTCTAGGAAGGCAGCTTGAAGAGAGTTTTTAGAAAATGGATTTTTGAAGAGAGCTTTTGGAAAGGAGTTTGAAAAGATTTTTTTTGAAAAATAGATTTTTTAAGAGAGTTTTTTGGAAAGAATTTGAAAGGCAATTTGGAGCGTGCCTTGAATATAGACTTTTGAAATCTTTTGAATATCTCACTTTCCTAAAATGATTCTAACCATGAAGAGATTAGAACCATTCTAAGTTAGTGGTTTTGAAAACAATATGGATTTGAAATATGGACCAATATGATCCCATTGAATATGACATTTTTCTAAAACAACCCTAACCATAGAATGACTAGAACCATCTTCAGATTGTGGTTTTGATGAAAAACAATTTAGGGTTTACATCCAAAATATGAACCTTGATGGTCACAATGAATATAACACTTTTCCAAAATGACCCTGACCATGGAATGGCTAGAATCATTTTAAGTTGTGATTTTGAAAACAAGATTTTGAATGCAAGTTTGAAAGGGAGTTTTGATTCAAGTTTTGAAAACAACCTTTGAAAACTATTTTGAATAGATGTATGAATATGATATGCACAATGCAAGTAGGGTTGTGAACATACAAGATTAGGCTTCACCCCATAATCAAGGGGGTCGAATCCACACAGTCTAAGGTTGAACTAGAAGAAAGTCCTTGATACCGTGACTTTCAATAGTCCTTCCTACACATGAATCCGGGATTCTCTTGTTTCAAGCATGCAAGAAAGAGAGGTAAAAGATGGGAGATTAAAAGAGAAGAAAACCCAAGTAGGTTAAGAAGAAGAAGAGAGAAGGGGAAAGTACCTAAACATAAAGAGAGAGCCTACCTTGTCTTCTTCTTATTTTGCTGGCTTTATTTGCTTTGCTTTACTTGATCCTTGAGAGCTTTCAAGTTACAACACTTTAAGTCTTCAATGGAGGCTTGTGTTTAAGTGTATAGAGTGTATGGGTGTTAGTGTTTTAGTGTATGGAGGCTAGGGTTTGAGGAAACTAAAGAGGGCTAGGTTTTGGAGAGACTTCGAGCTTTGTATTTTGAAAAACAGAGTTTTTGGACTCAGTTTGCAGACCCTTTTTATGCAGGGGGACGGTCTGTATTTATAGGCAACTAAGTGACCTTGCGCCTGTTGCAGTGGTGCCAGGCTATTTATTGGCTACTAGTGGGGCCAACTAGTTAGGAAAACTTTTAGGGCGGCAAGAAACATATCTTTCGATCCTTGATACGCAAGGCAAAAGATTTGGGCGCTTGTACTAGTGACTACTATGCAATTTTTGGCTTGACTCCACTAAGAGTGACTCTGAAAGGTTTGGGAATGGTCCGGGAGGCCGGGAATGATTTGGAAGGCCAGAAATGGGTAGAAACCCTTGATATAGTGTCCCGGAGGTAACAGGCTTAAAAAACAATATCGAGATTGTTAAAGTGGTTAGTCGAGTCATTAGGGATAAAATAGTTAATGAGACCGGAACACCACCGGAAAGGACTTGGAACGTCTAATGAGAGGACTTGAAGGTTGGAAACACTATCTAGAATGTTTCGAAGGATTACTAGTTTGATATCCAAATCTGGCGTGGTTAAAAAAGGCGATCCGCCCCTAGGGGTAAAACGGTCATTTGATACTAGACTTGCCAGAATGGACTCGGAATGATCCAAAAAGGTGCTAAAAGGTCAAAAATACTATTAGAAGTATCCCCGAGAGGTAACTGGTCTGATACCCAGAGCCAGTGTGATTTTTGGAGACAATTGGATGCCTAGGGGCAAAATGGTCATTTTCATCGGATGGTCCCGGAATCGGTCCAGAATCGATTGGAAGGCATTCGAACATGCTAGATTGTCCTTAGGATAATCTTGAAAAAGTGGACTTACCACTTCGAGGACTTAGGTACTTTCTCGAGAAGCGTGCTGAAAATGACCCAAAAGGCAGTTTGGTTATTTTTCACCAGAGTGGGCTAGCAGGCACTAGTGTTGACCCAAGTGTAGAGTGTTTTCATCACTTTAACGGTCTATGACGACTTGGTTTCCAAAGGTATCTCATCCTTTGGTAAACGTGCCACGGCAAAGAGTCGACTTTGATCCCGTGACAAAGGGGGTTTGTTGGCAATTCTTAATGTCGACCTGTTTGTGAGTGTTTCTGCCACTCTGACGGTTGAGATGTTTGCGAGTGTTTCTGCCACTCTGACGGTACGCGTCCATTCTGGATATTGTCGGATCTCAAGAAGCTGCTAGGTAGACTTATCGTCTAAGGAATCAATTTTCTCTAAAGACGTGTTGAATAACGAACAATCTTCATTGGCGGGCTAGCAGGTGCCAAAGGTTAACCATTCTACCATCTCAGGGACTTGGGTTTTATCTTAGTCAACGGATTTGAAGGGACTTACCATTCCGAAGAGTTTTCTTGAAAAATATGCCAGACTAGATGGACTTATTGCCTAAGGGATCAGCTTTCTCGAAAGGCATGCCGGATTTGATTTAGATTAGAATTGGATTTGAAATTGGATTTGAGATTGAAATAAGGACTTACCGTCTTTGGGAAGATGTGCCAATCAAAATAGGACCGAGCAATGCCACAAGGATATTTTGGTCATTTTGTTTCTATTGGGCTCGACGAGCCCGTGAAGCAATTGATTAACTGAGTTGAGTTTGGAGAATTGATTTGGACTTGAATATATTTGTGTCAGTTTGAATATGAGTCCAGACGGACCGGAGATTGCTGAGCCGATAGCTGTAAGCACCTCATTTTTGCCCGCTCCACCTCAAGGCTAAGACTCCCTCGTGGGACTCTTTCTTCTTTATGGGGAGTTATAATTGAGGTGGCACGTCTTCGCTTTTGACTTGGCTCAGGAGTGAAAAGCCTTAGCCTTGAGTTACAATTCCCAATGGGCAATCTCAGCCCCACCTCAATTATAACTCCCCATGTTCTTTTCAATGGTTGTGCTTGGTCACGTTAAAAATATCACATTATCCTACTATTGAACTCGTGCTTATAAGGGTGCTTTCAACCAAGGCTCCTTTAGCAACTTCCCCTTAACATGGTGGCACCCTTGAGCCTCAAAAAGCTCAAGTTTGGCGACCCAAGTATCAGCGTAGGGCCTTAGCTTGGTGACCTTATTGAACAATTGACCTCGACAAAAGCAAGCCACGATGAACTCGGCAAAACTTCCTCATTGAGGCATCTTCAAATCTTGAAAAGCTCAAGTCTAGTGACCTGAGCCTAGGCGTGGGACCTCGCCTAGGCAAGCTTAAGTTTTGGCGACCCAAGTCGCAGCATAGGACCTCGCCTCGGTGCCCTCAGTGACCTCAGTGGAAACCCCATGTCAGCAAAAGACAGCTCCTGACAAGGCCTAGCTTTCAATGACACCATGACCTCGATCTCTGTCAAAGCCCAGCCCTCAACATCTTGGTCTCATAAGTTACAATGAAACCCAAAACCCTAGCTGGCAAGTCTCAGTGAAACCTTGCTAAACTTCATTATCGACCTCATTGTGGCTCAACCTCGGTGTCTCGGCAAAGCCTAGCTCGTGGCACCTCACCTGGTTGAAACCCAACCACCACAACAAAGACGAACCTCGGCGAAGATGAACCTCGGTGAAGCCTTCTCGATGGAACCCTCACCTTGGCAAAGACGAGCTCAGTGAAGCCTTCTCGGTGAAGTCCTTCCTCGGTGAGACTAGCCGCAGTGAAGCCCTCTTGACAAAACCCCTTCAATGGCCCAACCTTGTCAAATTATGATGTTATGGTGAAACAAAAAATTGACGAAGTGTGGTGTCTTCGATGACTTGGCCTCGGCGGCATGACCTTGCCAACTGAGCCTCAACGGCCTGACTTTAACAATGCTGCCTTGGCAAAACCTTGACGGCGTGACCTCACCAACTTGGCCGTAGTGGCGTGACCTTGATAATGTGGCCTTGAAACCTAAACGGTGTGACCTTGCCAACTTGTCCTTAGCGGCCTGACCTCGCCACGTGAAAACCCCGGTCTCAACATTAGTAAAACCCACAAAAGAAACCCTCGCCTCGCTGCCTCCAACACTTGGTCTCGGCCTCGCCCTCGCAGCGACCAACACTTGGTCTTGGCTACGACCTCACCCTTGCCCTTGCAACCTCGGCCTCATCTTTGTGGCATCAGCCACCCCTTGGCGACTTAGTTGCACCAAACCTTACCTCGGTTCCAATCTTTTCCTTAGCAAGAGGAATAAAAAAAATTAAGGAACCTTTTAAGAAAGAACTTGAAAGAGCTTGGAAATTTTTGTAAAGGGGCAAATGACTAAGTCCCCCTATTTATGGAGAGCCAAAGGGGCAACTCAAAATTTAGGCAACCAACCATCATGACCAGCTCATAGTACGAAAATACCCAAAATACTGCTTCATTTCACTCTGACATCACCGCAGAAAGACATGACCATTCCATTAAAAGGCATGACTATGGACTCTAACCAACACATTGATCAGATATCTCCAACAAAAAGTGGGTACGCAGACGCTCAGTATTCGTGATGGCGCATGCACAAGGAGCATATTATAGGCATATGTGTCCAACCCTCCTACAGAGTAAGACATTTAGGCATCTCATCGCCTCTTTGTCCATACACTTGGTCCCACGTGGCGGCCCGTCGGGATGATGCTTGGACTAAGGTAACCTTGCCCATCGAGGATAGCGCGAAGAGCGCCTCCTCTAAGTTAGGGCACTAGAAGGGCTTTTTATGCTTAGCACCTCCTGGCACGGCTGGCACGGCTGTAAGCACCCCATTTTTACCCACTCGGCATCTCCGTCTCGACCCGACCCGACCCGACCCGACTCACTTTCAAATGGCACACGAGCATTCAAACTCCAACACGCCCTCCAAGCTCCAATCCAGTCTCGTAGTAGCTTCCTAGGCTCGTCAAACCCACTTGAAGCCAAATGACCATTTTGCCCTTAGGCATTTAATTGCCTTCGAGAACCACACCAGCTATGGGTATCAAATCGGTTATCTTTCGGGAATACTTTCAATAGTATTTTCCACCCTCCAACATCTTTGCGGCTTATTCTGAGTCCATTTTAGTAAACCTAGTGTGAAATGGCTATTTTGCCCCTAGTAGGTCAATCACCCTTTCTCACCACATTAACTCTAGTTATCACTCTAGCTACCTCCGAGACACACTTTTAGGGCTTCCTATGCATCTTCAGACTTTTGAATCATTCTGGGACTTTTCAAAGTCACTCTTAGTGGAGCCAGGCTAAAAATTGCATGGTAGTCACTAGGACAGTTGCCCAAATCTTCTGCCTTACGACTTAAGGGTCAAAAGATCTGTTTCTTATTGCCTCAAAAATTTCACAAAATGGTTGGCGTCACTGCAACAAGTGCCAAGCACTATTCTAATTGCCTATAAATATAGATCATCGCTCTGCGTAAAAAGGACCCTCAAACTCAATCTAGAAATGCTGCCTTATTAAAAACAAACTTTGAGACCTTAGTTCTTTCAAGCCTCCTTAAAACCATAGCTTCCCTACACCCCATACACACAAAATTCTAGCCACTATACACTTTATACACTCAAATACAAGCCTCCAAGTATCCATTAAAGATCAAGTGCTACATATTCAAAGCTCTCAAAGGTGAAGCAAAGCAAACCAAAGCAAAGCAATCGAAGCAAAAAAGAGACAAGGTAGGTTTTCGATTTAGTTTATGTAATTCCTCCCTCTCTTTTCTCTCTTAACCCACTTGGATTCTTTTCTATTTTAATCCCCATCTTCTAGCACCCATTCTTGCATGTTTAAAACAAGGGACTTCTCGGGTTCATGCCCAGGAAGATGTGTTGAAGGTCATCATGTTAGGGGTTTTCTTCAAGTTCAACCTAAGACAGTATGGGTCCGCCCCCCTTAATTATGTGATGGAGCCTAACCTTGTATGTTCATAACACTATTGCATTATGGTTGTCATATTCGTGCATGGTATTCAAAATTGCATTCAAAGTTGTTTTCGAACTTTAATTAAAGTTTTCTTTCAAAACTTGCATTTAAAACCTCTTTTTTTCAAACTTGTTTTCAAAACCACAACCCTAAGATGATTCTAGCCATTTCATGGTTAAGGTCATTTTAGAAAAGTGTTACATTCAATGTCGAAAATAAACTCCATTTTAGTCTTTGAAAACAGTGATTTTAGGTTCGGAGGTTGGTTACGTGTAGGGAAGACGCACTAAGCTATCACCCTACCCTACCCTTACAGTACCTACATGTCTATTTACCCTAGATTCACCTATGAGAGTCTTCAACTAACAAATGTTCAATCTTATCCACTTTAGAAAAATAATGTTTTGAAAGACATAATGCAAGATATGCAAATGCAAGAAAAGAAAGTTGAAAAATAGATTTGGAAAGAAATTAATTTGAAAGAAATTTGAAAAGATAGATTTGAAATTGGAAAGTTTTAGAAATTGAAAATAGAGATTTGAAAATAGAAATTTGGAATTAGAAGTCTAAAATAGATTATGGAATTGGAGATTTGAAAGAAGTTGTGGAAATAGAAGCTTGAAAAAGGTTGTGACCGCACCCATGAGGGTTACCTACGTATCCTTTTTGAGGAATCAGGTCAGTCGTAGTTCAGACAAGAGTCCGATAGAAAATAGAAGGTTTGGTTGGAAAAAGAAATTGAATTGAAATTTGGATTTGATTTGAATTTAAAATAGAAGATTGGAATTTGAAATAGAAGAATAAAGACCCTAGACCTAGGAAGATAGGATTTAGAAAGGACTCATGATTAAGAAAAACTTGACTCGAATGTTGGACTTGGAAGATCGAAGAAATATTGGATTTAGGAAGGCTTTGAATTAGGAAAGGTCCGATTTAGGAAAGTTTCAAAATAGGAAAGTGTCATTTTTGGAAAGTTTCGTTTTAGTAAAGTTTCAATTTAGAAAAGTGTTAGATTAAGAAAGTTTTGAAATAGGAAACATTTCGTTTTAAGAAAGTTTTGAAATTGGAAAGATTTCGTTTTAAGAAAGTTTTGAAATTGGAAAGTTTTGAAATAGAAAAGTTTTGAAATTGGAAAGTTTTGAAATAGAAAAGTTTTGAAATTGGAAAGTTTTGAAATAGAAAAGTTTTGAAAGTTGGAAAGTTTAGAATTTAGAAAGTTTCAAATTTAGAAAGTTTTAGATTTGGAAAGATTTGAAGTTTAGGGAAGTTTAGAATTTTAGAAAGATTCAAAGTTTGAGTTTTAGAAATTCTTGAAATTAGGAAAGGGTTTGAAAACTTAGATTTGGAAAGTTAAGATTTGGAAAGGGATGGAATTAAGAAAGGTTTGAAAGCTTAAAGTTTAAGAAAAGATTTAAAAGTTTAAGTTTAGGAAACTTAAGGTTTTGGAAAGTACTAGATTAGGAAGGAGTTGAATTAGGAAAGATTTGGGTTTGGAAGGATTGAGATTCCTATTTCCTAAAACAAGGGATTGGATTTTGTTTCTAAAAAGAGATGTTTTGATTTTGTTTCCAAAAACAGAGAATAGTTTCTAGTCTCCTAAATGGGAAGATTGGGTTTGGTTTCTTAAAGGGAAGATTGGATTTGGCATGAATTTGAAAAGATGGAGTTTTGGAAATTCTAGTTTTGGGAAGACTATAGTTTTGATGTAGAAAATAAGTTTTGGAAATATATATAATTTTGATGTAGAAAATAAGAGGTTTTGAAAATCTAGGTTTTGAGGCAAGAATAAGGGATTGGAAATCATGTTTCTGGAAAGAAAAATTAGGGTTTCCTAATTATGGGTTCTAGGATTTAATTTAGGCTCTAAGGAAAGAGTTTTTGGAAAGTGAGTTTTTTTTTTTTTTGGAAAGAGGGATTTTTGGAAAGAAATCCTAGAGAGGAGTTTTTGGAAAGCGAATTTTTAGGAAAGCATTTAGGGAGTGTTTTTAGAAAGTGAATTTGAAGAAGGTGTTTTTGGAAAGAGTTCTTGGAAAGAGTTTTTTTAGGAAGAAGACCTAGAGAGCGCTTTTAGAAAGTGAATTTCAAGGAGAGTGTTTTTGGAAAGGATTTTGAAAAAGAGTTTTTGAAAAATAGATTTTTGGAGAGAGCTTTTGAAAATAACTTTGGAAAGGAGATTGGAGAGAGTTTTTTGAAAGCATGTTGAAAAAGAGATTTTTAAGAGGAGATTTTTCAAAAGAGAGTTTTTAGAAAGCATATATAAATTATCTCACGTTCCTAAAGCGATTCTAACCACAAGAAGGTTAGAACCACTTTAAGATAATAGTTTTGAAAACAACAATATTTTGAAAATATGGATCATATTGGTCACTTTAAATGTAACACTTTCCTAAAGCAACCCTAGCCATGAAAATGCTAGAATCACCTTAGGATTGTGATTTTGAAAACAAGTTTTGAAAAATAAGGTTTTGATGCAAGTTTGAAAACAATGTTAATGCAAGTTTTGCGAAACGAGTTTGAAAATGAATTTTAGAATAATGCAAAATTATGATATGCACAATGCAAATTGGGATCGTGAACATACAAGGTTAAGGCTTCACTATATAATCAAGGGGGCCGAACCCACGTGATCTCTGGATAGACTAAAATAAAGGTCCCGACACGGTAACTCTCCAATAGCCTAATCCTACACATGGACCGGGAAATCCCTTATTTCAAGCATGCAAGAAAGGGGGGGGGGGGGAGAAGATTAGGGGATTAAAATAGAAGAAAATCCAAGTGGGTTAGGGGAGAGAAGAGAGGAGGGAGATGCGTAAACATAAATAAGAAGCCTACCTTATGTCTTCTTTATTTTGCTTAGCTTTGCGCGGTTTGCTTTGCTTGCTTCGCTTCGGTCTTCACTTCAATCTTCAAGAGTTTGTCTTTGATTTTCAAAACTTTGTAGTTGCAGCAATCCAAGCCTTCAATGGAGGGTTTAAGGCTAGTGTATGAGTATATGAGAGTGTATAAGTGTATAGGAGGCTAGGGTTTGTGTATGGAGGCTAGGATTTGGAAAACCAAAAGGAGAATAGGGTTTTAGGGAGGCTACGAGCTCTGTATATCGAAAAGTAGAGTTTTTAGACTGAGTTTACAGATCTCTTTCACGCTGAAGGAGGCTCTGTATTTATAGAGAGAAGAATGACCTGGCGCCTGTTGCAATGGCACCAGGCTAAAAAGCCTTATGGCGCCACTAAGAGTGGTGCCAGCTAGTTAGGAAAGTTTAAAGGTCGGCAAGCAACGTATCTTGAAAAGATTTGGGTGCCTGTACTAGTGACTACCATACAATTTTTAACCTGGCTCCATTAGGAGTGATTCCGGAAGGTCCAGGAAGGTTTCAAGGGACCAAAAATGGCCCGGAAGGCCAGAAAAGGGCAAGAACCCTTAGAATAGTATCCTGGAGGCAGTAGACTTGAAAAAGGATGACAAGATGTGTTGGAAGGGTTGACCGAGCTATTAAGGGCAAAACGGTCAACCGGGCCGAATAGCTACCGGGACGGACTCAGAATGTCTCGGAAGAAGACTCGAGATTTAGAAACATTATTTAGAATGTTCCCAAAGGCTACCGGTTTGATATCTAGAGTCGGTGTGATCGGAAAAAGCGACTGGCCCACCAAGGGCAAAACGATCATTTTGCACCGAGTTTATCGGAACTGACTCGAAATGATCCGAAAAGATAAAAGAAAGTCAAAAATACTATAAAAAGCATTCTTGAGAGATTACCGGTTTGATACCCAGAGTCGGTGTGGTCCCCGAGGCATTCAGATATCTAGGGGCAAAATGATCATCTTGATCGAAAAGCTTCAAAATTGGCCCGAAACTGACTAGAAGACACCTAATCATGCCGGATTGCTTTTAAGACAATCTGGGAAGGGTGGACTTACCGTTCTAAAGACTTAGGTATTATCTCGAGAAACATGCCGAAAAATGGCCCTAGAGGCAGTTTGGTCATTTTTCACCGAAGTGGGCTAGTGGGCACTAGTGTTGACTTGGGTTTTGAGTGTTTCTGCCACTCTGACGGCGTTCCCATGATACAGGGGTTTGTTGGCAATTCCCTATGTCGACCTAATTTCAAACTTTCAAATCTTCTCTAATTTCAAACCTTCCAATCTTTTCAAATTCCAATCTTTCCTAATTTCAAAACCTACCTTTTTCAAACTCAACTTTTCAAATTCAAGATTTCTTAAATCGAACCTTTCCAAATTCAAACCTTTCCTAATTTCAAACCTTTTTCAATTCAAACCTCTTTTTTCCCAAAATTAAGTGTTTCCAAAATCAAAACTTTCCTGATTCGAAACTTTCCTAATTTGAAACTTTCTTAGTTTGAAGCTTTCCAAAATTAAACTTTTTGAAATCAAACTTTTCAAGTTCAAATCAAACCTTTCTATTTCAAGAGTATGTTTCAACCCTAAGTTGTATAAACCATAGGAAGCCAAAACCGTAGTTCAACCCTAACTCTAAGTTAGGAAGTTTCAACTCTTTTCTAAACCAAAATAGTTTTCAAACTCCAATTGAAGTCAAGATGATTTCAAAGTTCAATCAAACTTTTCAAAACAAGTCCAAAGTCCATTTCAAAACTCAACTTCAACTTCAAGTTTTATTTCAAAGTCCACTCCATGTGCAATTTCAAATCAAAGTTCAATTTCAAATTTTTCAATCAAAGTTCAAATCAAACTCTTTTCAAATCAAATTTTTTAAAGGCCCAAAAGTATCTTTTCAAATCAAACAAGACCTCAAAGTGTCTATTTTTAATTGGACCCCGAGTCTGAACTACGACTAATCTAATTCCCAATAAAGGGATACGTGGGTAACCCTTATGGGTGCAGTCACAACTTTTTTCAAGTTTCTTATTTCCACAACCTTTTCAAGTTTCCAATTTCACCACCTTGTTCAAGTTTTCAATTTTCACAACCTTTTTCAAACTTCAAATCCCCTTTTCAAATTTATTTTCAAAATCAAATCATTTTCTTGCATTTACATGTCATGTATTATGTCAAACCTTTTTTCAAAATTCTTTTCATTGTGGATAGTATCAGAAATTTATTAATCGGAGATTCTAAATGAGTGAACTTATGGTAGAAAGATATGTAGCTACCACAAGGGCGATATATGGTGATAGCCTAGTATATATTCCCTATATGTAACCAACCTTCGGGTAACAGATTACTATTTTCGAGAAACCAAAATCGGAGTCATTTTTCAAAAAGCGCTTAAATCTTTTCAAAGGTTGCCAAATAACTTGTTTTCTCTAAAAAAAAAAAAAAAAAACCTTTTCTTAAGTAAGTTTTCAAAACCTTTTTAAAAAATCCAAAGTTTAGTCTTTGGGCTTTCCTTAGTTTAGGTGACCTAACTCACTTTAACAAAGTTAAATGGGGACTCCAAATTGTTTCCAAAAGCCCTTATTCAAGTTAATTTATAATTCAAACCTAGTTACACTTGTCCTTTTAGGAGGGTGAGTTCTCAAGACAGAGTACCATGTATTTTTTCTACCATTCTCAAGTGCAAAAAAACTGGGGCGCAACAGTTGGCGACTCCATTGTGGACACTTAAAGGGTTAGGTCATTATCATGTCTCTTCACCCTTCACTCCTCTATAATCTTCAATTAATTTGTCCAATTTTATCTGCTTCAAACTTTTCAAAACTATTTTCAAAGACATGCCATCACTTGCATTCAATTCATATTCAATCATTCTATCTTGCATTCATTTTGTCATCAAAATACTGACTTTTTGCATTTTTATTTTATAAGTGGACCATGTTCATATTTATTTTTATTATTTATATAAATTACCATGAATGACATGTTAGAATGGACAGGATGAATGGAAGTTGGGCTATTTCCTCAGCTTTTAAAAAATCTCTCACACACACTACACGTGCACTCACATTTATATATTTGCATTTTATACCTAATGATAACCCTTCTAGTTAGAAGGGGGATGGCACTTTGGTTGTGGGCGGATGCTGTGTCAGTTTCTTACCCTACGGCCTCGTGATGGTCCCCCCGCTTGGATCACCAACCGATAATGGCACCACCTCGGAGAGTGGACCTAGGTTTGAAGACCTAGGAACTGAGCCTTCTGAAGAAGCATTAGTAAACCTGTGCATAGCCAAACCACTACTAGAATTAAGACACGCACGTCAATTTCAAAACCATAGAGGAAAGGGTGACCACTTTACTTTCCTTTATTCTTCTCTACTCCTTTTGCTATGATGCTTGTATAATATTCATGCACAAATATTTACTTTACTATTGCATATTCTCTCCGTATACTTTTGCATACATGTACATGCATTCAATGTTACATTTTGAGACGAGAGTTCTAAAGTAACTCAAGTCATTGCATTCTCATGCATATGACCAATCCATAGAGAGTGACACCATGCTCACTTTCCCTTGTATAAAACCTATCAAAATCCTAAGGGTTCACATACAACCCTAAGGACTCATGCCATGCATTTCAAGCCATCTTATAAAGAGGGGCCCCAATCCTTCTCCACTCATGGAGATAGAGATGCCAAGAAGACAAGGGGCAATTCTGGAAGCAAGGTTTCTTACTGACCTCCATCAAAGAAGGTGAATCCAAAGACTCAAGAGTAGTTTAGGATTTCAAATATAAAAGTAGCTAGGTGAAGGTCCCAAGAAAAATGTTCGCCCTTCCCTTATTATAATGTACTTCAATTACATGTACTCAAGCCTGAATTCAATAAATAGGTTACTACCTTTTCTCTATTTTCATGGATGAATGTATGAATGATTCCAGACACAGGTATGGTATTTGCATATATGTGCAACCCCTTATCTCCAAAAGTGAGCCAAAATACATCATGTTTAGTATCTCTATCAAGTAGGGACACCCCTTGAGACATACATCACATAAAGTTTTCCACATACCAAGCTCTAACTTGTGGCTTGTGTCCTTGTTTTTCTTTCTTTTTCTTTTTCATTCACAGAGACTATAAAATGACATCATCGCTCACAAGAAAGATTCACAACCGCTTAGAGACCCAATCATCACCTGGCAAAGAGCTTTACTAATGACAGCCAATCCTGATGAGACTTCCCCGATCTCTCGAGAGGAGGCCAATGAGATGAAAACCAAGATTGATGAGATGTTTAAGCTCATCCAAGCTATGGCCATAAAAGACGCTGCTTCTGCCCCATCATTCATCCATGGTCTTCCCCAAGGATTCTGAAACTACCAACCCAAGGACCATGCTCCAATCTGAAACTATAGAAAAAACAAAGAAGGCTCTAAGGGGGCCAACATCAAAGAGGAAGATACTATATTGCTCTCACCTACTATAAAAAGAGCTCTCCCAAACCCCTTTAGCTTGAAAATCCAAAGGTTGGAAGATTCGCTACAAAGCCTCCATGTTCATGACCCTTTCGAGTTCACTTCCTATGATGAGTTGTGTTTCTTCCCAAACCACCTAAGACTGGTCAAGTTCAAAATGCCTGACTTTCAAAAGTACGATGACACTGAAAATTCTACAGGCCACCTTTGTCTATATGCTGGGGCATTAAGTGGCCATGGGAATGACCCAAAACTTCTCATGCAACTTTTCCAACACAGCCAAACTGGGTTCACTCTATAGTGGTTTTCTTGACTTTACCTGAGGAAGATCACGACCTAGATTGAATTGGTTAATGCATTCAAAACATAATACCAATACAACATCGACTTGACCATTGACCGCTGGGCCCTCATGCTAATGACCAACGGAGAAAAAAAAAGTTTCAAGAACTATGCCCTGAGATGGAGGGAGTCCGCAGCACAAGTTATGTAATATCCCAAATTTTTTATTCAGTGATTGATTGCGTAGATAAAAACCCACCCAAAGTGATTAGTGACTTTCCAATTCTCGTTTAGCAAATTAGGAGAGATACTAAGAAATTAATCCACAAGTAACACCTACTAATTGAGCTGGTTTTCTTAGGAATAAATTAAGAAACATTATACAATCTCTTAGGGAAATTTTTTATTATAGTTTGGGTCAATCAACCCAGCTAAGTATTAATTAAAACAACTAAACTCATTATTGCTTAAGATTCCATTTTCCATTATGTCGTGAAAATGAGAAACATTAGAAAACTTCATGCAAAGCAAATTGGTATTCACCCATGCACGGCCCCTCCTACACATGCACTAGCTACTTGACCTTTTCACCCATTAATCCATTTTGATGATACCATGCAATAGGATGAGATTAAGCCATGCAAGAGATCTCACATGGCAATAGCCATATCATTTGCCACGGATCAATACTAGAATATAACCTTATCTTTTGCCAAGAAACATCCCATTTGAGGTGTCTCTCCATGCATCAACTGGCCAAAGAACACATTCTAGAAGGTAACCCCTCCAAAGGTCACCCCACACTTCTAGTATTGCACCGGCCAAGTGACACTTCATTTCTCACATGGCCATAACCTTTCATCCAGCCAAAGGACTTCCAAATGAGTCATGCCCTCACCAAACCCCCCCCCCCCCCCCCCCCCCATTCAGCCAAGATCAATTCTAGAAGGAGAATCCTCAATTAGCCAAAGGACACCCCCCCCATTGAGAGCATTTTGGCCAGCTTTCCTCATGCCAAGACAAGTGCTCCTCTCCCCACTCCAAGCAATGACACCTCACCTCCATCTCAAGCCAAGAACTTGTAGGAACTCTCTCTTTCAGTCCATTAGTCGGGCACCATGATTTTAGCAAAAGAAAAGAGGAAGAAAAGAGAGAGAAGGCTGCCATGGTGCAGCCAAGAGAAACCAAAGAAACAAGAAAGAAACAGGGAGAAAGAAAGAGATCGAGAGAGAGAGAGAGAGAGAGAGCGAGAGAGGGAGAGGAAGAAATCTGAAAGGGTGAGAGAGCTAGATTTCGGTCAACAAGGAAGGTAGAAAAGCTTCTCTCCTCACCTCTCACACCAACTGTTGCACCGAAGGCAAAAAGAAGTGTCACGGTTAAGAAGGTATACACCCTCCCTCTATAGCTCTGTTTGCATGTCATCGCAGTAGCTTAACTAGGAAGAAGTTAAAAAAGTTTATTTGGTCAGTTACAGCCTTGGTTTTGTTAGATTATGAAGAAAATGAAAGAAATAAGGTGTTGCATGTCACTGGTTCTGGAAAACCCAAAAACTGTGATACTACAGAGCTATTCTAGAAGCCCAAATGACCTCTGTTGTTAATTCTGAGACTATAGGTGGAAGTAACTCGAAACATTACTTGATTTGGACTTAAATTTTGCATGATTCCATTGAGAAACCAAAGACAAAACACTATGTAAAGTTTGAAGAGTTTATGATGCGAAATATGCAGAAAATAGCCAATTTAGGGGGCTGTTTGGCCTACCTAAATATCTTCTTCTGAGATAAATTTTTGTACACTTACACTCTGAGATCTAAGGAAATCTAGGCTTTGGTTTCAGCCAAAAATCTTTAGTATTCAAATTATGGTGATTTTTCAAAGTTAAGCTGCCATTGCAGAATTTTGAAGCTCTGCCCTAAGACCCCTGCTTTGACAACTAATTTGACCAAGTTACAGTCTTCAAAAGATCATAAAATTTTTACTAATTTTTCTGGATATGTGGGTGAGGCTCTGTACCAAATTTTAGGTCTGTTGATGTTATTTTCCTAGGTTTCAAACCTCTCAAAATTGGACAATCTGCTACAGAAATTTCATCTCTGCAGCACTACCCTGTCTTGGAGCCTACCAAATAAATACCTAGACTTGTCTTAAAATCATGAAATTTGGTATGAATACTCCCTGAAAGGTCTATTTTCAGATCCCACAAGTTTTAAAATTTATTGATAAAATCTTATGAAGTTAGGTCCATCTTACCAGATCTAGCTCAGAATTGGCAGCTCAAAGGACTTAGGAGATGTTGGTGTTAAAGTCCTACAAGCAATTAGAGTTTGGAAGAACTGTTTTAGGAATTTATTCCCAACATATTAAACCTTCATTTTGGAGAGTTTCATAAATAGTAAACATTGTTACCATTATCGAATTTATTTTCAAAAACCGGACTCAAGCCATACTAAAAAGTTTTTAGAAATGGCTTAATTTTTATTAATTCTTAAGTTATGGACTTAATAGAGTTAATGGGGATACTTTGAAAATCTTACCGAGAAAGTGAAATGCATATGAGATTGGGCACGAAAATCGAGAATGCCACTGAGCTAGCCAAATAGTTTTCAGGTAGGAAACTGTGCATTCTTTAAAATACATGCTCATTTCTCTTTTATTCAACGTTTTGTTTAAATGCTAATTTTATATCATACTCTATTATATAGCTTAAGCTGCAAGAGTTGCATTTCATGTATGTTCACATCATTGGGGAGGAATAAGGGAGGCATAACTGGATAAATAAAAGAACCTCGGGTTTGTATCATGGATGACTGTTGATCAACTGGTATTGGGGCTATCATAAATCAATATTCATTAACTTGATATGGGCTAGATAATTATGGGCGGGCCCCCACTAAACTTGAAGAGCAGGAGTGTCAACGGTGGGCCCACTGGGCTTGATGATGCCCCAGGCAGGACATACCTGCGGGATCCTAGTAAAGATAAAAAGAAACGGGTACATACGCATGTCATGACATTGTTTCATTGCACTGCATTTTAAACTTGTGTATTATGGAAGTCATGGTATTCCTACTAGGCTTCGTAGCTCACTCCTATCTTATGGGACATATTTTCAGGAATTGAGGCAACAATTGGGTTTCGAGAAAATGAATACAGGGAATAAATTTCACAACTCCTACAAAACTCTAGTTTTGTTTTGGTTTTTGGGTTACAAACAGAATAAAGTGATGGATTCGGTTGCAGTAATAATGTTCTTATAATGTAATACTCGCTTTGGAACTATGTATAAGATGAACTTCTAACTAATAATCCCTTATCTCGATCTAGAGAGTGAAGTGGGTCGTGATGAAAGTTGGTATCAGATTTACTTATTAATGGTTTGAAAACCCGAGGTCGTTCCAAGTTAATCCCTCATTAGAAGAGAAAGAGTATATGTAGTTGTTTGTACAAACCTTTCGAGGGCTGTATTACGAGAAGCTTTGCACAAGCATAGGAAAAAACTACTCAGAGTTGATCATGCAATAGGAGATGATAGATAATGGCCTAAAAACAGAGAGGATCATTGACCCTTATGCTAAAACTAAAGAACTTTCTGCAAGCTTAGCAAAGAAGGTGCCCACAACATGGGAGATAGGCCGAAAGGAGAGAGAAGTGTCTGCCATCTTGCCTACTCAGTGTCGCGCCCAGATTTTTCGCACTCGAGGAATACACACACAAGCGGGAAAAACACTGTACTCTCTCGTTAGAACTCACCCTCCTAGAAGAATGAGTGCAACTAGGTTTGAATTGAAAATAGATTTGAATAAAGGGCATTTAGAAAACATTTGGAGTTGCCACCTAACTTAATTAAAGTGAGTTAGGTCACCTAAAAACTAAGCACAATCCGAAGCTACACCTATGGTTTTTGAAAACTATTCTGAAAATACTACCTCAAGGGAGAGTTTTTTAGGAAAATATGTTATTTAGCAACCTATGGAAAACATTCAAGCCCTTTCTGAAAAATAACTCTGTTTTTTGTCTTTGAAATCAGTGATCCTAGGTTCGGACAATGGTTACGTGTAGGGAAGACGCACTAAGCCATCACCCTACCCCGCCCTTGCGGTACATACATGTCCATTTACCCTAGATTCACCGATGAGAGTCTTCAACTAACAAATGTCCATTCCTATTTACTTTATAAAAGAATTTTGAAAAGAAATTGACATGATGTATGATATGCAAGTGCAAGAAGAAGATTTGATTTGAAAATAGATTTTGAAAAGAAATTGATTTGATTTTAGAATAGATTTAAAAAGATAGATTTGAAATTGGAAAGTTTTAAAATTTGAAAATTGAGATTTGAAAATAGATTTTTAGAATTGGAAATTGGAAATAGAACATAGAATTGGAAACTTGAAGAAGATTGTAGAATTAGAGATTTGAAAGAAGTTGTGGAATTAGAAATTTGAAAAATGTTGTGACCGCACCCATGAAGGTTGCTTACGTATCCTTTTAGAGGAATTAGGTTAGCCGTAGTTCGGACCAGAGTCCGATAAAACATAGATTTTTTATTGGAAAAAGGATTTGACTTGAATTTAGAATAAAATATTGGAATTTGGAATTTGGAATTTGGAATTTGGAATTTAGAATTGAAGAGATTAGACTTTGATTTAGAAAGATAGAACTTGGAAGAAAGATTTGGATTTGTTTTGGAAAGATTGAGATTTAGGAAAAATAGGTTTTTAGGAAAGGCCTGAGATTTAAGAAAGACTTGACTTGACTTGGAAGAGTTTTAGAAAAGATTGGATTTGACTTGAAAGAGTTTTAGAAAATATTAGATTTATGAAAGGTTCGAATTTGGAAAGTTTTGAAATAGGAAAGTGTCATTTTAGGAAAGTTCCGTTTTAGGAAAGTTTCATTTTAGGAAAGTTTTCGAATTAGGAAAGTTTCGAAATTAGGAATGTTTTCGAATTAGAAAATTTTTGAAATTAGGAAAGTTTTGAAATTAGTAAAGTTTTTGAAATTAGGAAAGATTTCGAATTAGGAAAGTTTTGAAATTAGGAAAGTTTCATTTTAAGAAAGGCTTTGAAATAGGAAAGATTTGAGTTTTAGAAAGATTTGAAAACTTAGATTTGGAAAGTTAAGATTTGGAGAGAGATAGAATTAGGAAAGAGTTGAATTAGGAAAAGTTTAGATTAAGAAGGATTTGGAAGTTTAAAGTTTAAGGAAAGATTTGAAAGTGTAAGTTTTGGAAACTTAAGTTTCAAGAAAGTAGGAGATTAGGAAGGATTTGAATTAGGAAAGATTTGGGTTTGGAAGGATTGAGAATCCTATTTCCTAAAACAAGGATTGGATTTTGTTTCCAAAAAAGAGATGTTTTGATTTCATTTCCAAAAACGGAGGATTGGATCTAGTTTCCTAAAGGGAAGATTGGGTTTGGTTTCCTAAAGGAAAGATTGGATTTGGCATGGATTTGGAAAGATAAAATTTTGGAAATTCTAGTTTGAGAAGACTATAGTTTTGATTTAGAAAATAGGTTTTGAAAATATATATAGTTTTGATGTAGAAAACAAGAGGTTTTGGAAACCTAGGTTTTGGAACCAAAATAGGGAATTGGAAACTATGCTTTTGGGGAAGAAAATTAGGGTTTCCTAATTATTGGCTCTAAGGTTAACTTGGACACCAAGGAAGGAGATTTTGAAAAGTAATCCTAGAGAGGAGTTTTTAGAAAGTGAATTTGAAAAGAGAGAGTTTTTGGAAAGAAATCCTAGAGAGGGGCTTCTAGAAAGTGAATTTTTAAAAGAGTTGTTTAGAAAGGAAATGTAAGGAACGTCTTTGGAGAGGAAACTTTGAGGAAAGCGTTTTTGGAAAGGAGCTTTTAGGAAAGATGTTCTTGGAAAGAGATTGTTGGAAAGGAGTTTTTTGAAAAAATAATTTTGGAAAGGAAATTGGAGAGAGTTTTTGAAAAATAGATTTTTGGAGGGGGTTTTTGAAAACAACTTTGGAAAGAAGAGTTTTAGGAAAGCATGTTGAAAATGAGGGTTTTAAAAAGAGAGACTTTCGAAAGGAGAGTTTTTAGAAAGTATAAAAATGTCTCACTTTCCTAAAGCGATTCTAACCATAAGAAACCTAGAACCACTTTAAGAAAGTGGTTTTGAAAAGGACAAGGATTTGAAAATATGGACCATATTGGTCACTTTAAATGTAACACTTTCCTAAAGCAACCCTAGCCATGGAAAAGCTAGAATCACCCTAGTATTGTGATTTTGAAAACAAGTTTTAGAAAAGAAGGTTTTGATGCAATTTTGAAAACAAGTTTAATGCAAGTTTTGAAAACGAGTTCAGAAACGATTTTTGGAAGAATGCAAGATAATGATATGCACAATGCAAATTGGAGTCGTGAACATACTGTTGGAAATTTATACTAAAAGATATGCTTTGTGTAATGGCTTTAGTATTTATTAATAAATTAGTTATTCCATTTTAATGAGAATCTGTGTGACAAATGTTTGCATTGCGTTATTTATTTAATGATTAAGCATGTGTGTCTCTTATTCTATATAGTAGATGATTTGATGTGTAGAGCACGACTTATACACGGAAGATCAGATCATCGGTTCCTATGGAATATAAGTTTATCGTTCACAGTCTTAGATGGAAGTGGACACACCATCAGTAGGACTGTAGTACAAGGTTTTAATAGGTCTGTCTTGACTATGGGGAACGGTATAATTTAAACTCCTTGCACTAGTACACTTTGTGTGTATTGAACAGGACCGTGTTGAGGTAATTGTTTTTATACTGACTATATAAAACAATTAATACATCATGATTATTATGAGTGCTTATGCTCTTAATCCTAATATAATAAATAGACACGTGCATGTAGTATTTATTGTTTTGATCACAGAAGAGTGAGATTCTTTGTGGGTCAATAAACTTAGTGAGTTAGACAATAATATTGCGTGTATGGTAAATATTTATTATTGATGGAATCCACGCCCCTAGATAGAGATTGATGATACCCCCTTGAGGAAGCTTATAAGTTTTGATTATGTCAAACCCTACAGGATTAAATTTATTAAACCAGAAAGATCTTGAAGGTATGTTTCTAATCACGTAGATTAGACAATGCTAATCATATCAAAATTTTTGGTAGCATGCGTATACATTATAGCCAAGTCGTGAAAAACTCCGCAGTCCCTAACACATACAAGGTTAAAGGCTTCACCACATAATCAAGGGGGCCAAACTCATGTGGTCTCCGGTTAGACTAAAAGAAAACCCCCGACACAGTGACTCTCCAATAGCCTAATCTTACACATGGACTAGGAATCCCCTTGTTTCAAGCATGCAAAGAAAGGGGGGGGAGGGGGAAAGAAGATGGGGAATTAAAATAGAAGAAAACCCAAGTGGGTTAGGAGAGAGAAGAGAGAGGGGGAAGTGTAGAAACTTAAAGAGAAAGCCTACCTTGTCTTGTTTACTTCGCTTGGCTTAGCGCGCTTTGCTTTTCTTCGGTCTTCGCTTCACTTCAGTCTTGATCTTTAAGGACTTGTCTTTAGTTTTCAAAGTTTCGTAGTTGCAGCAATCTAAGTCTTCATTAGAGGATTAGAGGCTAGGGTATAAGTGTATGAGAGTGTATGAGTGTATAGGAGGCTAGGGTTTGTGTATGGTGGCTAGGGCTTGGAAAACCTAAATAAGCCAGGGTTTAGGGAGGCTACGAGCTCTGTATATCGAATATTAAGGTTTTCAGACTGAGTTTGCGTACCTCTTTCACGTTGGAGAAGGCTCTGTATTTATAGAGATGGGATAGACCTGGTGCCTATTGCAGTGGCGCCAGGGCAAATTTCCTCTTAGCATTACTAAGAGTGGCGCCAGGCCATTTTTTGGCTTGGCGCTACTAGTATCTTGAGAAGATTTGGGTGCCTGTACTAGTGACTACCATGCAATTTTTAGCCTGTCTTCACTAGGAGTGACTCCGGAAAGTTTTAAGGTCGGTAAACAATGTATCTCAAGAAGATTTGGGTGCCTGTACTAGTGACTACTATGCAATTTTTAGCCTGTCTTTATTAGGAGTGACTCCGAAAAGTCTGGGAAGGATTTAAGAGACTGAGATTGGCCCAGAAGGCCGAAAAAGGACAGGGACACTTAAAATAGTGTCCTGGAGGTATTTGACATGAAAAATGAGGATAGGATGTGTCGGAGGGTTGACCGGGCCATTAGGGGCAAAATGGTCAATTGGATCGGAAAACTATCGGGATGGACTCAACCGGAAGAAGACTCAAGATTTGGAAACATTATTCTGAATTTTCCCAAAAGTTACCGGTTTGATACCCAGAGCCGGTGTGGTCGAAAAGGGCGACCGACCCACCAAGGGCAAAATGGTCATTTTGCATCGGGTTTGCTGGAACTAACTCAGAATGAACCAGAAAGTCAACGACAGGCCAGGAATACTATAAGGAGCATTCTCAGGAGGCTACCGCTTTGATACCTAGAGCCAGTGTGGTTGGAAAAGGCAACCAGCTCGCTAGGGGCAAAACGGTCATTTTGCGTCAAGTTTGCCGAAACTGACTTGGAATGCTCTAGGAACGTATCGGAAGGTTAGGAATACTATAAGAAGCATTCTCAGGAAGTTACCGGTTTAATACCCAGAGCCAGTGTGGTTCCCGGGGCTTTCGGATGCCTAGGTGCAAAATAGTCATTTAGCTTCAAGTGGGCCCTACGAGCCCAAGAAGCGACTAGTGGAATAAATTTAAGTTTAGAAGGTAGGTTAGAGTCTGGATATGCGTGTGATGTGTAAAAGTGAACCCAGTTGGACCAGAGATTATCGAGCGGGCAAAAATGAGGTGCTTACAGCTGCCCCTCTTTTTCTGTCTTCCCTTGTCGAAAACAGAAAACAATAAAGTAAGAGTCTCATGTTGACTGCGAGGCGATCGGAGGGACTTGAAAAAATAGGAATCCAAAGAACAGTTACCTCGAGTAGCTAGTCGATGATTGGCATTTTATCTGGTAAAATGATACTCCTCTAGGGGAATCAATGCCCCTTAAACTGGCGCTCCCTCTGGTAAAACAATGCTCCTCTAAGGGAATTGACACTTTTTGAACCAGTACTCCGTCTGGCAAAATATTGCTCCTCCGGGGGACTAGACGCTTCTTGAACTAGCACTCCGTTTGGCGAAACATTGCTCCTCTGGGGAAATCCAAGATGAACTTCTAATATCTCTTGAACTGACATTTTGTCTAGCGAAACGTGCTCCTCTGGGGAAGTCCAAGGTTGACTTCTGAGACCTCTTGAACCAGCACTTCATTTGGCAAAACGCTACTCCTCTGGGGATGTCCAAGGTTAATGTCTGATATTTCTTGAACCGGTACTTCGTCTGGCGAAACGCTGCTCCTCTGGGGATGTCCAAGGTTGATGTCTAATATTTCTTGAACCGACACTCCGTCTAGTGAAACGCTGCTCCTCTAGGGAAGTCCAAGGTTGACTTCTGATACCTCTTGAACCGACACTTCGTCTGGCAAAACGCTGTTCCTCTAGGGAAGTCCAAGGTTGATTGGGAAGGTCGAGGGTGGGCCATTGCCCCATTCCTTGCTTTTTGTCAGCTAGGGAAGTTTGAACTTCCTGAAGTGTATGCCAATGTTGGAGATGTCTGAGGTTACTTGATCGTATGATGGCTTTTTAGCTCCATTTTGTACTTTACCTTGTTCCTTATTTCCTATTTGGGAGAGAGAGAAAGACATAGAGTGAGTTTTGTGTAAAAAACAATTTAAAAATGCCCTGGTAAGGGCATCATATTTTTTTTAATGATGATTGCACATGGGATTAAATGCATGATTTATTTTTTATGAATGCACAGGTTCACACAGAAGTGAAATTGAATGCATGTTATACTTTTGGATAATGCACATACATGAATAGAATTAAATGCAATGTCCCCCATTTTTTTTTTTTTTTGTGATAAATGCACTAATTTATGTAAAAATTGAATTAAATGCATGACCTACTTCCTTACAAATGAACAAGTTCATACAGGAATGCAGTTGAATGCATGAATAGATGCAAACTACACAGGAATCCAAATGAATGTACAGGTTATACATGTCATGGATGTATTAGTACTACATGTATATAAGCTACTTACAAAGAATGTCCCAGGATTGCCCCAGGGCCCATACTCTCAGGATTCTGTTTCCTTTCCAGGATTCTGCCCCATTTAGTTTTGTCCCATTCTCATCAGGGTGTGATTGCATTTGCACCATTCTCCAAGGATCTTGACCTTTGGGTTTGCTATTCTATCCCTACTTTCTAAGGGCTACTGTTTGGGATTTTTCTGATCTTACATGGTTTTCTTTCTCAGATTTTCAAAATGCCACCATGGCTCGAGCGAAAACTCGCATGCCCTTTGCAGAGCGATAAACAACTAAGCTCTTAATCCGAGAAGACTTCTTTTAGGACCGTAATATAGGCTGGGTTTAAGAAACGAAGGGATATTTAAGCTCAACAATCTTCTTCTAGTGGGTTGTTTAAACCAAAACCATCTAGGCTCAATTTGGAGCATAAGACTGCCCCATCATTCCTTCTCGATTCTCCTTTCTCATCCTACTTGTCTTGGTATTGTTTAGGCTTATTTGGACTAAGCAATTTTCTTTGATTAGAGAGAACTTTAATTTGGGCCGTAATGTAGGCTAGGTTAAGGGGTTTATGAATGAACGGGATATATAGGCTCAAATTTGATGTTGTTTCCAGTAGGATTTAGATCCACACCATCCTTGGTTTGTCATCCAGTAGGGTTTGGTCCCCTAATTTTTCCCTTTAGCTTCGGCTACAAATTTGGCTCATCTAGACCAAGCAATCCTTTTTCGATCGAGGAGGACTTTAGTAGGGTTGTAATGTAGGCTATGGTTTTTGAGTTTTTACAAGAAAGGGTAAAGGCTTAAACCTACTATTTCTACTTGGTGGCTTTGTTAACTAGGATCACCTTTGAATTTCCTCTTTTACAAGAGGAGTTGAACTTTCCCTTCTAAATCTGACATTTGCTCCTTTTTATTTTCCTCTTTTCTCTGACTTTCGGTTTTATATGCTTTTCGAGATATCAAAACATGATTCTTTTCCAGTCTTTCTTCTGATATGCTTCTCTCTTTTTTTTTTTTCTTTTTTTTTTTTCTTTTCCTTTCTTGTTGCTTGCAAATTAGTTTTTGGTTTTTCAAGAATTCTATACAATGCATGCCCTAAGGATGCCCCTACTCGAGAGGGAAACTAATCATGATGTGTTCGGCACACTTTTGGAGATAGGAAATTTGCCCCTGTATGCAGATACTTTACCGTCAAGCAGAAACCTTTGGCCAGTCATGCATTCATCCATCCATTCATTCGCAAAAAATAAAGAAAATACATTTAACTTTGGGTTTAAGATACAAAAGAAATGAAATACATTTTAATAGGGGGAGGGGGAACATTGTCCTTTAGGGGTTCCACCTATCTAAGTTTACATAAAAAGTCCTAAACTACTCTTGAGTCTTCAGATTTGCCTTCCTTGGATTTAATGTCGAGGAGGTCGCTGAAAGACCTTGTTGATCAATTGCCCCTTGTCTTCATGGTAACCCTATCTCCGTGAGCATAAAGGGATTGGGGCTCGTCTTATGGAATGGATTGGTATGCATGCCATGAGTCCTTAGGGTTACATGAGAACCCTTGGGGTTTGGGTAAGCTTAATGCAAGGGAGAGTGAACTTGGTGCCACTCTCAATGGGTTGATCATATGCATGAGGATGCAGTGACTTGAATTAATTGGAACTCTTGTCTTGACATGGAATATGGAATGCATGAACATGGATATGCAAAAGTATAAGGAGAGAGAATGCAATAGCAAGGTAAACGTGCATGCATGAGTAGTTAGACAGTCATTATAACAGTAGGAATACAGTCATTATAACAACAGGAATAGACTGGTATAAATGAAAAATAAGAGCAGTCGCCCTTTCTTCCATGATTTTGGAAAACAGTGCGCGTGTCTTAAATCGAACAGAGGTTCGGCTATGCATGGTGTCTATATGAGCATGAGGTTGAGGGTTAACTAATGTGTCCTAAAAAGGCTCGGTCCCTGGATCTTCAAACCTAGGCCCACTCCCCGAGGTGGTGCCATGATCGGTTGGTGATCCGAACAGGGGAACCATCAAGAGGCCATAGGCGAAGAAACTGACACGGCATCTTGCCCACAACCAATATACCGTTCTCCCTTTCTAACTAGAAAGGACATATCAAGGTAAAATGCAAGTATACAGAATGCAGGTGCACGTGCAGTGTGTGTGTGATTTTTAAAAGCGGAGGAAAGAGCTCAACAACTCCCATTCATTCTTTTCATCACATTCATGCATAAAAATTAAGCAAAAAGCGCACCTACAAAACAAAGATGCAAGAGTTAGTACGTGGATGGCCAACTTAATAGAAGATAATATGAATGCATGGTTTTTGAAAACAATTTTGAAAATTTGGTTTTGAAAATTTAAAGTGAATAGGATTGAACAAGTTAATTGAAGACTCTATATAGGTGAAGGGTAAAGAGACATGACTATGGCCTAACTCTCTAAGTGTCCCCAGCGGAGTCGCCAGCTGTCACGCCCAGATTTTTCACACTCAAGGAATACACACACAAGCGGAAAAAACACTGTACTCTCTCGTTAGAACTCACCCTCCTAAAAGAATGAGTGCGACTAGGTTTGAATTGAAAATAGATTTGAATAAAGGGCTTTTAGAAAACATTTGGAGTCGCCACCTAACTTGATTAAGGTGAGTTAGGTCACCTAAAAACTAAGCACAATCCAAAGACTACACCTAGGGTTTTTGAAAACTATTTTGAAAATACTACCTTAAGAGAGGGTTTTTTTTTAGGAAAACAAGTTATTTAGAAACCTTTGGAAAACATTCAAGCCCTTTCTGAAAAATAACTTTGTTTTTGGTCTTTGAAATCAGTGATCCTAGGTTTGGAGGTTGGTTATGTGTAGGGAAGACACACTAAGCCATCACCCTACCCCGCCCTTGCGGTACCTACATGTCCATTTACCCTAGATTCACCTATGAGAGTCTTCGACTAACAAATGTCCAATCCTATTTACTTTGGAAAAGAATTTTGAAAAGAAATTAACATGATGTATGATATGCAAGTGTAAGAAGAAGATTTGATTTGAAATTGATTTGATTTTAGAACAGATTTGAAAATATAGATTTGAAATTGGAAAGTTTTAGAATTTGGAAATTGAGATTTGAAAATAGATTTTTGGAATTGGAAATTAGAAATAGAACATAGAATTGGAAACTTGAAGAAGATTGTTGAATGGGAGATTTGAAAGAAGTTGTGGAATTAGAAATTTGAAAAATGTTATGACCGCACTCATGAAGGTTGCCTACGTATCATTTTGGAGGAATCAGGTCAGTCGTAGTTCAGACCAGAGTCCGATAGAAAAGAGATTTTTGATTGGAAAAATGATTTGATTTAAATTTAGAATAGAAGATTGGAATTTGGAATTTGGAATTTAGAATTGAAAAGATTAGACTTTGATTTAGAAAGATAGAACTTGGAAGAAAGATTTGGATTTGTTTTGGAAAGATTGAGATTTAGGAAACCTAGACTTAGGAGAGATAGGTTTTTAGGAAAGACTTGACTTGTCTTGGAAGAGTTTTAGAAAAGATTGGATTTGACTTGAAAGAGTTTTAGAAAAGATTAGATTTAGGAAAGGTTCGAATTAGGAAAGTTTTGAAATAGAAAAGTGTCATTTTATGCAAGTTCCGTTTTAGGCAAGTTTCATTTTAGGAAAGTTTTCAAATTAGGAAAGTTTCGAAATTAGGAAAGTTTTTGAAATTAGGAAAGTTTTCAAATTAGGAAAGTTATAAAATTAGGAAAGTTTCATTTTAAGAAAGGCTTCGAAATAGGAAAGGTTTGAGTTTTAGAAAGATTTGAAAACTTAGATTTGGAAAGTTAAGATTTGGAGAGAGATAGAATTGGGAAAGGGTTGAATTAGGAAAAATTTAGATTAAAAAGGATTTGGAAGTTTAAAGTTTAAGAAAAGATTTGAAAGTGTAAGTTTTGGAAACTTAAGGTTCAGGAAAATAGGCGATTAGGAAGGATTTGAATTAGGAAAGATTTGGGTTTGGAAGGATTGAGATTCCTATTTCCTAAAACAAGGATTGGATTTTGTTTCCAAAAAAGAGATGTTTTGATTTCATTTCCAAAAACGGAGGATTAGATCCATTTTCCTAAATGGAAGATTGGGTTTGGTTTCCTAAAGGGAAGAATGGATTTGGTTTTCTAAAGGAAAGATTGGATTTGGCATGGATTTGGAAAGATAGAATTTTGAAAATTCTAGTTTTGAGAAGACTATAGTTTTGATGTAGAAAATAGGTTTTGGAAATATATAAAGTTTTGATATAGAAAACAAGAGGTTTTGGAAACCTAGGTTTTGAGGCCAAAATAGGGAATTGGAAACTATGTTTTTGGGAAAGAAAATTAGGGTTTCCTAATTGTTGGCTCTAAGGTTAACTTGGACACCAAGGAAGGAGATTTTGGAAAATAATCCTAGAGAGGAGTTTGTAGAAAGTAAATTTGAAAAGAGAGAGTTTTTGAAAAGAAATCCTAGAGAGGGGCTTCTAGAAAGTGAATTTTTAAAAGAGTTGTTTAGGAAGGAAACGTAAGGAGCGTCTTTGGAGAGGGAACTTTGAGGAAAGCGTTTTTGGAAAGAAGCTTTTAGAAAAGATGTTCTTGGAAAGAAATTATTGGAAAGGAGTTTTTTAAAAAAACAATTTTGGAAAGGAGATTGGAGAGAGTTTTTGAAAAATAGATTTTTGGAGGGAGTTTTTGAAAACAACTTTGAAAAGAAAAGTTTTAGAAAAGCATGTTGAAAATGAGGGTTTTAGAAAGAGAGACTTTCGAAAGGAGAGTTTTTAGAAAGTATAAAAATGTCTCACTTTCCTAAAGCAATTCTAACCATAAAAAGCCTAGAACCACTTTAAGAAAGTGGTTTTGAAAACGACATGGATTTGAAAATATGGACCATATTGGTCACTTTAAATGTAACACTTTTCTAAAACAACCCTAGCCATGGACAAGCTAGAATCACCCTAGGATTGTGATTTTGAAAACAAGTTTTAGAAAAGAAGCTTTTGATGGAATTTTGAAAACAAGTTTAATGCAAGTTTTAAAACTGAGTTCGAAAACGATTTTTGGAAGAATGCAAGATAATGATATGCACAATACAAATTGGGGTCGTGAACATATAAGGTTAAAAGCTTCACCACATAATCAAGAGGGCCGAACCCACGTGGTCTCCGGTTAGACTAAAAGAAAGCCCCGACACGGTGACTCTCCAATAGCCTAATCCTACACATGGATTGAGAATCCCCTTGTTTCAAGCATGCAAAGAAATTAGGGGGGGGGGGGAAGAAGATAGAGGATTAAAACAGAAGAAAACCCAAGTGGGTTAGGAGAGAGAAGAGAGAGAGGGAAGTGTAGAAACTTAAAGAGAAAGCCTACCTTGTCTTGTTTACTTCGCTTGGCTTAGCGCGCTTTGGTTTTCTTCGGTCTTCGCTTCACTTCAGTCTTGATCTTTGAGGACTTGCCTTTAGTTTTCAAAGCTTTGTAATTGCAGCAATCCAAGTCTTCAATAGAGGATTGGAGGCT
This sequence comes from Euryodendron excelsum, assembly GCA_033060915.1. Lineage (NCBI taxonomy): Eukaryota > Viridiplantae > Streptophyta > Magnoliopsida > Ericales > Pentaphylacaceae > Euryodendron > Euryodendron excelsum. The sequence goes on from CM065377.1 coordinate 38,078,074, forward strand.
AGGGTATAAGTGTATGAAAGTGTATGAGTGTATAGGAGGCTAGGATTTGTGTATGGTGGCTAGGGTTTGGAAAACCTAGAAAAGCTAGGGTTTAGGGAGGCCACGAGCTTTGTATATCGAATATTAAGGTTTTCAAACTGAGTTTACGAATCTCTTTCATGCTAGAGAAGGCTTTGTATTTATAGAGATGGGATAGACCTGGCGCCTATTGTAGTGGCGCCAAGGCAAATTTCCTCTTGGCGCCACTCCTAGTGGTGCTAAGGCATTTTTTGGCTTGGCGCCACTACTAGTAGTGCCAGCCAGTTAGGAAAGTTTTAAGGTTGGCAAAAAACGTATCTTGAGAAGATTTGGACGCCTGTACTAGTGACTACCATGCAATTTTTAGCCTGGCTTTACTAGGAGTGACTTCGGAAAGTCCGAAAAGGATTTAAGGGACCGGGATTAGCTCAGAAGGCCGGAAATGACAGGGACACTTAAAAGAGTGTCTCGAAGGTATTTGACTTGAAAAATGAGGATAGGATGTGTCAGAGGGTTGACCAGGCCATTAGGGGCAAAACAGTCAATTGGACCGAAAAACTACCAGGATGGACTCAAAATGCCCTGGAAGAAGACTCGAGATTTGGAAACATTATTTAGAATGTTCCCAAAGGCTACCGATTTGATACCCAGAGCTGGTGTGGTCGAAAAAGGCGACTGACCCACCAGGGGCCAAACGGTTATTTTACACCGGCTTTGCCGGAACTGACTCGAAATGATCCAGTAAGTCAACGAAATGCCTAGAATACTATAAGGAGCATTCCCAAGAGGATACTAGTTTGATACCCAGAGCTGGTGTGGTTAGAAAAGGCAACCGGTCCGCTAGGGGCAAAACGATCATTTTGCGTCAAGTTTGTCGGAACTGACTTAGAATGCTCTTGGAACGTATCGGAAGGTCGGGAATACTATAAGAAGCATTCTCGGGAGGTTACCGGTTTGATACCCAGAGCAGGTGTGATTCCCAGGGTTTTTAGATGCCTAGGGGCAAAATAGTCATTTAGCTTCAAGTGGGCCCGGGAAGCGACTGGTGGAATAAATTCAAGTTCAGAAGGTAGGTTAGAGTCTGGATATGCGTGTGATGTGTAAAAGTGAGCCCAGTTGGACTAGAGATTGCCAAGCGGGCAAAAATGGGGTGTTTACACTCAGCCACCATAATGTCATCCCCAATACCAGTCTCAGCCACCCGTGGCTATTCAAGCACCTGCTCCCAAGCCAGTAACAGTCCAACCACTTTTCTACCCCAATAGGTAGGCCCGTCAACCTAGCATCTTTTCTCCCCTAGCCAGCACCTAAATGGAGGCTTATTATAACCTCTTACAAGCCAACCTTTTAGCCCCCATACTTGCCACACCATTACTGAATCCTTCGCCCGCTACTTTCAACCCAGCTCTTGTTTGTGAGTACCATTTCAGAAGACAAGGGCATCATATTGAGTATTGTCTCATCCTAAAACATAAAATACAAAATTTGATCAACGCTAAAGTCATTGGCACTCAGGACATGAACCAGGCAAATAAAGCATAGAAGAAGTTGGTGTGGTTTCGAAACCTGTGTGAAATGTCTTTTTTCAAAGTACAATAAAAAAAGATGTTTCCTAGATTCACCCATTTTCTTCTTATCCTTTATTATTCTATCCTGTTTTACATGTCATTTTTGCCTTAAATCAAGAGCTTTTATGTCATATAAATAGATATAAAATGGACTAAGTAGTGATTTTTGCTTTATCCCCTTTGTTTCATACTATTGTGGATGAATTTGATTTGTGATGCCCTCGACTCAAAGGAAATGGTAGCACAAGCACCACATTTAGAAATAATCTTTGACTCTGAAAAGTGGAGAGAGAAAAATAGGAAGTGCATAGAAATGAAAGATACAAAAGGGTGAGAGATGAAGATCAATCAAGTAGCTCGTTGAAATTCAAGTAGCGACCCCCGAAAGATGTCTTAGCAAAGCAGTAAGTAACTACACCCTCAAAAAAAAAATTCGCGCACATTGGCAAACCTGAGATGATTAAATCTTTGAAAAAAATTAAATTTGATACTGTTTGTCTGACACATGCAGAATCACTGGGGAAAATATTCAATTATGAACAGATTGATGTGCATGCTTGTTTGAGGTTAAATGTTGTGTGCATGATCACTTGGATAAATATGAGTCATTGGTTTTAATGATCTTTACCATATTAGTGATTCATGTTCATTTTAATGCACATTTCTCGAGACTTCTTAGAATATGGAATCTGCCTTTATGATTTATTTTAAATGGTTCCTCCATTATTAAATATTTGCGGATTGTCTCACACCTAGATTGACCTTTTGTCAATTTCCTCTCTCATCACTTATAGAAAGGGCTACCAGTGAGTTTGAGTGCAACTGCCATTGTTATGTGACAAGAAGAGAAGGTTACCTTCTCATGTGTGTGAAAGCCGTCATACCGTTACATTTCAGTATTTCCATCATTGGATAGATAGGGTTAGATTTCTCAAAAACAAAAAAAAAAAAAAAAAAAAAAAAAAAAAAAAGAAGTAAAGAAAGAAAGAGCATGGGATGAAACATGTTTGACTTCTAGGTGTGTTAATCCGCAAGCTATTAAACATGATACGCCATCTTAGATCACACATAGGTTCTATATTCTCATTAGTCTCTGTGAAGTCCACGCTTACACCACTACATTGTCACTGATATGGTCTTGATTATCTCACAACTAATTGTGCTAGTTTTGTGTGGTTTTATGCATATTTGATGTTTATCTTTTCATGTCAAGCTGTATCTTGATATTCATAAATCTATATTTGCTCTACATTGATTAACCATGTCTTTATAGGGTCCTATTATTTAAAAAGTTCAATGGTTCTACCAAAAACTGGGCTTGCTTGCACTTGTTAATAGCTTTCAGGGTTTTTTCGAATTAGAGAAGGAAACTACCTGCTACTTCGCCAAAGGGTGATACTGGTTGTCACCCAAGAGCGCCCACCGATCTAAAGAAGAGTCCTAAAAGAAACATAGAGGTCCACTAAAGAGAGTTTTTCCTTCCAACAAAAGAAAGGGGGGAAAAACGAGTCGATGGATTAAATCTCGCAGAGTGGTGCAAGTGCTATCACATCCAATCACTCCAATCATAATTGAAAATCCATGAGGCAAACCCAAGGGGGCATGCATCTATTTTCATCCATATGTAAAATGTGTGCATTTATCAAAAAGTATGATATGCATTCAATTCCATTCTTGGATGTGCATTCATAAAAAAGTATGACATGTATTTAACTTCATTCTTACATGTGCATTTATCAAAAAGTAAGACATGCATTCAATTTCATTCCTGTATAAACATGTGCATTCATAAAAATTATGACATATATTCATCTATTACTGTACATACATTCATCAAAATGTATGATATGCATTCACCTTATTACCTTTGCATTTTTAGAATTGGCATAAATAAACTACTTTTTGCACAAAAACTTACTCTCTTTATCTCTCTCTCTCTCTCTCTCTCTCACACACACACACACACACACACACAAATAGGAAACAAGGAATGGGGCAAAGTATAAAAAGAAGCTAAAGTCATCCCAAAACCAAGTAACCTCAGACATCTCTAGCACCGGCACACGCCTTAAAAAGCTCAGACTGTTATAGCTGGCAAAAAACACAGAATGGTGTAATGGCCCACCCTACACCCCTCTTCCAAACCAGTTGATCCATTCAAAGTGAATCGGCCAAAGATGACCTCACTCCTTCCAAAAATCAACTCAAGATAAGCACTATCCCTCTAGAGACATATTAGCAAGAATCCTATCTGTCCAAAATCAGAACTTAACAGTTAAGCCAACACCCTGCATTAGAACCTTAAAAATCTTGACCAAGGACAGATTAATGTCCACCCTTTCAAATTCCAAGACCAAAGAATCACCACTACGAAGCAATCTCTAATGGCCCCCGGTGCTCAGTTTTCAGGCATCGACCATGGACCTCTCTAGAAGAGTATCATTCCACCAGAGAGAACATCAGACATTAACATTGGACTTCCCTAAAGGAGTATTGTTCCGCCAGACAGAGTGTTGGTTCAAAAAGTATCAGACATCAACCTTGGACTTCCCTAGAGGAGTATTGTTTTGCCAGATGGAGTGTTAGTTTAAGAAGTGTCAGACTTTTGGTTCAAGAAGTATCAGACATTAACCTTGGACTTCCCTAGAGGAGTATCGTTCTGCCAGACGAAGTATTGGTTCAAGAAGTAGCAATTTCAAGACATCAACCTTGGACTTTCCTAGAGGTGCATCGTTTCGCTAGACAGAGCATCAGTTCAAGAAAAATCAACTTCCCTAAAGGAGTATCATTCCGCCTGACAGAGCGTCGGTTAAAAAAAAATCAACTTCCCTAGAGGAGCATCATTCTGTCAAACAGAGTGTTGGTTCAAGAAGTAGCAATTTCAATACATCAACCTTAGAGCATCGTTTTTCAAAGGAGCATCGTTTTTCCATACGGAGCGTCAGTTCAAAAAGAATCAATTTCTCCAGAGGAGTTTCATTCTGCCAGACGGAACACCAAACATCGATCATGGACCCAATTGGAATATCAACTCGAGGTAACTATTCTCTAGATTCCAACTCTTCCAATTCCTCTGATCACCTCGTTGCCAGCATGAGACTCTTACTTTATCATTTTCTGTCTTCAACAAACAAAGAAAAAAAAAAAGAAAGGCAGCTATAAGCACCCCATTTTTACCCGCTGGGCGATCTCTGGCCCGATCAAGCTCACTTTCAAATGCCACATGCACATTCAAACTCCAACCCGCCCTCTAAGCTCCAATCCAGTCCACTAGTCACTTCCTAGGCCCGTTGGGCCCACTTGAAGCCAAATGACTATTTTGCCCTTGGGCACTCAATCGCCTTTTGGGAATCACATCGGCTATGGGTATCAAACCGGTTATCTTTCGGGAATTCTTCCAATAGTATTTCCAATCCTCTAATACCTTTTTGGCCCATTCCGAGTCTATTTCGTTAAACTCAGTGTGAAATGATCATTTTGCCCCTAGTAGGTCGATCGCCATTTCTAACCTCACCGACTCTAGTTATCACTCCAACTACCTCCGAGACACTCTTTTAGGGGTTCCAAATCATTCCTGGATTTTTGAATCATTCCAGGACTTTTCAGAGTCACTCCTAGTGGAGTCAGATTAAAAATTACATGGTAGTCAATAGGACAGGTACCCAAATCTTCTACCTTACGTCTTAAGGGTCAAAAGATCAGTTTCTTGCCGCCTCAAAAATTTTCGAAAATGGCTAGCGTCACTAGTAGTGGCACCAAGCCAAAAAATGGCTTGGCGCCACTGCAACAGCCACCAAGCACTATTCTAATTGTCTATAAATACAGACCATCCCTCTATGTAAAAAGGATCCACAAACTTTGTTTAGAAACGCTGCCTCATTGAAAATAGGCTTCCAAATCCTAATTCTTTCAAGCCTCCTTCAAACCCTTAGCCTCTATATACTCTATACATTCAAACACAAGCCTCCAAGCATCCATTGAAGATCAAATGCTGCATTTTCAAAGTGAAACAAACAAAGCAAGCAAAGCAATCAAAGGAAAAAAGAGACAAGGTAGGTTTTCAATTTAGTTTATGTAATTCCCCCCTTTCTTTTCTCTCTGAACCCACTTAGGTTCTCTTCTAATTTATCTCCATCTTCTACAACCCATTCTTGCATGCTTGAAATAAGGGACTTCCCAGTTCATGCCTAGGAAGACGCGTTGAGGGTCATCGTGCTGGAGACTTTCTTCATGTTCAACCTAAGACTATATGGGTTCGACCACCTTGATTATGTGGTGAAGCCTAACCTTATATGTTCATGACCCTATTGCATTGTGGTTGTCATGTTTGTGTATAGCATTTAAAATTGCATTTAAAGTTGTTTTCAGACTTGTATTAAAGTTTTCTTTCAAAACTTGCGTTTAAAAGCTCTTTCTTTCAAACTTGTTTTCAAAACCATAACCCTAAGATGATTCTAGCCATCCCATGATTAAGGTCATTTTAAAAAAGTGTTACATTCAATGTGACCATCAAGGTCTAAAGTTTGGGTTCAAATCCTAAATTGTTTTTTCATAAGTCACAATTCTATAGTGATTCTAGCCATTCCATGAATATGGTTGTTTTAGGAAAGTGTTACATTCAAAGGAATCATCAAGGTCCAAATCTTGTTTTCAAACCCTAGTTGTTTTCAAAATCACAACCCTAGAATGATTCTAATCTTTTCATAGTTAGAATCATTTTAGAAAAATAAGATATTTAAGAGACTTGCAAAAGTCTATTTTCAAACCTTTCTAAAATAGTTTTGACAAATCTACTTCCTTAAAAACTTTTTTCAAATATCTACTTCCCAAAATTTCCTTGTCTCGAGAATCCAAATCTAAACCCTAGAATCTATGATTAGGAAACTCTAATTCCTTTCCTAAAATTATGACTTTCTATTTGCCATAAATTATAGATTTCCAACACCAATTTTCCACCAAACCATAGATTTTCAAATTCAAGATTTCCAAAACTCAAACTTTCCTATTTCAAGTTAAATCATATCTTGTTCAAATAGGAAACCAAATCAAATCTTTCAATTTTAGAAAGAAAATAAAATCATCTATTATTGGAAATAAAATCCAATCTTCAACTTTAGGAAATCGAGATCAAATTTTTTCTAATTTCAAACTTTCAAATCTTTCCTAATTTCAAACTTTCAAATATTCCCTAATCGCAAACCTTCAAATCTTTCTTAATTCCAATCTTTCTTAATTTCAAAACCTACCTTCTTCAAACTCAACTTTTCAAATTCAATGTTTCTTATATCGAACATTTCCTAATTTCAAAAATTTTTCCAAAATCAAATGTTTCCAAAATCAAAACTTTCTAATTTAGAACTTTCCTAATTTGAAACTCTTCAAAATCAACTTTTTGGAATCAAACTTTTCAAGTTTAAATCAAACCTTTCTATTTCAATTGCATGTTTCAACTCTAGATTGCATAAACCGTAGGAGGCCAAAACCCTAGTTCAACCCTAACTCTATGTTAGGAAGTTTCAACTCTTTTCTAAATCAAGATGGTTTTCAAACTCCTATTCAAGTCAAGTTGATTTCAAAGTTCAATCAAACTTTCCGAAACAAGTTCAAAATTGATTTCAAAACTCAACTTCAAGTTCAAGTTTTATTGCAAAGTCCACTCCAAGTGCGATTTCAAATCAAAGTTCAATTTCAAATCTTTTCATCAAAGTTTAAATCAAACTTTTCTTAAATCAAATTTTCTAAAAGCCTCAAAGTGTCTTTTCAAATGAAATAAGACCTCAAAGTGTCTATTTTCAATCGAACCTCGAGTCTGAACTACGATTGACTTGATTACTAACAAAGGGATACGTAGACAATCCTCATGGGTGCAGTCACAACCTTTTTTAAGTTTTCAATTTTCTCAACCTTTTTTCAAACTTCAAATCCCCTTTTCAAATTTATTTTCAAAATCAAATCCTTTTCTAGCACTTGTATGTCATGCATCATATCAAACATTTTTTCAAAATTCTTTTCAATGTGGATAGTATCGAACATTTATTAATCAAAGATTCTAAATGAATGAACCTATGATAGAAAGACATGTAAGTACTGCAAGGGCAGGATATGATGGTAGTCTAATGTATTTTTCCTATATGTAACCAAGTCTTGGACCATAGAACACTATTTTTAAGAGACCAAAACCAGAGTCATTTTTCAAAAAGAACTTCAATCTTTTCAAAAGTTATCAAACAACCTGTTTTCTCCCCCCAAAAAAAAACCCTCTTTTGAGAAAGTTTTCAAAAACCCTAAGTTTTGTCTTCGGACTTTCTTTAGTTTAAGTGATCTAATTTACCTTAACAAAGTTAGGTGGTGACTCCAAATATTTTTCAAAAACTCTTATTCAAATCAATTTCTAATTCAAACCTAGTCGCACTTGTTTTTCTAGGAGGGTAAGTTCTAAAGACAGAGTACTGTGCATTTTTTTTCACTATTCTCGAGTGTAAAAAAATCGAGGCCCAACATTGGCCATGGAATCTTTTCTCCAAGTGCCCTCTCCTTTAGGTCATTCCTTCACACTTAGCCATGATTCTTCATACAAGTATATCTCCAAAACCAGGGACCTCCATAGGGGTTGCCCTTGCACGGGACCATCAGGAGACAGGTGGAGTGGAGGTTAGAATTAAGGGTTCGTCGAGGGGCCTCAGCCTCTTGACCGGTCTTATAGAGAGAAATCTCCGTCAAATCATACCATCAGAGCAAGATGACAAATGCATTTAATGAAAGCTGACCCCTGAAACTTAATCATATCCGACCTACCTTTGGGGACAATCTCAATTACAGAGTTAACCTCTAGAATGTCAGACCTATGGGGGCCAACTAGCTGGTCTTGAGCACTCAAGGGTATTGAGGCCCCCTCTATATAAAGGGAAGGCCCTTCCCTCAGCAAATATGAACCAACACAATAGACCATAACACAAGCATTCCCACAGGTCTCTCTGGTTCCCTTAGGACACTGCCACTCTCTCTCTCTCTTCTTAGGACTGTCTCAACTCTCTCTCCTCTACCTTCGGTGGTTCTCCACCTAGACATCGTTTGTCGTAACTTCTCAAAGGGTCTCCTTCTATCAGGTTTTACCACTCAATCACATAATACTTCACACAAGACTCATATCAAATTGTATAGAGCCCATAGATAGTCTACCCACTCTTTTTGGTTTTCCAGACTTCCTAGAACTGTTTTGAAAACTTGGACTCTTACATAAATAAAAAAAATGACCAGGTTATGACTCATTATTTTAATCTTTAGGTAAACTGAAATTAAATTGTAATATTATAATTATATCATAACAGAAAATAATTCAGTAGTCAGGTAGTACCGAATACTCAACGGTAATCCCTATTAAATAATAGAAAAAAGTCTAGTGGTTAAGTATACCTATTAAATGGTGACATGTGATATGTGAATACATTAACAACCAGAGTTAGTGGATTATTGAGGAAACTTTTAAAGAAAAATGTAACATGGCAAAATCTATTAGGATATTTCCTTAAAAGTCTCCTCATTACTCCATTAACTCAAGTTGTTCATGTATTCACATATCACGTGTCACTATTTAATAGAAATTACCACTGAGTGCTCAGTACTACCTAACCACTAGATTATTTTACCATCATAACAATGTTTTGAAATCAGAAAAGTTGAGTAAACCAAAAAGAAAAAAGACCAAGTCAAGCGTCACTAGTTTAATTGTCGGGTCAATTGAAATTGAACTGTTACATCATAATTATATCATAAAATATATAAAATAGTTATCAATAAATATAAAATACGTATTAGTTATTTTTTGATTTAGAATAATATGACCTCACAACAAAGATTTTTTTTCATCCATTCCCTATTAAGAAACATAACCTTCATTGCAATTGCTACAACAAAAAGTGTGTATTAAAATATAGGGGTAATTACACTTTACTTCTATGGTTTGACTCAAAATCAGATGACCCTCCTTAACTTTAAAAGTGAACAGATGACTCTCCCTATAGTTTTGGACTAAAGTATAAATTGATGGAAATTGTTAGATTTAACGAAAATTCTATTATAGGGGTATTTTTGTTATTTTATCTCTAACTTAGAACATTAAAAAGATGATTTGGTCATTTTATGCAAAAATAAAGTGTTGTCCATCGAATTGTTTTTTTTTTTTTTTTTGGTTATTTCACCAAGTCGTCTTTTTTATATTCTATAGAGGTTTTTTTTTTTTTTTTTTTGGTTATTTCACTAAATCATCTTTTGAATGTTCTAATTTAAAAATATAAAATGATCAAAATATCTCTATAATAGAATTTCGGTTACATCTAATAATTTTCATTATCTTTTTGATATAAAAGTGGGTCAAATCATCTTTTTAACGTTCTAAAATCACAGGGGTCATGTGTTTACTTTTAAACAATAGGGGGTAATCTGATTTTTACTCAAACAATTTTTATTAAATTTAATGATTTTCATGTATTTGCACTTTAATTCAAAATCATGGGGTCATTTGTTCACTTTTAAAGTTTAGTGGAGTCATCTGATTTTGAATCAAACTACAGGAAGATAAAGTGTAATCACTCTTAAAATATATTATACGCTTTCACAAAGACATAACCTCGAGCAGCTTGTGGCATAAATGCACTTCTCATTATTAACAATCAAATATTGGAGCAGAACTTTGGTTCCTACTAGTTAGTGATAAAGAAAAAATAAAAAATAAAGTTAAAAGACATAATACACAATTTAAATATCTAGAAAATCATTAAATTAAGTTCATAATTTATTAAATCAACTAGTAAAATATTGAAAGTCAATTTGATTACAGTATTAAGCCAATATATACACACACATATACATATAAGCACAGAAAGAGCACACAAGTGCTTGAAGAGATGACTGGAGATAACAGAAACAATTTGTACATAGGGATGAAATTTGGGAAGCGTGTATTAGCTTTGGTAGTGTGCTTTTGAAGACTTTTGGGCAGTACACATTAATTGAAGGCTGACAAACTAGCTGAAAAAATTGACCCTTCCATAAGATTTGAGGAATATAACCGGGAAGGTTCAACCAAACCATTGTCGGTTCTAGCGGGTAACAATTAATCGTCCGGCTCAAACGAATCAGTCAAAAGATCACGGTTTTAAGTTGAAAAGGTTTTGGGGTTCTATCCAGACTGGAGAGCAGACCGGTTGACAGTTTTAGCAGACGAACCAGCCGCTAAAACATTGCTTTTGTAGGCAGGAAGTGCCAACATGCCCTGCTGGCCTGGCACCACAAGATTCATAATGCACCAATTTTTTCTTTTTTGGCTCGGATGACAAAGGAATCTTGAGAGAGGTCTGCTTGGTATCCTTTTGCTCTTGTGGGGTGTTAAGATTGATTCCTCTCTACGCGATTAATTATTAATTATGCAAAATATAAAATCTATATAATTGGTATGAACGGTGATTATGTACAAGCTTGAAAGAATAGCGAGTTATTTATATACCTTGAAACAACACAAAAACAAAAAAATCCATTCACCTGGATCAAATATGGCAGCTCACCTGTATCGTGACGAATTTTTTATTTCACATGAAGTGCACTTATGCATAATGCATGCGGAGGTGGGATTGTTAATTAAACCCATCAAATACTTTTTTTTGAACAAAACTTTTTAAGTACCTAAAAATACATAAGATTAATAATTGAAAATCCACTTAATATCACTTACCAGTTAAACATGCTCAATAAGCTAGAGGTGCTTTTATATTTTACTTGGAACAAGTAGCTGTATCACTAAATCTTAAATGTAACATTTAAAAGAGTTTTTAACATTAACAGTCAGTACCAAAAAATTTGTAGTACTTGTATTTTAATTTTATCAATCTCTTGGTCTACTACACGTTTTTTAGTCTTTGGGCTTGCACCTAGTATAGGTGAGAATCTTTGGGCTCGAGACTATTTGGAGTTTTATGTTGAGCTGGTTTTCATATCGGTGAGATTTGGAGGCGTGTATTGATTATAGTCTCAACCTCCATTTTTAGTTTTAACGGGTTGAGGGTCGAGTGAAGTCTTACTTTCTCAAAATTTTGGCCACTCTCAACGGTTGGCTTGGTTTTTAAAAAATTTAGAATTTATATCGTAGTAGGTACGAATCACATTGGTTAATAATTGTAGATTAAATTTGTGATAATTGTAACTTACATTTTTTTGTAACTGCTTTTTCATCAAATTTACCTCGAGTCCAATGCCTATTTTGCAAAAATTCACATCAACGGTCAACCTTTTTCTTTTTATCCAAATTTGCACGATACCGGTATCATAGGGATCCAACAAAGAAGAAAAACAGTATATATTTCCCTTCCAAAGCATAATAACAACAAAGTCAGATTGTGAGTCTATCATACAATAACATAGCTTTCAGTCTTTTTCATTAAGTTATTTGTTTATTTAATTTTTCAATTCACACTTCAGATCATCTAGAAGAAGTCTACCCCAAGGAACTTTCATCTTGTTCTTCTAGGTTGAAAATTGAATCCAAACATATTTTTTTGAAAATTTTGTTTTGACCACCCAGCACAAAAACCACCTTCATGCTACGTGTCACAGCATGACAGGTTGACTACATGGTCACCTCCAATGGATTTTTGCCAAATGTCTCCGCGTTCCTAGCCGCCAACTATGAATCCTTCAGCATGAATTTCAACTACTCTGTCATTTGCATAGCAGCCCCAAAGTTTTTTCATCTTTCTTCTTCACTTTGCCTCTAACCCATTCTCTCTCTCTCTCTCTCTCTCTCTCTCTCTCTCTCTCTCTCTCACACACACACACACACACACACACACACACAAACTCACACACAGAATTCATTTCATCTGCACCCTTCTAGGTCGTCCATGAGTCATTACAATCAACACCAAGCTCCAGGTAACGCTCCCATTTTGATAAGTTGAATGTCCAAAAAATTATCGTGATTTACTTTTTTGTCTCGCTCTGTAATTGAATACCCTCGATTGGTTTTTGTTTGAAAAACATAATTCGGAAAAAAAAAAAAAAAAAGAATCAAGAAAAACTATACATTTTCATGTAAACATAAACGGTCTCTTCATAAGCTCTAGACCATGCAGTGGGAGGAAGCTCGTGAGCTGGATTATCTTTATATACATGAATATATATACATAATGGACGTTTTGAATGCATTTTTCACATTATATCTAGCCGTTCTATAAGGTTACCATTGTAGGGGACTACAAGATTCATGGATATTATTAACACGTATATATATAGTTAATACCAACAACTAAACCAATTACTGAATTCTAAGTATCTGTGTTGACAAGTAAAAAAAATATCATTAACGTCACCAAATGATCTGAGTCCCAACAGAAGATCGGTAATAAATGGATTACGTTATATAAGTGTTTTAGGGATGGTAGCTGTGGTGGCGGTGGCCGTGGCCGTGGCTGCTATATATAAACCAAATGTTTTTTGGTCTGTGCTGATTTTGCAGGGGTACACCCTCCACCATCTGCTCCATATCCTCCACCTGCTGCGTATAATTACCCCCCACCGGCCAACGCATATCCTCCTCCTCCACCGGCAACTCATTACTATCCACCGCCGGTCCAAGGGTACTCAGCAGGTCCTTATGTGGCCCCACCACCACCAGTAGGTTACCCCATGAAAACCGATCATCCTGCAGGATATCCCCAATCCCAACAACCTCCTCCCCCACCCCCACCCACAAAAACTAAACGTGGATTTTGTGGATCTTGTTGTTGTGGATGCTGCAAGGCCTGGTAAGCATTTAAAAAACCATCTCTCTCTCTCTCTCTCTCTCTGTATATATAAATATACGGGTTTGTTTGGCTATGGGTTTATTGAATTTAAAGCAAATAATACTTATTATTTCATCTGATGCAGTTGTGCTGCCCTTTGCTGCTGCTGCCTGCTGGATATGTGTTTCTGAGTGTTCTCAAGTACTCCAAAGAGATTTACTCTCTCTCTCTCTCTCTCTCTCTCTCTCTCTCTCTCTCCTGGTATTTTGTTTTTGTTTTTCTGAAAAGTCCACACAACATCCTGGTATTGTGTGACAGTCCATTTCACAGTTCAGAGTCGTTCAAAGTGTGGTATATTTTATTGATAGGGCCTGACAATCAAATTCAATTCCTTCAAACACAGCGCTTGCAACCTTTACTTATCTTTATTTGCTGTTACTTTAATTTTGTCAGGATTTTGTTTTTGCATAATGCCATGCTTAATTTCATTTCTTAGTGTAATTTCTATCTCCAAACAAATAGTTCATATTAATAAATTCACGTGGGACTCATGTGATATTAAATTAGATTATGTGTACAAATTTTCTTTTATTTTTTTGATAAACATTTTATCTTCGAGGTGGTAATTAACAAAGAATCAGTTGTGCCCCACCATGATTATTGATATAAAAATCTCTTATTTAGTGTGATATAGTTTGTTCATTTCTTTTAAAAAATCTTTCTAGGATGATGGCTTCAAGTTAATTACGTTGAGGGGGTTGTCCAATGGCAACATGGATGAATTGCAAACTCAGACATTCAGTGTTTGGAAGCAACTCTCTTAGACTTAGGATGTGAGAAATTTATCTTTTTTAAATTTCTTAATCATAATGCAAATGATGTGTCTTTATCAAACCGAAAAGAAAATTAATCAAAATAAGCACAAATAGCTCATACACACACAAACCGCATAAATAAATAAAAAATGAAGATAACTAGAGCGAGGCAAGAGGGAAGTCCCTGTTTGATATTTCCCAAACACGGGGGGTGGTTGCAATTTTTGAAATCTCGAAGGAAATAAGTAAAATATTATTATTATTTTGTTGGAACTATAAAAATTGAGGCATTCCCGTAATAAATGTAATGATACAACCCTCTGAGTGAGCCTGAATAGAACTCAATTGTGCAATTGCTTGACTATTCAAAACAACCCTCAGAAAGTTCATCCATCGGCTATTATGTCACATTGGTACAATTTCATCAGTGCTCCTGCAGCGCTATGGCATCTTTGTTCCTACTTTTTATAGCAGTTGGCCCCATGTGAGAGGAGGTAGTAATGCTCCAGAAGCATGAAAACAAAAAAAACCTATGAAGATAAAATCTATCATTTAAAATATATTAAGAGTAGGTAGTGTTCATGTATTTAGGATACTACTTCTATTATAATTTTTTATTTTCTATATAGTCGTGGATCTCATAGTATAATTCTTAAAATTTAGTAGGTAAGTAACATTCATGTATTTGGGTACTAATTATGTTATGGTCTTTCATCTTTCATGTAATTGTGAATCCCATACTATAATATTTAAATCTTAATGACAGAAACTGGTACTATTTTACTACTTAAAATTTGTCACTTTTCTTAAAATAACACTCATCCATTCAACGTCATTGTTTAGTTAAACTCATTTTATGAACATTATTTTGACTATCCAACATATAATATCATACAAGGTAATTGGTTTGATAGTTGTCCTGTATAACAAATTGATTCAGTTTTGGGTTCATGGGGACCACCCTTGGAATGATGAAGTCCTAATACTAACGCGCCCAACCCTTCGCATGTTAAATGGGTTTGAGTCCTATCAAAGTAATAGATGGACTTTTATTGGGTTAGTTCTAAAACACTTATTCATAAATGAGTTTAAATGGTCTAATGTAGTGGATCCATTAAACATCCAATTAAAATAAATCTAAATCCACTCATTACACAACATGGTGCCCAAGGCCCAACCCTCTTTTGATTTCCAAATAGGGCTGGTCAGTTTTCTCTTGGCTCGTCGAGCTCATCGTTTGAGACACGACTCCGGCTTCTTCTCCCGTTCTGCTCATCCAACATCTCCATCGATGGGTTATCAACTGACTAGATATCTTTCTATTCAAAGTGTTTGAGGTTAGAATTTCTTAATTTTTTAATCTAAAAAATTAGAGTTTGGATTATGAAATAATAGTTTTAGTTTATTTAGGGGATTATAATGGCAGATCTGTGATACTTGATTTATTGGGGAAAACTCGGTATTTAGCATTTGTTTTTGTCTCACACACACGGATATATAAATATATAAATATATATTGTTGTTGTTGTTTAACTCTATTATAATTGTGTTTGGTAAATTTCTGAAAAGTTAAGTGAAACTTATGTGATTGCTATGGATTTATTGAAGTCTTGTCTCTTCCTGCCAAATGAAGAAAACCCCATCTGCAAATAATTTTATTTTTTTCTTTAGCAGGGTATGAAGTGTTGACTAATTTTTTATATAAAAAAAAAATTAGATTAATGATTGATGGCTGCAAATTAAAACAGATTGCTACAAATGATGTATAGAGGTCAGTTATGCCCCAGCGCAACCAAAAAAAAAAGTCAGGTTATTTTTAAATGGGTTGGGTATGGATTCAGGAGTTTTGTCTGACCCATATCTAACCCGTTCATATTTGACCCGCCTTGTAAATGGGTTAATTTGGATTCGATACTTTTAACTCACAACCCATTTAGGACGCATCTAAACTCGTCCATTTGTCACCCATAATTAATTTGGACCTTAACTAACACCCTTCATGGGTTTTGTCTGACTCATATCTAACCCGTTCATATTTGACCCGCCTTTTAAATGGGTTAATTTGAGTTGAATACCTTTAACTCACAACCCATTTAAGAGGCGTCCAAATCTGCCCCTTTGTTACCCCAAATTAATTTGGACCTTAACTAACACCCCCAACATCCCAAACTAACAGCAGTTAGTACATAACAAAACCCCAGAATAATAACTAATTTCTGCCTATTCCAACATCAATTCAGTATATTTAAGACAAGAAATCCCCTAAAGATGAATAATGATGAACATGCTCCAAAACTAAAAGTTCTTTTGTTCTGACAAATTGCCAAGAGTAATGGTATACATAAACTAATTTTTTAATTTTTTTTAAGCAGAATTCAAATTAATAAATGCACGTGAAACTTGTTTACTTGTATCTTTTGGGTGAGAACATGGATTGAGAAATTGATTTATTGGAATTTTGGGACATAGTTTATTTTTTCAGTGTACAGCTTATGCTTATAACTTATAGCTTATTTTTAAAACATTGTGCAACTACCATAAAACAGCAATTGGAAAAAAAAAAAAAAGTCACTTAAAAAATTTGTTTATTAGACCGCCACTTAAAAAAGCAGCTTAGAGACTTTACACATTTTTGTTAAAAAAAAAAAGAAAATCACTTAAAAAAGTTACTTTTGAAAATAACTTAAGGCATATAGCTTATAGTTTTTAAGATGCAGTCCAAATGCCCTCTATGAATAGCATTTTCCTTCTACCAAACAATATTGAGACATGTCGATATTTTGTAGTTCGCTCAAGGAACACATATGCAAGATCAATTAGAAGTGATCAATCCAAACTACTCATACGAAATTAATGGCCTGGCAAACAAATCCATCAAATCCTCGACATACTCAACATTCTGAAATTCCATTGGTTTCAACTTCCAATCAAGTATCTTATCGGTAGAGAGCGCTACTTGGTTTTGCTTCTCCTTTCATATGGGGTGTGCCTCCCACCTGTTAAGTAGGGTATTTGCCTCCACCTAATAGGATGACCCCACTCTCATGTGAGAGGAGGAATAAGGATGATGTAGTGCTCTAAGAGCACTGAATAAATTTTCTCATCGATAATAGTCAGGCTTGGTTTGTCTCAGTCCTCATTCAAAAAATTGTTCCAAGGTTAGGAAAGAAGGGAAACTTGAACTAGAAAATCACTGAACTCAAATATTGTTTAAACTGCAATTCAAGATTACTGCCTACTAAAAAGCTAAATCCATTAGTAAATGCAACAGTATTTCTAGAAATCACTAATACTTTAACTAACGACTTACAAATTGGAATTCCCAAGTATGGTATGAATTTAGAATCGGAAAAGTATGAAGAAGCAAACTAGATCAACATAGGGTCTGTTTGGTATAGCTTTTCTTAAGTTTTCTCAGTTTGATTTTTTTGGTTTATAAGCAACAAAAAAAAAAAAAAAGAGCTGAATTTTTTAGCCTTTTTGCATTGCTTTTTTTTTTTTTTTTTTGCCTTTTTACTTATCTTAATTTATAAAAGCACAAAAACTAAAAAAAAAATCTAACTTTTTTGCTTATAAACAAAAAACACAAAATGAAAAAAACTAAATTTAAGCTCTACCATAATGTCATATAAACATCTGCATCATCAAGACTAGGATTAAATAGAAGTATATGGTAGGTAAGGCAATGGGATGGGTTTGTTATGCATTAAGCTAAACTCTACACCATCTCTTATAGAAAAACTCCCCCTCTCCCAAACGCTG
Organism: Euryodendron excelsum; assembly: GCA_033060915.1. Classification (NCBI taxonomy): domain Eukaryota; kingdom Viridiplantae; phylum Streptophyta; class Magnoliopsida; order Ericales; family Pentaphylacaceae; genus Euryodendron; species Euryodendron excelsum. The sequence continues at coordinate 38,096,011 of CM065377.1, forward strand.
CCTTAAACCTGCGACGGGTTGAACCTCCTCACTCAGAGATTCGGGTTTAAAATGGGCCAAACCCATATAAAATCTTAAAATAAAAATAATGCAAATTATACAAATATTAATGCAAAATAAAATTTAGAAAGTCTATATTCTAAAATTAAAAAGTAATGTTAAAACCTCCCATTTACTTAATATACCAGGGATAATTTATATTATTAAAGTAGAAAATGAGTATTTAGAAATTTCATAACATAATTGGAATGTGGGTGGGATGACCTAAATCCTACCCAGTCCTAAACCCACTTGGGGTTTTATATGTTTGCTCATACTTGCCCCTAACATGTTTATTCATACCCTAAACTCTTACTATTAGGGGCGGGATAAAGTGGATTTCTGATTATTTAGGTTAAATTGCCATCCCTTAGCTATAGTGCTCTTTTTATAAATTAAATGATTGGAGACTGTCGAGGTTATTGTTGTTGTAAATTTAAATTGATAGATTTCATTATAATAAACTATAAGTCCAAAATCTAACAATCAAAATCTAACAATTATGATCTTCAAATAATGATAAAGCAAAAATACATAAAATATACATATAGCCATTATAACAAACCTTAAAGCGATTGACTTCAATATCTTTCTTGATCTTCTAGAAACTGAGTTTCTCTCTCTTAGCCTTTA